>CM035812.1:63072310-63612310 GCA_020458035.1 Magallana ariakensis | reverse complement strand
TATAATTAGCATTTTTCGTTTTTACGGGCCGCCGGAAGGCGGTCCGTTATTTGATACACATTTAAATATTGTTACTGCGTTTCTGCGGGATAGTTCTTTTTTAATAGAATTAATACTATGCTTATTTTTATGAATTAAAAGTAAATTTGCATGAAGAAATATGTTTTATGCCTTTTAGAAAATATCACATATTTTTTGTTTTACTCGTAAATGAAAAGTAGGTCATACTTAGTAGATTGTCGTATTTGGCGCGTTTTTATCGAGACTATAGTCTATTCGGAAGATTTCGGATTTCTTCATTCTTTTCAAAACAATGCATCAGGATCGGTATGCGGGACATACTAAAGACCTGAAATACTAAAGACCTGAATGTCATTAAATTTTATTTAAATGATATATTTGAATTT
Source organism: Magallana ariakensis (assembly GCA_020458035.1). Lineage (NCBI taxonomy): Eukaryota > Metazoa > Mollusca > Bivalvia > Ostreida > Ostreidae > Magallana > Magallana ariakensis. Next base: position 63,611,903 of record CM035812.1, on the reverse strand, counting down.
CTATGTGCCGTGTCAAATAAAATGACTTTGCGTGTGTATTTATTATATTTCCATGTAAAATGTGGTAGAAAATATGAAATGAAATGAAATGACATTATATCAATTATTTACGCAAGAATATGACAGAAATGAAAATTTGAATTGACTGGAAAATTTAAACTAATCAATTTTTATTTTATTATGAGGTCCCTTGAAATCATATATTAAACTAATGCATTAAGTTTTCATTCAACACAATGCAACAACAAAAACCAAAATGGTTTGAAATACATAATCTCCAAGAGAAAAATGATGAGTTGAACTATGTATTAGAGTAATGTACAAATCAATGTGTTCTCCATTACTTCATACTATGGCAATGATCATACAATTTCCGTTAGAAATGCTTGTACAGTAACGAAATCGATTCTTAATGATAATAGTAAAATGTTAAACTTTAAAACAAGTTGCTGAAAGTATATTAAAATTTACCATAAAAATTAGTACAACCAACTCTTATTTTCTTCTTTGTGGTGTGTTTTTATGTAAACAACCAATGATTCATACAACAATTATATTTTTGCGGCCCATTTGACGCTTGCGTCAATATGATTTCTTGTTGTTTATTGAAATGCAAACATCATTAAAATTAGTGTACTCTATGTTATAATATTAATTGATTGGTCTTCCCACTCAGTTAATATACAATAGTATAGGTAATATATATATGAACTTAATTTACAACATTACTGTAGAATAATTTCTAATCGCATGATTTCAGATTTAAAGGATAAATTAGACTTTATGTAAGATTTAGTGAAAACCATTTTAAACTTTAGAAGTTAAATATAATAATTAAAATTTTATCGTTTTAGTCAAGCCTTTTAAAACCGTATTAACCTGAACACCGCTGCGTATTTGAATATCCGAATCGTCCACAGCAAGTAGGCTGCTGAGAACACGAACCACTGCTCATTCCTGTGAGTGAATCGTAATGGCGGCAGTAGAAGTATTAGAATTGAGGAGGACAGGTCTATCCAGTTAAAAGCATCCTGCCAGTACTCCAATCGATGTCTAGAAAAGTGTGGGAATGAATTTGACAAATTCTTGATATATATATATATATATATATATATATATATATATATATATATATATATATATATATATAGATATTGATATTATCTCCCTTTTATGTATCCATTACATAACGACATATTTATTGAGCTGAGAGTATGTAAAAGTTACCGATAGGCTAAGTCCATCTACATGTTTAAGCTTTAAGTTAATTACTATACTCTGTCCCGAGTTTTTGCTTCCACCACTTTTCGCTTGATATTTCGATAATTATAATAAATACCTTTGTGCTCAATGTCCAGATTATCTGTTTTGAAACGCCCCCTCTACCGCTTCAGGTTTCAATATACATCCCAAAATAGAAAGTCTACGGGGATTTTGTATTGCATCAGCCATTAATAAGCCCGGATGATAACGTTGAAAAATTGCGCGAGGTGTCCCGAGTACTTCCGAATGGAGAAAAGATGTAAACATTTCCCATTATAAATCTCCGAAAAGAAAATTGTTTTCGTTCCTGTAAACTTTTATGAGTGAAAAGGGATAATTTGTCAATGATGATATCTTGGATATTTTCCATTTCATCGATTTCAACTGTACTTCTTTCACAGGTATGTGTATTTTTATTAAAAATCATTAAAAAGTGATGTAAGCAATAACTTGGGACAGACTACATATATAGTATTTCATTAAAATAAAACCTAAATAAAGTAAGCTGAGATTTTAGACTTTCAGACAAAGTGGTACAAAATGCGGTTCGTGCTGTTCTTGTTTATACGTACTTACGTAGTTGGTTTAATTCAGAGAATAGTGTGAGGGCAGCCATTCCAAGGGACCAAACCTCGCAGACTGCGCGTGCAATTTGTAGAGCAGAAACGCCATACACTGTAGGATCCGGGACTGTGCTCGCCACAATGGCGGAGAAGGTTAATGTGATGAGAGTTATCATGTAAAACAAAGAGTTGAGTCTGAAATGTATATATTTCACAGAGATAAAATCTACAAAAAAATGCTCAATAAAGATGTGCAAGAATTTTTCAGCGACTGACGCTAAATGATATAAATATTCTTAAATTAAAATGAGTTTTAATTAACGATACGCAAAGAAAGATTTTTCAGATATAGCAAATAAGATGATGATCTTACAAGAATCTGAATCTTGCATACTCTTTCCATTTCCTCCTGATAAGTAATCGAACAACATCATGATACACAACAGTCTACAATGAAAGATAAAAAAAGCTTGTACATGTACACATCTGACAGATTAGAGCAAAGCGCCACAAGTCAACTAGTAATATCCACTCTACAATTCCAATAAATAGTCACCCTGGTAGTTTATGGTTTATTGATTGTTATCGTCAAATCCCTTTACAAGAAGCTTTATGTTCTATAACACCCTTAATATGTTTTCTGAGTACATCCAAAACCACAAATAAACTTGCTTTATTGCCACTTTTTGCTATAATTTGAAGCCCGGATTTGGATTGAGAATTAAACATGGAGTCAGTTGGGACTCGTCCTTTGTCGTCTGCGTCTAACACGTTGTAATACACGCATACGTCTCCACTGGGACTCACAGGATCTATCATACAATCCAGCACGGCTATGATCGTTTTCTGGAACAGACAATTTTTACAAAAGACGCAATCAGTCATGTTATGATTTAAAAAATACATCGCAGTACATGTTATAAACATCGCAAAAATAACGTTAATTTCATGTGTTAATGCATCGTGAAAACTAGAACTACATTTGATATCATTTCATTGTCTACAAGTATACAGTATAGTCTGATATTAGATTACAGGTTTCAGGAAGTAAAGATTATTTCGTTACATTTTGGTTTTGGTACAGTCGTATGAAGGAAGTCAAAACACGCTAATTGTACTTCTTGTAAACTTACAGGCATGTTTTTCTCTAGCAAATCATGAAAGCTGAATTCGGCAGGTGCATTTCCATCACTGCTATATATCTTGCGCACGCTAAAACAATTAATATCACAATTAATAAAAGGGTCAAATATGATTCTTGCAAGAGTTGTTTCTTTAAATAGAAAATTGTTGCAGGGGTTAAAATAAAACGTATACGACAACGGCAAACTTGAAATTAACGTACAATTGGTTCGTCATGCATGTTATTAGCATTGCGGCAATGTCGTCATTTCCGACCTCATATGCAAGTGTGTAAGGCATGAATCCCTTCTTGTCACGTGCGTCGGGCCACGCCTCGTGTTCCAACAGTTTTGAGCAAACGCCTTTATAATTTTTCTTCACTGCGTAGTGTAACGGAGTCCACAGATCTTTGTTACTGGCGGACGGGTTTGCTCCTCGGTGAAGCAAACAGGTGATTAACATTTGTACCTGAAATAAGTTACATCATACTCAAGTGTATTCATTAGAAAAAAAATACTGTAACTTATGTTAAATAGTTTTAATTCTCTCTTTGTAACACATGAAAAACCAGATATAATATATCTTTATATTTCTAAACAGAGATTTCAGATCGAGAAAGTTACATGTACATGCATAATTAAAGTGGTCAATTTGAAAAAAAAAAGTTTGGTTATTGTTGGTTTGAAAATTATTTAACTGCATTAATATTGTCAAACTCGTGTCATTTGTTTATTTACTACATTGTATGTAAGAGGATGATCAAATAATATATTTTTGATAATATAGAATTTTACTTTTGTGATCAATATATATCAGTTGATTTTGTTTTATTGGGGTGAGGGGGTGTGTTAAACCAAACATTTGGAGAATTAGTTAGACGAACTCTCATCAAATACCTTGTTTTCGTTGGGTATTTCGGAAACGATGAATAAAAGAGCTCGGTCCTTACTTCCTTCTTTATTAATGATTCTGTCTAAGAATACTTCCGTTTCCGCTTCCTGTTTTCCAACGAAATACATTTGTGTTTTCTCCGCTACCTAAATTAGTGTAATCAAAAGAATGCCTTAACACATTATCTCAGGTCATGTTGTGTTACAACGCACTTTGAAAAATTACGCACTTTGAAAAATTTTATTCTCATCCAGTATGGATCAGCGCATGAGAAACGGAGCTTGCTGAAAGAATGGATCGCCGTATCGGTTCATCGAAAACGAAATATCAATTGATATTTCATATATAAACACAACTTTACATCTAAATGTTAAAAAAAAAATATTTCTTTCAAAGTGCGTTAGTGTCATGATGTAAAAAAATGTTGGTCATAACTCATAACGCACTTTGAAAAAATATTTCAAAGTGCGTTGATTTGGACCAAAATTTAACGCACTTTGAAAAAAATTTTCAAAGTGCGTTAATTTTGTCCAAAAGTTAACGCACTTTGAAATTTTTTTTCAAAGTGCGTAATTTTTTCAAAGTGCGTTGCCACAATGCTGTATACAGCGTTATTTTCGCACCATTATATTTTCGCCCCTCTACACTTGGAAACAGTTTCTCCCGTCTTGAATCCGCCCCAGACACATTTAGAAACTCGCCCAGTCTTAATTTTTTCTCGCTGACAATGAGGGCAAAAGAGTCGAAAATAAGCGAGGGAAATATTTCCATGTATATAGTATGATATATTTACAATTGCCATGCATACAGTAATTGAGTGATTGAGGAATTGTTGATATATTAAATCAATATAAATAACTAGCGTACTAATCAAGTTATATTGACTTTTAAGAAATTACAATTCTATATAATTGGATCATTAAGTACATTTGTAAAATTTGTAAAATTCTTATCAAATGTTATAAAAAATAAAACTCCAGTGGGTATAGATATTATGCTATAAAGCATAAGATCATGGTTATACATGAAGTTTATTTAGATAGGAAGTGTTCACAATATAGAGGTGTCCCATGCCACTTTTAAAAGGCGTGTAATTATATTTATATGGATTGAAATTAATAATGGCTCGTTTACTTTCTTTATAAAAAAAATCGATCGAGGTACCTCTTTCTGAAATGAATCGTCACTTGCTGCATCGACAAAGTCAGAGTTCAGGGACTGAATAGAGCTAGATCTGCGCATGTGCGATATCTCGTGTACTGTTAGGTTCTCGTCGCTATGAATATCTACAAAATTGAGAGATGTTTTTACTTGAAATGTTGGGCCACTATAGGTACGTTCTTTGTCTGTCTCATTCAGCTGCTGATTTACTACACTAATGTGAAAACGTAGCTTAACCTGGGTGTTTCCGAGGGATTTCCTTGAGTGGCACATGATGAAAACGAGGACGGTTTCCGTCACTGTACGCTCTTCTGTGTCTTCTTGGTTCATTGCTCATGGTTCTAAAAAATAAAATTTACATTTATTTTACGTACATTTACAGGCACTAAATGACAATGTTTCACAGAATAATTTGATGGTAGCTAAACCGTTGATACACAAAGTTACAAAGATTTTGCAACGCCTTTATAGATAAGGAATTCCACATATATATTTTTTTTTACCTCTCCATGAAAATCAGTGGTCTGCTTCTCAGCATGTCTACCTGATAATGAATACATATGGACCACACCTTTGTTTAGATATACGTTCAAATACTTATCCTTCATTACGATGGTAAGAGCATTATGCGAAAGAAAAATATCGATTATCTTTCCCACCCTTTCATCCGCCACTTGTCTGTTCATAAACTGATCACGTGATTTGACAAAATGATGGCGATCTCAAGTTTCATTATCATTGTGCCTAAGTAATAATTAGTATATTGATTTAACATCTTCATCTTAATTTTTTTTCTATTTTGTGATTTTATAAATAATCAGTCTATACATTTTGTTTTTATCGGTCCCTTGAAATCGATAGTTAAAATAATTTCTCGTTTTTTTTTCAAATTTAATAAGATATTTCTTAGTTGTAATTCGATGGACACTGTACCTTAGTAATAAAAAAAAACCTTGTGCCAACGCACTTTAAATTTTTTTCAAAGTGCGTTATGAAGGCACATCAACATTACTAACATACTATATTCAGCAACTTGAAGTAAACGTATAAGAAAGGAAAATAGAAAGGAGCTTTGTTGCTAATCATAGACAGTGATATTGAAAAAAAAAAAAAGATCTGGCCAACCAATAATTTCTCCAATGTAATGTTAAAGAATCTGGAAGTGTTCAAACATGAACAATCTTCTCATTTCTAATCAAATAAATCACTGCATAATAAAAAAAAAATACATTGACAACCATTACGTTTTCATGAACTAAAAAATAAGCATTAGGGTGTAGGTTTTTTTTCTCTCGCAGTGATGTTCTAAAAGATCATATTGTTTTAAATAAACATAACTAACGTACGTGTATTCTTTTTACATAAAGTTTGTTTATAAGCACATGTAATTGAAGTCAGTTGATATTTTTACTTTTAAGTGCGTTAATATCGACGATATCGACGCACTTTGAAAAAAAAATTAAATTGCGTTGAAACTGGTCCCAAAATTTAAGCACTTTGAAAACAGTTTTTAAAGTGTGTAATTTTTCAAAGTGCGTCGTAACGTTTAACAATGCCTATATTTAATGTTCATATTTACAGGCACATCTCAAACAGACATTCCATAAATAGATAAATAAATTTTCCATCGTCATATTGATTTTCTAACAGTTACAAGTTATTATTAACGTTAGGTAGGCAGCGTATCTGAAAATAATGAAGAGTAGGGTGTGACTCCTAACATTGAAATTCACAATTTAGCAGCAGCAAGAAGTAGCATCTACCTTAATGTATACATGTATTATATGAACTGATACTTATATGTGTAGATACCAGTATCTGTTACATTGTAATTACATCACGAGACTTCATGTCTTTCTCTGATTTTAGAATGTTTGTTTTGTTTCTGTCGGGTGGTGTATTATAATGGGAATAAGAAATGTTTTCTGAATGAAATAAACAAAAGCTAGAAGCAATTCCGAAACAGAGGGAAATTGTGAAATGTGTGTGTGTGTGGGGGGGGGGGGGGGGGGGGGGGGGGTGTTCAAGGCAATTGAATGAAAGGCGACCATGTGTGCGGCAAGTTGCTAAAGGCTGTAATAAGCTTTTGAAGGGAGGATTACTCTGAAACCTCCTCACTGCCTCCTGCTAATCTACGGCTTTGGGTCGAAAAAAATATTTACATTTTTTGTACATGTTATAAACTTCAAATGGTCTTTACACAGCTAGTAGCAAGTACTTCCTTCTTAAGCGACGGCGTTTGAGAAAAACTAATTGCCCTTTACTTACATTACTATACATGTAACACTTGACTCAGAGGTATATTGTGAAGTAATGCCTAGCTTTTGAATAATATTTTCCTTTTCTCTTACTTTGTTTTTGTAAACATTATGTACATGTATATGTATACTTAAACTCCCTGCGACCTAATAACATATATATACAAGACAAAAAATTGTATCGTCACTTTGTTTATCAAGATCTGTAATGAATAATTTCATGCATCGCTGAAATTACGTCTGGTAGTTAAACTCGCAAAATAATGTAAACAATGACATCAAATCAAAACACGGACCTATTCTAAACAACGACAATTTTTTAATATATTCATCCCCTAGAAAAATTCATGCTTAATATACACTCATTATATTTTTATTCGAATAGTGTACAATGTAACATTTACATAAAAACATAAGTATATACTTACGTTTGAGCAGTCGGTAACCGGTGCACTGTCTGCAATGTTACATACGATCTGCTCAGATTGTGTAAAAAATGGAGAACTACAGTACCGATCTGTCACCTCTCGTTAATTTTTAAGGGGCCATGAGGGGGGTCACTGTATCGTTGCGGGGTGAGCACAAGGGCGCAGACAGAGCGAAAGTCGGCTTCCATTGCGTTATTTGATTGTGATATCCGTATGTACGAGGAATACAATATATTTTTTTTTTTGTTTTGAGAACGCTGAAGTTTTATTTAGTTTTTCTGTCTCTATCTCACGTGCTTTGACTTATTAATGAGTCATGGTTAAAAAAAAAGCTTAACTGTTTTTATACCATTCATATATTTAGATTGAACTTAAGGTGGCATGATACGTACAAAACGTCTTTACAATCAAATACCATCACAGATATATTAAATTATTCCTTGGACGTCTGAAAGCTTACATCTTGAATGAATAAATTTCATGAACTTTTTCTCTTCACACATAACCCACCCCCCCCCCCCCCAAAAAAAAGGAAAAAATAAAAAAAAATCGAAATATATAAACCCTACTTTTGAGTTACAATTTTACATTAATATTTCCAATGTGAAAATCAAAGTTGACATTGCTTTAACTGTTTTGTTATACATAACTAATACCTTTAATATATGTACAATTAGGCCTTAAGTACATGTACACGTTATGAATGATAGAGGGAAAGGTCGAATGAAAGTTCTTTAGTTTTTTACCAGGAGAGCGGGAAAATGTGAACGTGATATCATATAAATAAAAATTGAGTATTTTTGAGAGGAACACGCCGATCTTTCCAAACATTATAATAATATACAAATGGATTTGTCTCATTACTGTTATAAGATATAAAACATGAATAGTATATTATGATTTAATGGTTTGCGTAGGAAATATTTTAGTAGATAACTAAAACTCATGAATTGTTAATATTCAGATTACATCGCGAGGTAAGCTTTTAATCCTCAGTCATCTAATTTGCCCACCTCAGCAGAACTTTTTTTGAAAAAATATCAACAAATTTTTAATAATTCCTAATTATCTCCCCTTGAAAGAGGATATGGCCCTTCATTTAAAAAACTTGATTCCCCTTTGTACCAAGTTTGGTTTAAATTGGCCCAGTTGTTCTGGAGAAGTAGTCGAAAATGTAAAAAGTTTCCAGACAGACGGACGGACGGACGGACAAACAGACAGACGGACAGACGGACGCTGGACAAAAAGTGATCAGAAAAGCTCACTGAGCTTTCAGCTCAGGTGAGCTAAAAAGGAAAATAAATCAACTTTCCACCTGTTTCGGGACTCGATCGAACCCCCCCCCCCCACCCCCAAAAAATCGGATATGGTTACATACTATTCTAACTGCGTTACCACTCGAATAATCTAGACATGACTTACAGCGGGGGAATTTAACACAGCGCTCTTAGATTTCAAAGGTATTAATGATTATTCCCAAAACTGAGATTTTTTAAAAAATATGCCTCTATGGAACAAATATTGGAAATGGCAGTTTTCAAGATTTTGTCTTACTCTAAACGTGAAGATTAATTTATTTTGTTTTAAGGAAACAGTTTTTTCACAACAATGAGGATTCCCCTTTTATGATGCGTGAAATCTGCCACATTTGTTTGTGTATCCATTTACAATTTTATAAAATGTTCTTATAAAAATTAGTACAAACTTTCAAGATAAAATTCTACACTTCTTTATATACAACGTTGCAAGCAAAAGAAGAATTACATCAAATTCTTTAACTTTGATTTTTCCATTTTATCTGCAACACAATAACAATAACACATTCAATCACAGATTACAAAATGGTTAATCTATAGGAGAAAGCAAAAAGTTGTGTTAAATTTTCTTTCATACCCATTGTACTTTTACAGGTATGAATACTCAATAAAATGGATTTGTTTAATTACGACCTACATATTTGGGGGCATTACTCAATGTCGCAAAATAGTTTCCTTAATACTTTCAGTACACGTTAAAATGCAATTATAAATCACGAAAGGTTTTAAAAATGTTTTCAACTGCATTTCTTTATATCTCTATAATGAACTGTCCTTAATTGAATTTTGTGGAAGCATTTGCTATTTGATTGATCGTATCCGACGTTTATAATGACTACTGTATACAGGAAAATATTCGCCCCCGTTTGATTTTCGCCCCTTTCGTCCTCACCGGGCGAATTAAAGACTGGGCGTATTCCAATGTCTCAAATTATATCTCATTGGAGACAAGACAAAATAATGGCACTGTGGCAACGCACTTTGAAAAAATTACGCACTTTAAAAAAAATTCAAAGTGCGTTGGGACCAAGTTAACCCACTTTGAATTTTTTTTCAAAGTTCGTTATGAATTCAAGGTACATCAACATTTTTAATTATCGAGACACTTGACGCATTTTGAAAAAAACATGTTTAAATCACAAAATATGGAATTGAATTTCTAATTTGTTGATAGTATGATGTTTTGTTAACCTATAGCTGCAGGTCTGTAGCTCCCGGTCTGAAAAAATTCGGATGGACGACCTGGCAGCTACAGTGCCTCCCATGGTAAAAACCTGCGATTTACGGCGCACATATAACGGCGCTAGTTTTGGACTGATTAACCTTATTTCCACACAAATTCTGTGAAAACAATTAGTACCATTAAATTTTTTTCAGGAAATTTACCACTGATATTGTCACTTTACTTGCCTCAGAGTTTCTCTTAAACATGCTAACCGACCTCGAAAAATGAAGTATATTAATTTACGTCGAGATCGAGAGTCGCCATTTTCCCATATAAACAAACTGCACCACTTCACTTTACGGGGCTTGTGATGGTGTTTAAAAGAATATCAGAGGCAAGTAAATGACAATATCAGTAATAAATTTCCTGAAAAATTTAATGGTACTAATTGTTTTCACAGAATTTGTGTGGAAATAAGGTTAATCAGTCCAAAACTAGCGCCGTTTTTTGTGCGCCGTAAATCGTAGGTTTTTACTATGGGAGGCACTGTAGCTCCCAGGTCGTCCATCTGAATACTTTCAGACCGGGAGCTACAGACCTGCAGCTAGTTAACCTAGTAAATCTAATTTACCGTCTTTGAGAACGGGATGGGGGGGGGGTGGTTAACTAAAGACACAGGTCAATTACCAGTACATCATTTAAATAATTACAGAATAAAGGTTCCCTACCCCTTCATTTTCCCTTCCAAATTATGATTTTCAGCAACTTGGAGCAAACGTTTAAGAACAGAAAAGAAATACGCTTTGTTGTATGTTAAGTACAGTACGTGATATTGAAAAAACTAGCTGGCCAAACAATAATTTCTCCAATGGTATGTTAAAGAATCTGTAAATGTTTCAACATAAACCCTCTTTTCAAATTCTTATAAAACAAATCACTTCATTAAAAAAAAAATATCATCGACAAACATTAAAAAAACAAATAAATAAGCATTAGAGTGTGGGGTTTCTTTAAGTTTAAAACAATCATATATTGTATATAAAAGTATAAATTATTTCGACTTAACCCTGAACATTTTTTGTCTAAGTGCATTAATATCGACGATATCAACACACTTGAAAAAAAATTGCGTTGACTTGGTCAAGAAATTAACGCACTTTGATTTTTTTTTCAAAGTGCGTAATTTTTCAAAGTGCGTTGTAACATGGCACACATCTCTTAATGATCTGTCATATGCGCGGATCCAGAAATTTTTTTCGGGGGGTCTGAGTGATATTAAGTTTTCAGAAGGGATTTTCCAGGAAAGGGGTTCCGGTCCGGACCCCTCCCCCACTTTCCCTCCAGATCAGCGCATGTTTGTCCACTTTGAAATGTGCAGACGTGGTTTGAATGGTTTTATACGGCGGCGTGAAAGGACGAGATGAAAAAAAAATTGTTCGGACGAATTAGTTATTTATTCGGACGGATATCCCTTTTTGTTCGGGCAAATAAGTTATTTGTTGGAACGAATATTAAGGATTTGTTCGGAAGAATTGGTTATTGGTTCGGACTAAAAAGTTATTGGATGAATGAAAATTTGTTCGGACGAATTAGCCATTTGTTTGGACGGATATGTTATTTGTTCCGACGAACAAGTTTTTGTTCGGACAAATACATTATTTGTTCGGACGAATTAGGATTTGTTCGAAGAAATTAGGATTTGTTCGGGCGAATCAGATATTTGTTCGGACAGATAAATTATATACATGTTCTTAATTTTACATTCTTAAAAGATAAACTGCTTTAAACTACGAGAGTACTTACAAGTCATACGTGCAGCATTGCAGTTAACAATCGATTTTTTATTTCATCAATAATTTAATCATTTTTTTGTTATCAAATTCTTAAGATCGTCAATGTCACTAACTTACAAGTTTATTTTATAAAAAACAAAACCCATAACGATTTAAGGAGTCTGGTTGGTCAACAATTTATCAATCAGATCTACCTAAAATATATACTTATTCTTTAAGGTATAAACTTTTATTTAGTAAACAAAAATTCAAAATATTTAAATTTAAAAAAATGAGCATTATCCCGTATCTTGATGATGCAGAGTTCTTCTTACAAAAAGATGAATATTGTCTAAAATGGGCCCGAACATCCCACCATCTTAATTAAGACGAGACGCACCCCATCCCCCCCCCCCCCCCCCCCCGACTCCAAGATATTCTAGTAGATAGAAACGGCAAGCCTGTTAATGTATCAGCAGCTTCTCTGAACTTTCCGGTACAACGTTGAAAAACACCTCCAGATTGTTTTTCCATTTGTCGGTAAAGTAAAAAAGAAACCAACTTACAATTGCCATCCAATACACAATTATTGTATTATTTTATTTTATTTTTGTAGGACATAACTTTACTAAATAATAAGGTATAGTAGGATTAGTAGAACTAGATAACACTGCCTTTCAACTGAATTGTGATGTTATGTCTCAATAAACGTAAAGATGAAACGATCTCAAAGTAAAAAGTCCACCTTGACACGGCCTTGCCTTTTATGCCATGCTTACATGAAAAAAATTCTAAAATTTAAATTACACGGTAATTTAAACCCGCTAAGCTAAAAAGCGGAACAATGTACATCAAAGTATATATATGTAGTTACGTTAGTGTGATTTTTATACATTAAGGTTATTTATTTTATTATAAATAAATGTATAAAGCAACAGTGTTAGTTTAACACTGCCTGAACGTATTGAAAATCCGTCTAAATTCTTTTCCGAATCGTTTGTTTAATACTCCGTAAATTATTGGATTGCAAGAACTATTGAAATATCCAATCAGTAAAGTCGTCATATGAAATGATCGCGGTAGAAATACTTCCTGCCAGTATATGGTAAACAGCATGCTGACGCAATATGGCGACCAACAGATGGCAAAAACAATCACAACGATACACAACATCCGGGCTAAATGAATTTCGCTTCGACTCGCAGAAACATTTGGCGGTTGAATAATTAGACTTTTATCTGTCTTTTTAGCTTTCTCATTTTTACAATCACTTTTATTAATAGTTGGTGTTGATTCTATCTGAATTTGAAATGCCCGGTTTTGCGGTTGATTTGATAAATAATCATCCATTGGAATCGAACTAACGACTTGTTTTTCCATAACCTCGCTTTCACTACAAATTGTTGTTGTGTCACTTCCGGAAGACGTATCCCCAATGTTTGTGAATGTTGATGAGGTTAGTTTTCTGTTCAGAGTATTACCTCCCGCTATCACATTGACTACAGCCTTAAAATGAATCTTTTTACGGTTCATGACCCTTCTGTTCCTCCTCCTGACCTCTCGCAGAATCATCAGATTACAAATCAGCATCACGATGAGTGGACAACCGAAGCAGCACGTGATCATGAAAATGGCGTAGGAGGGTGCTGTGGCCCAGTCACTAAAACAGATGGATTGGATAGGGGCGTAGCTATAATCCGTCCAGCCAAAAATCGGGGGAAGAGAAAGTACAAAGGCTAGAGAGGTAGACGCTGAAAAATACAGAATATAAATACTAGTATATAGACTAGATATATAGACTGAATACAATGAAAATAAATTAATAGAAAAGTCTAATGATGATATATTGGACACTAATACGATTTTACATTAAAATTATTTTTGAAGAATAGCACCCCAAACACCACATGTTATATTGCTTTGTGTGAAATAAATGTTATATGACATGATATGATTGAGAAATGGCGAAAGGGGGGATTGTGAGCTAGCTATGTGAAGCACAATTCTATTTTGTCATTCAATTTAAAATTGGAATTGGAAATGTCCATTTTTGTATGCAATAGTGCGTCTATTCTGCTCTTTTGTAACTTCTAATGATAAACATTATCTATGTTTAAACGTCATATCAAAACATTCTTGGGTGTGGTTAATATGATAAATTGATTTTTTTGCACCTATGTACTTATAAAGTATAATCAAATGGATTTTCTGTTCGATTAGAAATTGCTGCTAAAGGGCAAAAAACTGGAAAAATTATTCCTGATCTGGGTTCAACGTACGGTCTACTTTGCCCAGTAGCACATCTATCATATGCTGATATGCCAAATTAATTACAGAATTTACCAATATACTAAATTTAAATAAATTGTATACACCCCAACTGCGTCCTCTTTTAGTAATATATATGTGATGGGATATCGATTTGTAGATTTTACATCGGAAATTTCATATTGCTAAGCTATTAATGGACAATAAACATTTACTGATTCTGGATAATGTTCGGCTAGGACTAAGTTCTGAACCGAGAACTCGATTATTCAACACATGATTATCCGAGATTTGGTTTTTCTGTCGCATGCTGCGAATAAAATAATCGCAACTTTGCGAAATAATTTTCATTGATATGTTACACATATAAATATCAATTAAAGTGTTAAATGTTAGTGTTCGTAATTTACATGTTTTAATTTTCATCGTCCAGAACATGACGGTATAAGTTTAAGATATGATATGACTCAAAAGGACCTGGCTGGAAAAATATGTTATTTTGCTTCCACATATATCTAATGGCAATATTACATGTAAAACTAAATGTGAAATTTGCAAAATTTTACAGCATTAGATTGAAACGGACTTTCGCGCCATTCTGTGGAAAACCTTTATACATTACGATTCCCGATCGAGTTTTATGGATCAATACAATACTCATGCGCGGATCTAGAGGAGGGGGGGGGGGGGGGGGGTCCCGACCCCCCCCCCCCTGGAAAATGAAAATTTATTAAATTTACATAGTATAATTATCGCAAATATGCCTCGGACCCCCCCCCCCCCCCCTGGCAAACACAATTATCCTTCGGACCCCCCCCCCCCTGGAAAAATTTTCTGGATCCGCGCATGCAATACTATAGCAGCACTTAATTAATAAAGTAGGCCTACATGTATACTATAAATTAGTAGTTATATCATTATACAGTATGTTTTAATGAAATAATAGATGAATTTATGAATGAATCACTTATAGCTCATCATGTTACACTTAGATTGTTTTCACGTAGGCTGTACATGAAATTAATTACTTTAAAATTACTAAGAGATTCGTTATGAACTAACGATAAAATGATGTTCTTAGACATGTAAGGCATTAAGTAAATTACGAAGTTAGTTTTTAGCTACATATTACTGTTCTTTTCCTAACACTAAATAGTTTTATGAAATCATGTATTCAAATACCTACAATACATTAGGAAAGATTGTGTTTGTTTATTACAAAAATTAGTCAAACTGTTTGTTCACCCTATTTACTTTTTTGGCCTTTACAACTATATTGTATATATGTAAATATGTTAAATTTTCTTCATTTACCTCATGTACCATTTTATGGTTTTGAGTGGAAATAAACTAAACTGAACTGAATAGAAATTCTCCACTGAGGAAAGTTAGGATAAATATTATACTCCTGGAAAAGACTGTGGTTTAAACAGTAAGAAAGATAAGAAGTAACCATTTAAATTGTCAAGTTTTATAAAATAATATTTAGAAATTTAGAAAAATAAATAATTGAACAAAAACACGCTATCATGTATCAGCTAAAGTTTGGCTGATACATGTAACTGATTCTGTGCCGGTAACGATAAGGTGGCACGGGACAGTTTTTTTATACCATTCATTATAGCCAGGGGATGCGTGTCTTCGGAACTCTGTAACTAGAATTTCCTCAGTTCCCATTGAGCACAAATATCTATAATTCACTTGTTATAGGGTCAATAACTTATTTCTGAAGAAAATTACTAGTCAAAACCTGTAAAATTTTCTACATACTGGATTTTTTGAGATTTTGACCCTTTCATATTTTGCTAATTTTTCATGATTTTTCAGTTTTTTAGACCTCCCCCAGCTAATTCCCTGCAAACGGTTGACCTTCCGCACCGTGTGCATGTTGCACCATCAAATGTCAGAAACTTACCGGTGTATAGTTTACAATGTCCCATCCACCTACTTTTCGTGTTATTTTACCTCCCGTCTGTCACTTGCAATTTAACTGTATAAAGTCAACACAACAGTCATAGCCGCGGTTTCGCATTTTACTTCTGATTCTCATGTACCTAATATATGGGGCCTACATATTGCATGTCAATTTCAACAAGAGACAACCCTCTAACTAATGATAATCATTATAAATAATTTTATGAATTTTAGCAACACCCATAAGCCTTCAAGTACAGCAACTCTCAATTTTACAAAAATATTGCCAGGTACTTTATCCGAAACTGTCCCTTGCTACATAATTGTTCATTATAAAAAATATATATTGAGACACTAAATTATGATTACTAACAATAGTATTAAAAGCTGACCTGCAATCATTATGATGGCGTTTCTCTTGGTGTAGACTTCCTGAAACTTGGTAGGTTTACAGACCATGATGTACCTATTAATGCTAATATTACATAGGGACAATACGCTGGTCACAAGGGTCAGCATATTAGTGAAGCCCAGCGCTGTACAGGCAGTCTCCGAAAACATCCACCGCCCTTTGAAAATGGTTAAAATTGTCACCGGCATGTTTATAACGGACACCATTAAGTCCGCCGCTGCGAGTGTCAACAGAAAATAATTTGTGACTGTTCTCAAATCTTTGTTCCGGATGACTATGATCCACATGCAAGTATTTCCAGTAATAGCTAGAATGCATATGGCAGTCAGAACTAGTCCCTCAGCCACGAGTTCACCGGTTGAAAAATGAAGTTCATTGTCATTGCCTGCTATACTTAAATTGGTTTCGTTTTTTGGCAGTGTCTTGTTGAGATCTGTAATATTTATGATCCCACTTACAGGTCCAACTATGTAAGTGATCATAATGATAATTCGCATCTCTCGAAATTCACCTAATAATGAATTTCAAAACATGAAGATAAACACAATTTAATTATTACTCCAATATTTGACTTCCTGTGGTGTCAATGCATGGTGTTTACAAAACCAATCCATCGCACTGAAAATATTGCGAGAACTTTGCCTCTGTCTGTCAGTTGTGGTTTGTAATGGCGTCTGTCGTCACTCGTCAATCTCATCAAGTAAGTGACAACTTTTATTGGACGCCACTTGACTATCATTTAGAATCCTTAATTATGACAATATTCATCGATTGCATGATGCTTTAATTGTAGCAGAATTCGGGCCAGAAAAGGAAAATCTGACTGCCATGGCTCGAGGACCAGGCGACGAGAGTGTGCTGATTATTGTCAACCAGAAGGTCATTATAGTTAAGTGGATTATTTATCCAGTGTCTTTGAATCTGGGAATCGGACATAAAAGGACCTTGACGCAAATTGACGGCAAATTCTGCTTCATCAATATCTAATCACTTCTGTTACACACCCTAGTGCTTTTCACGATAATGGGTCCTTTGTAATATGAATCACAGTTTACGAACTTTAATGACCCATGGCAATACTGTAGGTATAAATAATTTCTTATCCAAAAAGTCAACATAATTCAATTAAATAAAACAAACATTTACAACAGTTTTTGAAATTCATGGCTCACAATCAGAATAGCTTCATAGTTTTACAGATAGTTATGTGCAAGACATTAAAGCATGCGCTGCATTAAAAGGTTTTTTTGTTGCTATTTTGTACGATTATGTTGCGGGGTCGGTAAGATAAGGCATTTTGAAAAAAAAAACAAAAACAAAAACAAAAAAAAAACCCCAAAAATGAAAAAAAAACCCAGCTAATTATTATTTTTTAAAATTAAGTCCATTTATTTATTCTTACGTTTTAAGGAGGCTGTGCAGTTAACAAATTAGCCATAAAATCATTTAAAAAAATAATTTGCTTATATTTAAAATGTTCGTATACTTGTATCAAAGAAAATTCTCATATATTTTAGCTTTGAATTTGTATGTTTTTCATAACTTTATACGACGTTCTTCTTTTTAGGGGATTAACGTACAGTCCTCCTAAGGTCGGTAAATTCGATATGACAATATATATTTAATTCAAATATTATACTGAAACCCCACACATATCTAACTGTAAAGGCTTCTCAGTCTACTTAAAGTAATGATATGCACAATAATAAAGCATACACGTTTGTTCAAAACACGAAAACACCCCCCCCCCTCCGAAAAAAAATATAAACTATCATCCATCTCTTTATTTTTTGGGTTTTATCCAGAATGTTAAAATATTTCAAAATATTAGGCACAGAACGTTGATTGTACATGCAATCTTTGATAAATATTACACATTACATTTGTATATACTTTTAATCATTTGATTTATCACAATGTGCGTTTTGTTTCTGTGTATATCATGAGTATTTTTTTTTTGAACGACTTTTATTTATTATCGTTTTATTTAAAACTACATTGACATGTCGGGATGTCGGTGCTTCAGATTAATACTATTTCCTCCAACATGACATCATATTATTGAAAATTCCTTCGAATTTGTACACAAACGAGGGTTGTTAGAAAAGTTCGCGGACAAAGTGATTTACGGCAAAATTACTGTGTACTTTGTAGGATGGCGTATGTTTTATTTCATGACTACAAATTGAAAATAAGTATGCCAAAAATCCTATGAATTTGAAAGTTTTTTCTAAAGATACAGCGATTTTTACTTTGCATGAATTAGATTTACGGAGCACCATTTCATATTTCCACGAAATTAGGTGACGTCAAACAACTGAAAGTCAAACATGTTACTCTTTTTCAAAGTAAACACCTTTCAGTTCCACACACTGTTCAAGTCATTTAACCGATTTATAAAATGCTCGTTCATACCATTATTTTTCAAGTTTTTGTATAATGTCTTTTGTGGCATATCGTAGATCATTTAGGTCTAAAAATCTGTCCACGCAGTTTCGACTTTAGATAAGGAAAAAATGCGAAATCTATAGGTGAAAGATCCGGGCTGTATGGGGGTTGGGGTGCTGCAAGAGTTAAAAAGATCAGTTCTTCCATCTTTAAACCTCCGTGATTCTAATTGTAAACCTTTGTCCTATAAAAATAGAAGCATCTAAGAACCTGTTGGTCTCCATCAGAGACTTTCCTACGTGCACACAAAATGCCCGGTTCTCCAATATATCCATTGACGTCAACGTTTTTGACTCATTTTCAAGCGTTGTTCGTCCAAATTCGGCGATAAAACGGTCAGGAATTCTTCAATTTAATTGAAACTTTCACAAAATGGCCTTCATATAAAAAGTTAAAAAACGGACATGCTCCGTGAAGCATATCTTATCAAAATTATTAAGCTGTATATTTTAATGGTGCATATAAAACAAACAAATCTTTACATATTTCTTAGGAAATACGTCAAGATTAAATCTGAAAAGTTTCGCTGGTGTCATGTGAATAGTCCGCTCGAGCTCACAATCGATCTTGTTCGCGAACTTTTCTAACAACCCTCGTACTTCGTTGTTGATCTGTAGATCTACAGGCTGAAATGTCGTACGAAATATACCCGCACTACCTCTAATACAAATTAATTCGTTAAAGGTAAAGATCTATAGTAAATGATTTCATGGTGTCTTTTTGGTGCTAGACCTATAATGACATTATAAATGATTACCATTTTCCCTTATTTTATGACTTTAAGGAAATTTTGCACAAAACAAAACATATTCTTGACTTTCCATTTTAATTCCTATAGCTATGAAAAGTAATCTCGATATCTAGATTCAATTTGATTTAGTTTCTTAAAACAAAAGCCAAGAACATTTATTATGCCGTTCTAGAGAGTATTCAAGAAATATTTCATCCGTCAAAAAAGGGAAAAAAACTCCGAAAAATGTATCTGGTTTCCTTTAAAATTTCATTAAAAATTACAGTTAAAAACAAAACTGTTCACCGTCCTTATTTAAACTACGCCCGGTACACCTTATAAATCCGTCTATTGTAATGAATAATTAAAAAAAAATCCATGTAGCTCTTTTGATAAACTTGATCTTTATTTTAACTTAACTGTTAATGCACGAAGACATTTGCATCCCTATGATAACAAACATGACTGGAATCAAACGATAATCCACATCAAATTACCGGCCAGTATCCTTAACACCCATTTGCTGCAAGATACTGGAGCATATTCAGCGTCGTCATGAAACATCTAGAGACCAACAACATTCTTACTGAGTCACAGCATGGATTTAGGAAATCACATTCACAGTTCCTTCTAACAGTGCATCCACCCTAAACAAGAACCAACAAGTTGACGCAATATTGTTAGACTTTAGTAAAGCCTTTGATAAGGTTCCTCACCAGAGACTCTTAGCAAAAATCGAGCATTACGGCATCAGAGACAAACTCAACCTTAAAAACTGGGTCAGCGACTTTCTGGGAGCACGAAAACAAGAAGTAGTCTAAGAAGGAAAGCATTCAACATCATCGAACGTAACATCAGGCGTCCCTCAAGGAACTGTGCTGGGACCGCTACTGTTTCTTCTGTTCATAAACGACATGCCAGAGAATATATCATCAACGGCTAGACTATTTGCTGACGATTGTCAATTATACCAAACAATCAAAAGTATAGAAGATGCTGAAGAACTCCCTAAAGATCTGGACACTCTTGAAAGATGGGAACAAACCTGGCTTATGGAATTCAACCAACAATAGATCACATGTGCACCATGACTATAACATCCATGGAAAGACATTAGCTCATGTAACCCATGCTAAATATCTGGGCCTAACCTTCAGAACCAACATGACATGGAACAAACACATTGACATCATAACAAAGAAGGCAAACTCCACCTGTGCCTTCCTGCGACGCAACATCAGCTGCTGTAGCAAGAAAGTAAAAGCCCAGTGCTATAATACCCTAGTCAGACCTAACGTCGAATACGCTGCCACAATATGGGACCCACATACCAAACAAAACATTGACAAATTGGAACACGTCCAACGCAGAGCGGCACGTTTTGTCAACGGGAACTATTCGACATACAGCAGCGTATCGAAGATGATGAAAGACCTAACTTGGCCGTAACTGCAACAGCGACGCCAAAAGATGTATACAGGACACTATACAACCTGATTGCAATTCCATCTCAAGTCTACCTGACCCCAGTTATTACCACCACAACCAGAGGACATTCCATGAGATTCATCGTGCCACACTCCCGGATCAAGACTCAACAGTATTCTTTCTTCCACTCAGCCATCCGCCTATGGAATACCCTGCCAGGCACAGTAGTGGTCTTGCCAACGCTGGAGGCGTTTAAGGCATGGATCCAGTTGGCAGAGTATAGTCAGACACCGTTTTAAGTGTACATTCCTTCGCCGCTGCGCAGCCAGGAATTAAGCATTGACCTTAAAATTGCTCAAATAAACCTTGGATTACGGTCATGACATACCTTCAAGTCATAAGCAATCTTTGTGTGAAGTAAGAACGTCTAATGTTTCTCCATAAGGAAGATATGGACCGGACACGAATTTTGCACTTTTTTCCGTCAGTGACCTTGACCTTTCCCAAATGACACACCTTCAGGTCATAAGCAATCCTTGTTTGAAGTAAGAACCTCAAGTGTTTCTCCATAAGGAAGATATGGACCGGACACGATATTTGCACAGACGGACGGACGGACGGACGGACGGACGGACAAGGTGATTCCTATATAACCCCCAAACTTTGTTTGCTGGGGTATACAAATTCCAAGATTTCTTTTTGAAACGCCCCCTCTAGCTCTTCATGTTTTAATACACGGCTTAAAAATGTGATGTCAACGGGGATTTCGTATAGAAACAGACGCGGATAAAACCGTTGAAAAATGGTGGGAGGTATTTCAAGTGACTTACGAATGGAGAAAAAATGTCAATATTCCCCATTATAAATCTCAGTAAGAAATCGGTTTTCGTTACCGTGATTTTTTTTCGAGTTAAGATGGTAATGTGCGAATGAAATTATCTGTGATATTTTCCCTTTCATCTATTTAAATTGCACTTTTTGACATATATTAAAACATTGCCCAAGTGTGCTGTATAAATAGCTTGGGATAGACTATGATACATATGTAGCTGCTTCGATAGGACCCTGGTACTTTGTCTTAAAATGGCTATTCATTCGTATGGTAGAATTTAAAAATAAAAATCAATTTAAAAAAACCCACATCGTAGATGTTGACTTAAAAAATATTAAAACATTAAAATCAGTTAAGGACAGAGCAATGGCAAAACCAATCTCAACAAGGAAGATGAATTCAATTGTTTCCATTTCTATCAGGTCTATTTCAAAATATTCGCGTTATTGTAAAAAAAAACCTGTGAAATTAATACTAGGTTGTCTGCACGGTCTCCTTTGTTTGGAACAGATAGACGATAGGTATAATTTTTAAGATTGTTAAAGTTCGCTGAAGCAAGGAATACGCAGTCACTTATTTGTTGATTTGATTTTAACATATTTTATGGTAGTAATTTACAGGTAGGGTTGGGCACAAGTTCTGTAACTTAAATCTCCCAGGCTGGATTTTGGTTTGATAATTGCTTATAAAAGTGGCTATGCGTAGGAATTTTGCTTAAAGCAAAAAAATTAATGTATTAATAATCATTTTATTTAAAGGTTTAAAATCCATATTAGCTCCTGACATCACAGAATTATTTCACATATATTTATATACACAGAGTATCGAATAAATATGATAATAACTTTTAAGTGTTAAAGTGTTTCTCAAGATTTTGAAAAAAATACTTATATTTGATAACTTTTGTTCGTTTATTTATAATTATAATTCTCATAACAATAAAGTGCTGCTTCGTTTGGTTATAAATAATTATTAAAAAGAAGAAAATCATAAACAAATGTGTTTTTTGAATATTAGATTTAAACTTTGATAAGATATTCGTCATTTATTTACCAAGTTCATTGGAATCAAATAATGAGCTTGCTGTCTCTTATAATTTATGTTTTGTATAATTATGATATGATGTTAATATGGTACTGATAAAGCTAAAACCTTAATCAGTCCTTTTATAATTCAATCCATGACAGAATCCTACAATCTGCGTACATGACAACACAAGAACTCAATTCGTCCTTAAAAAAGTACAGTGTCACCAAGGGTGCATTGAGACCGTGAATTCAATTGCTTCCTTGTCTGAAATTAAAACAAGCGGAGAATAGGACAAGGGATTTTACAGGTAAGAACAAATCACTTATATTATAGCTAAATACTTGGATTTTTCTCACGTTATTTTTCATTTTTTTAATAAGAGTTTAAAAAATCAGAATGCATTAATCAATAATGAATGATATTATAAAAAAGTTTGGAATAACATTTATGGATGCGTATTTTCTGTGATATTTAAAAAAAATCTTTCAATTTTTTACGTTACAATTTTAGAATAAGATAAGCCAACGTTCTTTTAAATCGTTTATCATATATATACTATTTAAAAAACAGTAAGGCTCTTAGTTAGTAATTAATAAGTAATGAAAAATAAATTATATTCGTACATGTATGTGAATAGTTCCACAAAATCCATTTTATCGCAAGAATGTTAAACTGAGATACTGATATTAAAATTTTAATTACAATAGAAAATACCTTTGCTAATCATTTTCATTGCATAGAACTTGTGAAATTTTAATTTTGACACTCCAATTGTGTTCATGGCGTTTCACTTAATTATTATCTTAATTTTGTTTTAGAAGAATAACGAAGCAAATAGTTAAAACAAATCTTTAAATTGAAATCGCCAAGAAAATACACTTCTCTTTTGTCAAAACATCATTTATAGAACCAACATTGGATACAAATAATACGATGTAGCAACTTTTTCTTTGATACATGTGTTTTTAAAAAGCAGGTAAGTTTCCTATTGTTCAAGTTTGCTGAAGCAGGACTAGGAGATCGTTGCCTGACCCTGGGTGAATGTGGCGGATACACAGGTGCGGTATGTGCAAATGGCTCCTGTCAGTGTGCTGGGACCATTAACGAAGAAAACCAATGTAAATTGTGTATGTATTCAAGGCAATAAGCATAAAAAGGAATTGAAAAGTACATTTCTAAAGATAGAAATATAACCTTTACAGTCAATATTTATGTTTTGCAAAATAATTCGACAAACATCATGCATGTCTGTATATTCCCAGAACATCTCTTGTACATGCTTTTTATAATAAATATACATGTATATACTTTGCTGTTTAGATGAAGCATCGACAAAGGAAAACACAATAGTCGCCGTAACGCTGGGTGTTGTATTCCTTCTATGTCTATTTTTAGTTGTTGCCGTCTTGATTTACAGAATATGTAGGTAAGATATTCTAGATACACGCATATGCATATGTTTTTTTTAAAGGAAAAATTTATAATGCGACGTAAATCATCTAAAAAGATTTTGCGCAAAAGCGATAGAAAATCGTTTGTAGTATTTGTCTGTACACATTTTCTTTTCGGATTGATTGCACACGATAGGAAAAATGTCCTCACATGTTCTCAAAGAAAAAGCCACCTTTTATATCTTTATTGTAACGATTGGTCTGTCTGTCGTATGCCAGATTGTATATCTGGCTACATCAATGCCAGGCAGATACATCATATTTACGCGTATCTATGTTAAAAATTAAGAGCTCATTGTTATCAAATGGTTAAGGTCATGCATTGTTAACTTTGCTTCTACGCAACATCACCGTCGTTTTAAAAATTAGTTTTATTAACAAACACATCTTGGTTTTCTAAAATATGTTTACTTTAGAAGTTTAAAAATGTCAAATTATTTAGTTTGAGCTTACATGTGTGGTACAAATCATAAAAAATTATTTTTTCTCTCATTCTAAAAGAAAGATGAAATTACTGAAACTATTATGATAAAGTGTTGAATATAATAATCAATATATCATATCAAATATCTTTGACATTTTCCAGGTAAATTGAAATTGTTATCAGAACCTGTACTCAAAATCAGTTTTTAAAGTATAAGCAATACACGTCCAAACATGTATATAAACGTGTTAATTAAGGTGGTATGGGACATATGTCGATATTAATGTGGATAAATTACATTATAATTAAAAAACATTCACTGGTTTAGAATTTTCAAAGGACTATGTGCGAAATTATGCATTTTTCGCCCTCAAAATAAAAGTTTTACAAATAAGATGGACGACAGTTGAAATCATATTGAAAATTAGTGTGTAAATGGTTATCACCACAATGACGTCATAAGTGTAGAAATGACGTCATGAAGATAGTCTTATTTTGATAAATTGATGTTTTGTAGCATAATATGGGTGTTTTCCGATGGTTTTCCGACTGAACAATATCGAGCGCAGGCTTGCTCAAGTACCATTTTTTTTTGTATGACGTGTATAATTGAATGAAGAAAAACATATGTTAAAATCGTACTTGACAAGACCTGCGCTTTATACTTCCGAATGCAAAATATAAAGAACAAATGACAATTTTTTCATTTGTTAGCAAAATTGCAGGAATTGGGTCATTTAGATGACGTCATAGATAAACAGCGAATGAGCAATGATGAATAAAATCAAGATTAAAGTGATAGGCATCATCTGTACTATCTGTTCTATGAATTATATAGATTTGATTTTTATACGATATACTATTTAAAAATTGGTTAAAATGGGGGGCAAATATTTGACCATACAAAATATAGTCCTTTCACAATATTTAACTAACAAATACGTTTTTAAAAATTTTGGGAAGATAAAAATTCTAAAATTCCCAGCGAAAATCGTACTCATGACCTACAGATTCTTAGAGAAACCTCTAAACCACTGCGCTATGTTGTTAGGTGACAATGATGGGAAAGAAACTATTTATAAAATTACAGTTTGTTTCGATAAATAGTACGTCACAACATGGAGGTGTCCCATACCACCTTAAATAAAACAAAGAATAATTTCGTTATCATCTAACACATATCTTCAGACATATGTAAGAAAATTAAAAGATGGATGCTGATAATAAAAAATTATCGTAACATACAGTCCTACACTAATCAGATTGTACTTTTTCTTACAGAGGAGGAGGATTCAATGTCAAGGGTTATGACGATTTAATTTTCAGAAATCACTGCAAGGTAAGCTAAATTATTTAATCATTTATATATAAAAAAAAAATAATCCACTCTCCAGAATTCATGAAACCATGAAAAAAATTTAACACTTCAATCCATTGAAAAAATCTTAAAATGTTACATTTGAAATTTCATACGATGAAAACATCTCTTTTTCCTGAGTCAGACTAAAATTGTATTTTTCAGTGCCATTGGATATATACCCATTACAAAAGTATTTAGAATAAAGTTAGTGCTATCTCTCTACAATACCTATATCTTCCTTACCCCAACTTCTGATGATTTCAAATTTACGATTGAGATAAGGTCTAATAATATAATCTATATAATCTGAAAATGTGGTTGTATTTTTAAATGAAACAAAAATTGACTCTCACTATATACGCAAATAACTATTTTCTAGACCAATTAAAATTGATATGTTGCAAAAGCATGTCCACGAACTCCTAAATGACGATGGAGTAGAACTATTCAAGGAATATTCAGTGCGTAAACTCTCTCTCTCTATATATATATATATATATATATATATATATATATATATATATATATATATAGGTATTTCTGCACTCGCAACAGAGATTAATTGAATTTTAATTATCAATTCATTGTAGGAGTTAGCTACGCAAGTGTCAAGTAGTGTAGCAACTGTCGGAAACTATCCTCAAAATGTAGAGAAGAACAGGACTTCAACAATTCCATGTAAATTACATCGTGATTGGGATATTTTCATTAATAATTTCGTAAATTAAATAAGAAGAAACATATTAGGGTAGCTTTGTCGTATTTTATTAATGCTTGTATGCCTGTAAGGTAAAGCAATCCTGTTTTATAATACAGATGACTTTAACAGAGTAAAACTGTTGGATGAAGCTGGAATACTTGAAGGGAGTTATATTAATGCAAGCCATGTTCTTGTAAGTCAACTTTTTGAATAAGATTCAATGAAATTGACCAATTTCATAGCATTTAAAGATGTATAATTGATTTGATTTATAAAACATTGTATTTAATGAATTTGCAGCAAAATCGATACATAATAACTCAGCGCCGAACAATGGTGGATTTTTGGAGAATGATGTGGGAGCATAACGTTACAACTATAATTATGTTGGCTCCATTAAATGAAATGAAAATGGTACCTATTCTAATTAGGTTTTGTTTTGATGTCTAAAAAAGTTTGAGCATTAAGGAGGCTGGATGGTCAATAAAATAAACATCAAATGTAACTTTAAAAAATTAAAAAAATATTTTTAGTTATAAACTATTATCAGATATTGTCATCTGCATTTTATGAGGATGGTGCGTATGGATGTCGATGACAATCGATGAGAGCTCTTTTGCAAATGACCATTATTTTTATACATTTGACAACGTATTTAATTATAAAGAAGAACGTCAAAATTATCCCTCCTGGAGCCCCTCGACTTAAAACATATACAATTTATAGATTTTAAGTATTCGAGTAATGGCTATACAAGTTTTATCATATTCAGACAATGAATAGCGTACCATAGACATGCGCTTCTTTTCCTTTATGAGTAAATATCTTATTAAACAACGAAAACACACCACTGTGTGACCCGTCTGTCTATAGCAAGAAGCCAGCAGGCTCATAGTTAAACATGAAGTTTCTAACACGTGTCCATTGCTCAAAGTGGTCTCCACTAAAGATTCTCATTTTACAACGTTCTCTGTCAATCTTTTCTCTCCGAACACGTTTTTCCACTGCCATCGGACCAACCATGTTATCGCATCGACATCTTTTGTACGTGTCACATCACATGCTTATGAATATTTCAAAGCGTTTACTGACCAATCCGGTCAGTAAAAAAAATATTTAGAATTTATATTTAATACTTTCAAATGCGTTTAATTTGATTTAAACTGTATAATTTGCAGAAAGCTTATAACTTTTGTAGCTTAATTGAAAAACGCAAACATTTCTTTCTTTTAAAATTTTCATTTCAAACGGCATATACACCTTTAGCTAACGTAAGTTTTTAAATCGATATAACCGCTAATTACAAAAAAAGTCGCTAAAACCTTTTCCGTTTGGTATTTTAAAACGTTATAATATATGAATTTGAGCATTAGAGTATTTGATATTTACTTATGCATCTTAATATTCCATGCATCTTTAATTAAATTTGCCACGAAAAATTACGTTTTAGGAATGATAAAATACTTTAACAATTTACCAACGAGGGTCTTAAAATGTACAATGTTGTTGCCGTGCTTGTTGCACATAGCAGTTGTCTGTTAAAAAGAACTATGCTGGACATAAAGAAGAATTTGTTTTTGTCGTAAGTTCGTTATACCTGTGCATTATATTCGTGTTTTGCTTATCTTAGAACATCTTCTTCTCTGCTCCCATACATATTTTTGAAAAACTAAATGCAATCTTATAATGTCCTCTTGGTCCTTTATCTAAATTGGGAAATTAATGGTCCCTGGGTCTGGGGCTCAGGCCTTAGGGCGGGCCCAATATGACCATAAAGTGAAAATGAACCGATTTAATAATATTTTCTACTGTACCATCACTGTCGTGGGAGATATAAAGTCATGCATTGTTATTATGTTCATAATGTCCTAATGTTAAACTTTGAAATTCACTGCCCAGGTCATGGTGCAGAAATTGAGGTTTTGTATAGGGGGGATGGTAATATATATGGCCATATAAAAAGTTTTAAACATGTATTTTTACTTATGGATTATAAATGAAACTGTGAATAAAATAAAAGATAAATTATTAAAGGCGTGCAATTATTACCAAGAGTTTATAATTATGGCCTAATGAGCTATGGTATAGATAATCCGAGATTCCTTCTACTCTTGAATCCCCATTCCCCCACATTTTCATGAATAAATACCTTTCAATCATCAAAAAAAAAAAACAACGGGGTAATAGTCAGAGTAGTCTCAGATTAGGGTTTAGACTTCAAAATGAAGCTTAAAATGTAAAACATGAGACTCTCTGACATCTGAATCTAAGGGTTATGGTACTCGCGTGACCGTCAAGGCCTGTGGGTCTCTTGTTTCTAGAGATAGGGGTCCACATTTACCTGTTTCTACATTATCTATAAATAAAATTTTTAACAAATAAGTTTTGGCGGAGAAAAACAAATAAAAAAGTTAATTCATCTTTCACAAACCCAAAACACCTAATGGTGAGTGGGGGTACAATACTACTTTTACTCATTACCAACTCCTAGTCCGTGGATGGAGGGGTTGGGCAAATAGATAAGAGCTACAACTTTATATATGTACCCTTTCCTTGCGAACTAAACAAAGGGTTTATGTCCGCGTTTTTACAAATGTGTGCATTTATATGTCAGGTTCCATTGTTGATTCTGTAGAATGATGCCTGAATTATGTTTAAGCCGGTCTTCACACAATTTTTTCTACATATTTTTCAGTCACTTTCGGCATTATTTGTCTTGTTCTCTTGTAACTTCACTAACTTGTCCAATGTTTCTCTACGAGAAGAACATAAAATTAATGCAAATACACACGATTGCCACAGATCACTCTAACCTGAATACAAACATGACAAACTTTTAATGATATAATATTATCATGTCAAAACTAATAAACCAACAAATGACTCATTTCTTTAAAGAAGATGTTGGAATAATGCCTATATTACGGAGGATTAAATACTTAAAAATAAAAATATATTATCATATCTTATAATACTTTCAAAGCTTCGTTTCAAACGATGGATACTTAATATAACATCGATTTATTACTATTAAATAGATTCAATACTTGGAATATATTGATTTGAACTGGTGTAAGTTTTCAAATCTTCAAATATTCCCATTTTTCAGAGTTTTTGACTAATCAAGGTCTCATGGAAAATTAACCATTTTCACTTAACTAAAAAAGTCGTGTCCAAAGTCGCATATAGCATTTAAATAAACTACTTTGATGTGAATTAAATGGCTCAGTGGTTAGAGTACCAGACTTTAGATAATATTCTAAATGTTTTACTATGTGTTATTGAAATATTCAAACTGACCATAGTCAAAAAGTGAGTCTTTGCAAAGTTCCATTACAATATTTGAAAATAGATTTAAATGAAAAAAATATAAAATTTTATTTTACGGATAAACCGATGGGCATTTGTGCCATCATATTCATCTATCTTTTTTTTCAAATTGAAAGTCAGAACGGACTCATGCGGGCCAGTTATTTTATGAAATTGTTTCGCACTATAATTTACAGTAACATAAAACTATACTCATCATTATGAAAGTACCCGTATAGAAACCACAAGCACTTTGGGCATGAATACCTCTCCCTTAACACATCTTTTCAATATCATTTTGAAAATTACAAAAAAAAAAAAAAAAAAAAAAACTAGGACTGACACTTTCTTATTATGCATGCTTTAGTATGCATAATACGTTATTGTTTAACAAATTAATTGTTTTGTCTTTCTTTCCTTTTTTTTAAAATTCGCGTTTTTCGTTTTGAACATAAGTGGACAGAAGGCATGCATCACCCTGTCCGTAAATTCTCAAAATGCTGTTATGAGAGACATTACGCACGCAATAAAGCCTGAAACACTACAAAAAGATGCTTCCACAAAAGTTTCAGCTTTTCTGGCCATATGGTTTTTGAGAAAAAATTTTAAATCATATTTCATTAGATATTCTTTTGTAAAAGTTCGACCCTCCCCATTGTGGCCCAACTCTACCCACAGGGATAATGAATTGAACCAACCTGAATCTACACCATCTGAGGATAATTCCACACAAGTTTAAGCTTTTCTGGCAAAATGGTTTTTGAGAAAAAGATTTGAATTTTTTTTTCTCTAAATATTTCTATTTAAAATTCGACCCCCATTTTGGCCCAACACTATCCCCGGGGATCATGATTTGAACAACACCTGAGGATGCTTCGACACAAGTTTCAGGTTTTCTATCCGAATGATGTTTGAGAAGATTTTTGAAAAAAAAATTCACTTATTCCTAATTATCTACCCTTGAAAGAGGACGTGATCCTTCATTTTTACCAATTTGAATCACTTTAACCCTATGATGCTTTGTGCAAAGCTTGGTTGAAATTGGCCCAGTGGTCCAGGAGGAGAAATCGAAAATGTAAAAAGTTTACAGAAGGATGGACAGACAGACAGACGGACAGACGCCGGACAAAAAGTGTTCAGAAAAGCACATGTGAGCTTTCAGCTCAGGTGAGCTAAAGCAAAGAGCATTAACAAGAGTTACTAATCTTTTATAATTTGACCAGCTCATGCACACAAACAAGATCAATTTAATCAAAGTTGGTCGAAAAATGTGATTTTTAAAAATAGCTCAGAGAGCCGAGTATGCTATACTTTAAATAGAATGATATGCATATTAGGAAAATATATATATATATATATATATATATATATATATATATATATATATATATATATATATATATAAGTGCATGTCGGCCTCAGACTTTATTTCATTAATGACAATTTATTATAAATACGTTTAATTAACAAATAATTATTCATTAAATAACAATTATGGTTCTTACTGTATTTTGGATAAAGTGTACTCCTGACGGGCCAATCTGTTGCGGATGGTTAGCAAGTTCATCTTATGAGAATCAAGACTCTCCCATATATCCTGAATACGCTTGTTCATTTCGTTCAATGGCGGACATTCCCATTTTTCTAGAACGTCCCTGACATCATATATATTTTCACTTTCTTTGTAATGAGTGATTCTGTGTCCCTAAAACAGTATAATTGATAAATTAATTCATATATATAAAAAAACAAATACATTATTCGACTTTTTAAACCTTGTCCATGAAAAGACAGCTTCTAAAACAGCAAAATAGCTTTAAATCTTATATAGAAGCTAAACATTGATATCAGTCTCAATTTTCTCACTGTTCTGTTTCATTCATTTTGTAAAAGTTAGACTTGAATCAAAAGTATGTATTATGGCCCCTGAGCCTGATCACCTTTCTGATAAAAAGACTGTTGAGTTCCACCCTGGACACAATCCAAGCTCGATTGACCTCTAACCCCCGTTGCGCATCTTGCTGCACATTTTGATAGGTGTCGCTGAGTTGAGCAATCAATATGTTTAATAACAGAACGCAAATGGTGAACAGAAAGGCCACCATGATAATCAAACTCATCGTTCTGAAAAAATAAAAAATAACATACTTATGTAAATTCATTCTCTATTCACAATGACTATAAGTATAAACAATTTTAGGAAAGGAAACTTGCTTTGAACCTTATTAATTAGTCACTTCCGTACTCGGAGTGAAAAATGTAATCGAATGTTAAAATGCAATATAACGAATTTTGCCATCAACTTTACAAAACGAAATAAATGTTTAAATTGCAACCTACTGAAGTTCAGTATATTCTATTATTCTTTCTGCCTCTATCAGAATCCTCACTCCAAGAAAAAGAATTGACCAAAACGAACTGTAAAAAGAAAGTAAAATGCAGATTGGTTAGTCAAAAGAAAGAGGACAACAAACAATATCTCTAATAAAACTATGAAAGCGTTTCAATAATATTCATAACGTTTTAATTGTTATGTTATGAGATGCGCTTTTTGCAATTCGTTTTTTTGCTTTGAAGTAATGTTGGTAAGGGATGGAGAAAAAAAACTACCTGCTTTCGGAGAACTGTTGTAACGATCCCTCCCCCCGTAGAGACAATAAAAGACAGCCACTGAAGGCCAGAAGAATGAACACAAAGAAAGTTGTAAACTGAAAAATGTCATGTATTAGAATCCGCCATAGAATCTGGGCGTAGGCTCCTGTTTGTCTGAAATGTATTTTTGAAGAGTGCATAATAAGCATTTTTCGTTTTTGTGTATTAAAATGCAAACATCATCCGAATCAATGTTCTTTAGGTTATAATATTGATTTCTTCACAGTCAAAATTAATACTATATTACCAGTAGAATTATATTGAACATTAGTATATATATACTGTATATTACATCTGTACATGTATTTAGCATAACTTCAAAAAGGCAATTAAAATACAAACATCATTCAAATTAATGTTCTTTAGGTTATAATATTGATTGATTGATCTTCAAAGTCAATATTAAACTATATTACCAGTAGAATTATATTAAACATTAGTATATATTGTATCTGAACATTTATTTAGCATAATTTCATAAAAGGATCATATTTAAGATTTAGTGGAAACTATTTTAAACCTCTTTAGGAGATAAATACCGGTGCATTTATCAAATATTCATTATTTTAGTACTGTCATTTAAAACCTTATTAACCTGATCACCGCTGCGTATTTGAATATCCGAATCGTCCACAGCAAGTAGGCTGCCGAGAACACGAACCACTGCTCATTCCTGTGAGTGAATCGTAATGGCGGCAGTAAAAGTATTAGAATTGAGGAGGACAGGTCTATCCAGTTAAAAGCATCCTGCCAGTACTCCAATCGATGTCTAGAAAAGTGTGGGAATGAATTTTACGAATTCTTAATATATATATTGATACTGTTTCCTTTTTATGTATCCTTACAATTCTTTTCATTACACAATGATATATTTATTAAGCGAGAGTATGTAAAAGTTGGCGATATGCTAAGATTATAAAATCCATCTACATGTTTAAGCTTTAAGTGAATTATTTCATTTAAAATAATACGTAAATAAAGTTAGCTGAGATTTTACTTTCAGACAAAGTGGTACAAAATGCGGTTCGTGTTGTTCTTGTTTATACGTACTTACGTAGTTGGTTTAATTCAGAGAATAGTGTCAGGGCAGCCATTCCAAGGGACCAAACCTCGCAGACTGCGCGCGCAATTTGTAGCGCAGAAACGCCATACATTGAAGGATCCGGGACTGTGCTCGCCACGATGGCGGAGAAGGTTAATGTGATGAGAGTTATCATGTAAAACAAAGAGTTGAGTCTGAAATATATATATATTACAGGGATAAAATCTACATAAAGATGCTCAATAAAGATGTGCAAGATTTTTCAGCGACTGACGCCAAATAATAAAACTATTCTTTAATTAAAAAGACGAATTCTGAGTTTTAACGATACGCAAAGAAAAGTTTTTCAAATATAGCAAATAAGATGATGCTCTTACATGAATCTGAATCTTGCATACTCTTTCCATTTCCTCCTTATAAGTAATCGAACAACATCGTGATACACTACGGTCTACAATGAAAGATAAAATAAACTTGTACACATCTGACAGATTAGAGCGAAGCGCCACTAGTCAATTATATCCATTCTGCGCTACCAATAAATAGTCACCATGGTATTTTAAAGTATATTGGTTATTAACGTCAAACCCCTCTGACAAGAAGCTTTATGTTCTAATACCCTTAATATGTTTTCTGAATCAATCAAAAATAACAAATAAACTTGCTTTATTTCCACTTTTTGCTATAATTTGAAGCCCGGATTTGGATTGAGAATTAAACATGGAGTCAGTTGGGACTCGTCCATTGTCGTCTGCTTCTAACACGTTGTAATACACGCAGACGTCTCCACTGGGGCTCACAGGATCTATCATACAATCCAGCACGGCTATGATCGTTTTCTGGAACAGACAAATCAAGCAAAAGATGCATTATGATTTAAAAATTGCATCGCAGTACATGACTGTTAAGAATATCGCAAAAATAACGCTGATTTTACGTATTTATGCATCATAAAAACTGGAACTATATCAATCGTCGATGAGTCAGATTAAAGGTTGAGGGAAATAAGGATCATTTCTTATATTTTTGTTTTTGTCACAATCGAATTAAGCCACACGCTAATTGTACTTCATATAAACTTACAGGCATGTTTTTCACTAGCAAATCATGAAAGATAAATTCGGCAGGTGCATTTCCATCACTGCTATATATCCCGCGCACGCTGAAACAATTAATAACACAATTAATAAAAGGGTTAAATATGATTCTTGCAAGAGTTAGCGCTTTAAAAATAGAAAAGAGTTGCATGTATCAAAATTGAACGTATACGACAACGGGAAATTTGAAATTAACGTACAATTGGTTCGCCATGCATGTAATTAGCATTGCAGCAATGTCGTCATTTCCGGCCTCATTCGCAAGTGTGTAAGGCATGACTCTCTTTTTGTCACGTGCGTTGGGCCATGCCCCGTGTTCCAACAGTTTTGAGCAAACGCCTTTATAATTTTTCTTCACTGCGTAGTGTAATGGAGTCCAGAGATCCTTGTTACTGGCGGACGGGTTTGCACCTCGATGAAGCAAACAGGTGATCAACATTTGTACCTGAAATAAGCAACATCATACTTCAGTGTATTTAATTTTTTTTTAAATACTGTAACTTAGGTTAAATATTTTCAATCCTCTCGTTGTAACAGATGTAAAACAACCAGCTATATATCTTTATATTTCTAAACAGATTTTTCAGATCGAGAAAGCTACATATATAATTAAAGTAATTTTGAAAAAAAAAATGTTTTGGTTATTGTTGGTTTGAAAAAATTTTCATTGCATTGACAAACTCATGTCATTTTTTGATTTACCATGTAGGAGGAAAATAAAATAAAATATTTACAGAAAAGTATATTAAGGAAGGAGTCTTTTCTGGTTTTCGACTTGTCAAAAGTAAATTTAATTAAATGGTAAATAAATCAAGATGAAAGGAAATTAAAATATCATATTTTTCTTTCTTTTTTTACAATTATACAACTTGGGATAGAAATAGTAATCAAAGTTTAGAATCTAACAAAGACTATATTTTTGGCGAAACATTGGTGTAGGAAAATATCACGTTTTTTGCAATTCAGAATTTCTGTAGATTCAGGAGTCTATTTTGCATTTTTTAAACAATAACATTAATGTTGGATTTTTTCAACTAATGTGAACTAATGATAAGGTACTTTGGTTTCAGAATATGTTTTTAAAATATGATTTGCCTATCAATTTACATTTTTATTAGCTTTTTAAGCGCTCATTCTATAAGTAGATTTGTGTGAAAAAATCACTAAAATCGGATTTTCTCTCTTATTAAATGGTCAATATATTAGCTTTTATATCCACAAATTTTCTTCGGTGTACGAAAAATAATTCTGGCAATTCGAAGCTTGTTGTTGCTGTAGAATTTGATAATAATAAGAATTCAAAAGGAAAACAAACTCCAAGATTGTGTAATTGTCATTTATTACAATATGTAAATGACTAGAAAATACTATAATTGTATAAAACATAAAATTACATACTATTTAAATTGGCTGGGCTTAATTACAAATTGTACTTAAACAACAGCTTGCCTAGTTTAAGATTAAAAAAGAAAGCGATAGGTCACATGACAAAAAATAGCCCAGCCAATAATACAAATGTATAAAAAACACTAAACATAACAAAAAGGTGGTGCAGAAAAAAGGCAACAATATACAGAAAAAAACATCAACAAATTATGCCATAAGAGGGAGGAGGATGGGAAAGAGGTGGTTGTTGGAAAATTCCGTGGCTTCTACACAAAGAAAAGTGGCTGGATTGAAACTATTCGTCTTCGACGAATAATCAATTTTATTGGTCAGTTCCAACACGCTGGTCAGTGTAAGAGGTACCTTAAGGGATAAACAAAATGCCGTAGGAAAATTTCGACAATCAAGTAGATAAAATGCTGTTAACACAAAAACACGAAAATGTTGTATATAAAACAATTTTTTGTACCAAAAAATGTTTATTTATATCCACAAATTTTCTTCGGTGTACGAAAATAATTCTGGCAATTCGAAGCTTGTTTTTGCTGTAGAATTTGATAATAATAACAATTCAAAGGTAAAACAAACTCCTAGATTGTGTAATTGTCATTTATTACAATATGTAAATGACTAGAAAATACTACAATTGTATAAAACATAAAAGTACATAATAATTAAATTGGCTGGGCTTAATTACAAATTGTACTTAAACTACAGCTTGACTAGTTTAAGTTTAAAAAAGAAAGTGACAGGTCACATGACAAAAAATGGCCCAGCCAATAATACAAATGTATAAAAAACTAAAAAACACTAAACATAACAAAAAGGTGGTGCAGAAAAAAGGCCACAAAGTAAGGAAACATGCTGCGTTCAGGATGCGACTTGCTGCGCCACCCAAGAATTGCCAGAATCTACAATCAATGCAAATTTTAATAACTGTGAAACAATTGATAGCACATACATAATTATATACATTGCATGCATACTACGATGAGCTGAGGGCAAGGCAACAATCAAAATCCAAGAATGTTTAATAAACATGATATAAAACGTGCGTAAAAACAACATTGATCTTATTGAATAAAACACTAAAAGAACCCAACATACGCTGTGTACAGTAAGTTAAACTGGGATGGTAGTAGAAACAGCAGTTGACTGCTGACCTGTTTCTACTAACAAAATAATGGGATACAAAAATCCTTGAGAATTATTTGTTTATAAGGCAAATGAATTGATTCTTATGTACCGTTGGATTGATTTGAATGCCAGCGACCTAATTGTTGAATATAGGTTTCTGAAAAACCTAACCGTGTAGCTTCTGTAGCAGCACCAATTCTAAAACTGTGGCCTTTATAAAGCGTTGGATCAAAACCACAAAATGTAAGGGCTGATTTTAAATTTGATGATACAAAAGCGTGAGTGACTGGAACACCAGATTGAAAGGTAAAAAATGGACCTGATTTGTGTAGAAAATTGCAGGAGTAAGCGTACAATACAGGACATATTCGGTCATCCTAACTTGGTGAGAGAAAAATGGTTATTGGTTGGTTAGGTTTCATATGTTTGAAATATTGGAGATTGATTTGTACGCCCTGATCTTTGATAAAAGTGAGATCAGTTCTTTGTATCACCTTTGCAACATGTTCTTTATCTCCAACCACTAATTCACCCAAACGAAAAAACACACGAATAGCCAACAAAAAGATTGATCTTAGTAATAAGATATTGTTTCAATCCGGTACCGTAGAATTTAAGCTGACAAAAGTTTGAGCAAAATTGGCTTGGTAATGGGCATTCTTGTATCTGAAGATTTCGTCGACTGTTGAGAGCCTTTTAGTATTTTGCGAACGAGAAGGTTATGTGTAGGATCCGAAACATTGCACAGATTTATGCACATAGCTAATAGCTGAGACATATGAAGTGATCGCGGAGGCAGTATAATTTTGAAAATGAAGATGACTAATCAAATTTGAAATGAAGAAAGGGGAGCATGGAAATGAAAATGAAGACTTGGAGGTGTTGGAAAATTCTAAAAGTAGAGTCCAGCTCAATAAATAAGAGCGTCGAGTTGATGATGCTAAAGCTGCTACCGGCAACTGAAGGTTCCCTGTTGTTATATGTACACGATCTGGGGAGGAAGCGGTGTTGGTTGCAAATTTAACCATGGGGCCAGCACTTTGGCCTCCTGAAATTTAAAACGTGACAAGTGGTCAGCAACAACATTTGATTTTCCCGGAATATGCTTTGCTCTGAACAAAATATTAAAGGAAAGACCGGAAAGAAACCAAGCGACGCACCAAGCAAATAAGAATTTTATCTTTGCTTGATTGCTTGTTAATGATTTCAACAACAGCCATATTGTCAGAAAAGAAGAGAATTTTGTGGGTTTTTTTTTTAAATTATGACCCTATAACTCTAACGCCAACAATCTGATAAGATTTGTGTTCATCTAACCAAGGGACTGCAAACCACTGTGAACCTAACACTGCAGCGTACCCTAACGAACCCGAAACATCCGTGAACATGTTGAGTTTATATGAAGCTGTCCATTCTTCTTGGAGGAAAATTGATTTACCAATAAAGTTGACAATGAAATCTTGCCATGCTCTGATATCGCATCTTGCTTCCGCATTCAACCGAATATAATGTCGAGGGTTGTGTACATTGCAGGTAAGGTCTATTAGACGTCTGAGAAAAGCACGACCAGGGACAACAACTAAACAAGCGAAATTCAAAAGACCAATAAGGTATTGGGGTTCTTCAAGAGATATTTTTTCCGGTTGCTAGCAGATGCGAGTGTTGTATTGAGTTTAGCTAACTTGTCATCAGAGAGTCTGCTTTTCATTTTAACAGAATCAACTTCTATCCCGTAAATGGTTAGCCTAGTTGTAGGAAGAACATTTTTAGATTTGCACGTGATGGTATGGTTCTCGTACACAGCCTAATTTAAAACCAAACTGAAAACCACTTACAAGATAGGAATTGAGATCTAAATCGTAACCTTGTAGCTCATGAGCTCAGTTTTGAGCGTTGATTTATGTTGGAACCATGTTTGGGGTATTTGGAGCTACCGTTTTGGAACATTTGATCCTTGGATGGCCTGAGTCTCCGCAAGATTGGCACGCATGTTTGTAGGGGCAAATACTTACTCTACATTTGGACACATTGTTATAGTTAAAAACAGACTTTTTGGTATATGTCATTGAATTTGGAACGATAGTTGCTCCGAAAGGGCTGTTTGTGTCGGTAAACAGTGCAAGCGGACACAAGAAGTTCAGAGACAGTCCTCTGCCAAGGTAGAGTATGCGATTGACGTAGCATTCGAAATATGTCATCGTAATGTCTCCATGCTGCATCACCATTGCTGGATGCAATTTCTCTGATGGTTGAAATATATTTGAGTAAGTGAGGTGCATCTTGTGTTTTTTTCTCAATGTATATAACCATAAAGATGTGAAAAGCATTTGTCCACTGTTCGATGGACAACAAATTTGAGGCTTTTGATGGGGTTGGATTTGAGAAACTTTAGGAATTTTGCTGGATTTGAATAGAAACTTAGCTCTCTTTCTGATCTGGCAACAGTGAGCTGAAGTCAAAGAACTGGTCGGACCATATTTTTTGCTTTAAACTGGATGGGGTATTAACACCTAAAGGCTAGGAATACCCTCATCAAGAGATAAAGGGGGATTAACATTAACAGTTGATTCAGTACTTGCCCCCAACTCACCTGAAAACATTTGATTTAAAAGCGAGGTAAAATCATTGTCAGGCTTTGTATTGAACTCTTGATGAGACACACTGGCTGATGACTTTGGCAACGTAGAGGCGGTCGGCGCTGATACGTCGATCGAGGGTTGTGAAGTACTTTCTTTTTTCCCCGTATTACATTGGACGGGGAACTAGAGATGATTTCCCCATGAGATGTTTCTTGACCAGATAATAATGGCACTCCCGCAGGGGCAGAGGTTTGTTTTCGTATAATGGCCTCGGCCAACAAGTCGTAGTCAATTTGCGCCATATTGTCAGCTGACGATCTATGGCGTTTAGAACCGCATGAGCTATTGGCATTGTTTGTCGCTTTACTAAATTGACTGGAATTAGAGCAGGTACTATCTTTCTTTGCCAAATGGGTAATAGTGGTTTTTTTTTCCTTTTCGGGCCTATGATGCGAATCTAAAACGAGTGTGAGCTAATTAAAGCGTGACTAAGTTACAGAATTAGCATCTGGAATTTTTAATTCAAATAATTTGTCAAGTAAAAAATTTTGAGATCAGCATTTGTAAAATTGAGTACACTACTGCAAGGGCAATATTCGTCATAATTGACATGGCTTAGAATGAATCATTATGATAGTGAAACGTACTTGACACGTACTTGTGCGCATCCGCCATAATTCACGCGGCAGAAACATGCAAATAAATAAAAATATTTCCACAAGGTTTACACGGCGTAAACTTGCAACAAACATGCATCCACCATAATATACCTAACGTAAAAAGCAAGATTTTGAATGCATCCTGTCAATGCTAAACATGATGTAAACATGAATAGAAAATGCATCTGCAACAATTTACATTGCGTAGAATGTATATAAATTAAAGAAAATAACTCGCCGAATTAAACATATTTTTAACATTAAAAAACAGTAAATGCATCCGCCAAAGTTGGCTTGGCGTAAAAATGCATGAAATTTAGTGAATTCGTCATAATTAATAACATCGCGTAAAACATGCAAAACAAAGAATTGCGTCTGCCAAAATTGACTTGGCGTAAAATTGCATGAAATAAATAAATTTGCCGTAATTAACTTGGCGTAAACATGCCAAACAAAACAAATTGCATAAAATATATAAATTGCCGTTATTAACATGGCGTAAACATGCAAAAAAAAAATTGCATCCGCAAAAATTTACTTGGC
Source organism: Magallana ariakensis (assembly GCA_020458035.1). NCBI lineage: Eukaryota > Metazoa > Mollusca > Bivalvia > Ostreida > Ostreidae > Magallana > Magallana ariakensis. The sequence continues at coordinate 63,570,564 of CM035812.1, read as the reverse complement.
GTAAAAATGCAATAAAATATATGAATTCGCCGTAATTAACATGGCGTAAACATGCGAAATAATGAATGCATCAGCCAAAATTGACTTGGCGAAAAAATGCATAAAATTAAATGAATTCTCCGTAGTTAATATGTCGTAAACATGCAAACATATTGAATTCATCCGCCAAAATTTACTTGGCGTAAAAATGCATGAAATTAAATGAATACGCTGTAATTTACGTGGCGTAAACATGCAAAATAATGAATGCATCCGCCAAAATTAACTTTTGCGTAAAATGCATATGTAACTGACCATAGTTGAAGTGGCGTAGAAACGCATGAAATCAATTAAATTCGCCGTAACTATCAATGCGTAAACATGTTAAACAAAGAATGTATTTGCCATGAATGACATGGCGTTACTGAGAAATGAATGCATGCGCCATAAATGACAGACCATACAGTGCAAATAAATCAAGCGCATTCGCTATCGACAATTCGAATTTAAACATTACGCCGAATTGGATTAAAATGAAAAGATGATTGACATGGCAACAATTTAATTGTATATTCGCCATGATTAAGGTGGTAAAACAAAATAATGAAACATAAACACCGATATCGGTATATAATATTATGTAATAAAAACTTCAGATAAATATTGCAATACTTATCTGAGCATGAAGGTGCGGTACGGCACAACGTAAAACACTTGATGCTTTTTTTCCTATTTCTGCAGGAGGCGGGCGTTACTCAAACAGTCTTGCAAGTTAACACTATAAGTCACTAATTTAAACGTCCACGATTAATGAAATACGGAGTCTGCAAATAGAGCTTTTAAGTGAGCAAATCAACGATTTCATAAGGATTCAGTCTCATTCGGTGTAAACGAAACGTAAGTTGGCATACACTGGTGTTGAAACACAAAAACCTGGAAAGTACGTATTAACGATTGTCCAAAATTAAAAACTAGAATGCGCTCCGCAGCCATGCTCACTTGACCTAGATATTGCCCTGGAGGTCAGACGTTCGTCTATAAATAGTTGTAAAAACAATCCAGCTTCACATAATGAGGCATCTTTGCAAAATAAAAATAATCCGCACCTAAATGTTCGTTAAAACAAATCCAGAAATGCTTGTATAGTAGCTATCTGTACAAGAATATTAATATAAATAGCGTTAGAAGCACACAAAAAACAAAAGGATTTGTTGGAAAATTCCGTGGCTTCTACGCAAAGAAAAGTGGCTGGATTGAAACTATTCGTCTTCGACGAATAATCAATTTTATTGGTCAGTTTCAGCACGCTGGTCAGTGTAAGAGGTACTTTAAAGGATAAAATTTTGTATATAAAAATTTTTTGTACCAAAAAATGTTTATTTCTGTCAATTTATATCTTTATGTAAGGTCTTCATAATATGTAAAAATAAGAAATGTTTTATTATTTGAAGTATAAGAAAATAATTAAAATATCTTTAAAATTTAAGAAAATTAGAGGAAATGCGAGCTAAGCAATTATCAATTTTAGTTTAAATATTCATTCCAATTTAGTTGTATAAGCTGATAGACATTCTGATATTCTATCATTTCATCGAAGAATAGAATCTTCATATCTTAAACAGATATCTACATAACTGCAGATAACTACATTTATTTCTATCATCCTTTAAGTTGAGGAAAAGGTAGTGACCTTGACCTGACCTTAATTGGGAAACGAAGAAGTCAAATTTGATTAAACTGATAGAATCATTTTGATATATGATCTGTTTGACTGTGTCAAAATTTTATGAATTTCTTAATATAAGAAGGATATCTGATAACAAGAAAACTCCTTCCTTAATTTTGTTGATTTTAATAACACTTCCCACTTCTTGAAATCGTAACGTCTCTCTTTGATAATATAGAATTTTCCTTTTGTGATCATTATCTGTCAGTTGAATTTTTTTTTTTTTTGAATGTGTTAAAGCAAACATTTGGAAAATTAGTTAGACGAACAATCATCAAATACCTTGTTTTCGTTGGGTATTTCGGAAACGATGAATAAAAGAGCACTGTCCTTACATCCTTCTTTATTAATGATTCTGTCTAAGAATACTTCCGTTTCCGCTTCCTGTTTTCCAATGAAATACATTTGTGTTTTCTCCGCTACCTAAATTAGTGTAATCAAAAGAATGACTGAACACATTGTCTCAGGTCATGCTGTATACAGCGTTTTTTTCCGTCCTGTTATTGTTTCGACCTTCTGCACTTGGAAACGGTTTCTCCCGTCTTGAATTTGTTCCAGACACAGTTAGAAACCCGCCCAGTCTTAATTTTTACTCGCTGACAATGGGGGTGAAAGAGGAAAAAAATTAAAACGAGGGAAATGTTTCCATGTATACAGTACTTGATGAATTTTTGATATATAAATATGGATGATAGGCATACAAATCAAATTATATTGACTTCTTAGATTTTACATTTCTACATTATTTGATCATTAAGTACATTTCTAAAATTCTTATCAAAGGTTATAAAAAGTTAAAAACTCCAGTGGGTATCGATATTATGACATGAGGTTCAGCAACTGCCACTTTACATTATGTTTTATGCTATAAGCATGCGAACATGGTTATAAATGTAGCTTATTTGGAAAGAAGTGCGTCACAATATAGAGATGTTCCATATCACTTTAAAAGGGCGTGTAATTAAAAATATTTACATTCAGTGTCTATTTCCCCTTATGTTTGCATTGGAAATATGCGACGTTCAATTTCCTTTGAATACACTAAGCTAATTCATGCGCCATGAGCACAAATATAAACGTCATCACGTGTCTTGAGTATATTTGTTATTGTAAGATTGAATGTAACGTTCAAACTTACATTCTCAAATGGATATGTACTAATGAAAAATAATCGTTAAATCATATCTATTCGTCGATACAAAAAAAAAATCGACAAAGTTTCTGGCACTATATTTTTAGTCGCGGAAGGGAACTAAATAACATGTTATCATGGCTGTTCCATGTATGTTTGATATCCCTGACTAAAAGCGTTTATAATGGCTTCAAAGCGACGATAAACAAATATTTCATACAAATAGATATCAGTATGCATTGAATGCTTATTTTTGGATGTCGTTGGTCCTATAACACACCAAGCGGTGCAGACAAATTATCATATCATATTTAATTTGTCTGCACCGCTTGGTGTGTTATAGGACCGACGGCATCTAAAAATAAGCATTCAATGCTTAATTATAATGTATATTCAAATTTATTCTAATGCTTTGTTTCATATCTTTATGGATAATAAATAAACAATCGAGGTACCTCTTTTTGAAATGAATCGTCACTAGCTGCGTCATCAAAGTCCGAGTTTAAGAACTGAATAGAGAGTGATCTGCGCATGTGCGATACCTCGTGGACTGTAAGGTTCTCATCACTATGGACATCTACAAAATTGAGAGATGTTTGTAACTTGAATTATTGTCTCACTAATCTCATGTATCTCAATCAGCTGCAGAATCTAATTCGTTACTTAACCTGGGTGTTTCCGAGTGATTTCCTTGAGTGGCACATGATGAAAACGAGGACGGTTTCCGTCGCTGTATGCTGTTCTGTGTCTTCTGGGTTCATTGCTCATGGTTCTAAAAGGAAAAAAAGCACATTTACGCAACGTTACAGGTACTGGAATGAAAGTCATAAATGACAATGTTCTTGCTCAAGAATGTGATAAAAGTAGCATCATAGTTACATGTACATGCATACAGTTACACAGTCTTTTCAACGTCTCTAAAAAATAAATTCAACATATTTTTTAGCCTCTCCATGAATATCAGTGGTCTGCTTCTCAGTATGTCTATCTGATGTTGAATACATATGGACCACACCTTTGTTTAGGTATGTGTTCAAATACTTATCCTTCATTACGATGGTAAGAGCATTATGCGAAAGAAAAATATCGATTATTTTTCCCACTTTTTCATCTCCCATTTGTTTGTTCATAAATTGATATGTGATTTGTCAAAGGGGTAGAAATCTCAAGTTTCAGTATATTCATTGTGCCTATATAAGTAAATTAATTAGTATATGGATTTTAAAATGCTCATATCTTTTTTCTATTTAATGATAAATTTATGTGTGTTCTATATACTTCTTTTTTTTATCGGTCCCTTGTAATTAATAATTAAAATAATTTCTCTGTTTTTCTAAATTAATTAAAGATATATCTTAGTAATATTATCAAAACCGCTTTTGTTAGCTTTTTTCGATAGCGTCACGATCAATTCTGTCGGCTACGTCAAGCATAAACAATACACGCCGCCGGTGTGAAAGCTTTATGAATGGTCAACTCCTTTTCTTAGGCGGAGTTATCAGTACACGCTTATGCAATGCCAGAGCTGAAGGATTTCTCAAAACAATATGGAGTCATTATCGACTATCACCCTATGTTTAAATTTTGTGCAAAACTCTCTCTCTCTCTCTCTCTCTCTCTCTCTCTCTGTGTAAACGGGCGTTAAACCATAGTCTCAAGCTACAGTCTACAGTACGGCGTTAAACAAAATATAATATTTAGAAATTGCATATGCTTCGCGTTCATTTCATGCATATGCCGTAAATGTATAATGTACATGTATTATCTACTAACTCACCAGTCGAAGTGAAAGATATGAATTCCTCGATTTCTACACAGTCAATAAACGAATTGAACGGTAATATGAAAGAACGAGACGGAAATGGAAAGTGCAAGGGGGTATTAACATGTGAGTCTTCATTAGGAAAGACTTCTTCAATCTAATTAAAAAAAGATCATCAGGAGACATGTCAAAACACGATTTTTGTAAAACCGATTCAGGAACTATAATACATAATATTGAGCTTTTGAAAAATGACACTCGATTAAGGATATGCATGTAGCTATCAACACTTAACGCAAATCCCCGTCCTTTCAACTAGTTAAAATGAATGGTTTTCCAATATCTATGGTGGCATATCTCTGCCCCTTGTGTGCAAGTTATTTTTCTATCAAATATGTCAACATGCAAGATAAATATGTTGACATGCAAGATAATTATGTCAACATGCAACATAACTATGTTGACATGCAAGAAATTTGAAATGAAATTAGAATTTTAAAAATCTCAAAAAATCTCAAATATCGCCTACATGTGACATCCAAGATGCTAGATGCTACCTATTTATGTTGACATGCAACTTATTTATGTTAACATGCAAGATAAATGTGCTGACATGCAACTTATTTATGTCAACATGCAAATTCTCTATGCCGACATGCAACTTATTTATGTCAACATGCAACTTCTCTATGTCGACATGCAACATATTTATGTCAACATGCAAATTACTTATGTTGGCATTCGAGATAAATATGTTGATATGCAACTTAGTTATGTTTACATGTAAGATAAATATGTTGACATGCAACTTATAAGTTGTATGTCAACATAACGAAGTTGCATGTCGACTTAAATATGTTGCATGTCAACATATTTATCTTGCATGTTAACATAACTAAGTTGCATGTCGACATAAGGAAGTTGCATGTTAACATATATAAATAAGTTGCATGTCGACATAAATATGTTGCATGTCAACATATTTATTTTGCATGTTAACATAAATAAGCTGCATGTCGGCATAAATAGGTAGCATTTAGCATCTTGGATGTCACATATTTTTTAAGATTTGTTATAATTCTTATTTGATTGCAGTTTTCTTGCATGTCAACATACAGTATAAATGTTGCATGTTGACATAACTATCTTGCACGTCAACATATTTATCTTGCATGTCGTCATAGAGAGAGAGAGAGAGAGAGAGAGAGAGAGAGAGAGAGAGAGAGAGAGAGAGAGAATGCGTTTTAGGCGTAACTTTACGTACATTCATTTGAAATATAGTAATATTAAATATTCATAAAATTAGTATCCACAAAAGAATATAGTACATAGTAATTGAATCCTGCATGCAGTTTCAGTCCGAGTCCATGTGCTACCCCTGTTAATCAAATGAACCCGCGAGATGCACTACGTGCTCCTTCCAAGATAAGGGGAAAAGGTTTCGTTCTAATAGTTTTCATTTCAAGTAAAGACAAAAGAAGTATGCCTAACAATGAAGTATTTGCTGTAATATTGTATATGTTGCTAAACATGTAGGGAGAGGGCGAAATAAGTTTTTATAACTTGTGCCTAATCCCATTGTAATATATATGCAATAAAATATGTTCAAATCAAATCAACAATGAAGTATTTTACAGTGTTTGTGATGTTTGATTTAAAGATTGATATACTGTGTTTGTGAAGTTTAATTAGTACTAGATGATATCCCGCGCAAGTGCGGGAATTAACACTTAAACACATGAAAATGATACAATGCTTGATATGTAGATCCGTATTTTTGTTCATTTTTGTATATACTATATATGTATGTCCAAATTTTTTCTTAATTGCTTTCATAACATATTCTTTAAAATTGAAATACCAAAGGTGTAAGCAGTTACTCTGGTGCAGGCGTTTTGTAGTTTATTTGCAAAATGTCTTAAGTTATAAGTATAGATACTTCGTTATTGTAAACAGAAATCTCTCTCTCTCTCTCTCTCTCTCTCTCTCTCTCTCTCTCTCTCTCTCTCTCTGTGTTAGTTTGTATTAATGGTTTTAAGTTTTTGTTTTTGTTTTTTGCGGGGAGGAACATCTTAAACACGTTTAACAATTTAAGAACGCAGTAAAATAAAACAATTATTTTTGTTACTATTAGTAAAATTGTTTGATATACATGTACGGGTAAAATTCCTGATAATCACTTGTTACACGGATTATCCACCTGTCTCATACCTGTGTATTATGTGCGTTCAAGCGTAGAGTGATTTCCTGTCTGCGTGAGGGTTTCACACCTTTTTGTAAAACAATTGGGACATAAGTCAAATACAGTTTGCTTTGACAGTGATAAAACGTGGCGGGGGGTGGCGGTTACGAGAAACGTTATTCGCAACTGATATAACATTTGGTAGTAGCTTCATATTCAACACACATAAAATGATATCAATACCATGTAGTATTTTAAGGGTTATGTGAAATTTTCATTTTATGCCGTTGATCGTAAGGTAAACGTTCTCTGGGTAGCATGTGCTTGTAACGGATAGGTTAACTGTCTTGAGCAGCGAGAGACAGTGCCGTAAAACATGCTACAAATTGATATGGATTAAAAATATTTAAAGTCGGAAATGTTTAATATCAATAGAAAATCGGTATGTTTTTTTTATAGCTTTTATCTTATCCTACATGTAGAAATAATAGCTTTATCCACAGTTACATGAAAATTGTAACGGGTGCAGATGATTCTTTAATTAAAATTTCTCTAAAATAACTAATAAGGAGTTTTGAAAACGTGCATTTAATACGTAATACATGTAATTTAATGTGAAATGAAGCAATACATCAGACATGGCCAGTAAAGAACGACTCTTAATGTTAGGTGGCCGTCTTATTGTCTTATAGCGTACAGGTAAAATTAAATCTCTGATTACCTTGTTCAACTGTAGGTCACACCGCCACGGTTTAAAGACCGGGAAAATAAGCACCGCCTTCAAATTTACCTGGTCAGTGTACCCCTGTCAATCAATTAATTGAGGCCCCAGATTGGATGTTAGAAAATGATTGACATTCGTTACTCGTCCTGTGTATACCATGTCTAGCACTCGCGACGATGGTGCAATTAACTTTTGTCTTTTGATGCATACCGTGACGATAAATCGCCATCTATTGGGAGTATAATCAACAGAAATATCATAAGACATGAATTAAAAATTTACTTCTACTTGGTTTATGTACCACACCAAACGCGAGGATCACCTATAGTCTGCAGTCAAACTCACGTGGTGCATCCATGAAAACGTCGTTTATTAATAAAGATGTTTGTGAATAAATGAGAATAAATAGTTAAATTAAATCAAATATTGCGTCGAAGATTTATATCGTTAGTAATCACATTTCTTTGAGAAATTCCACGAGCCGAAATCGGAAGAGAAACAAGAACAGACAATTTTGGTACATGCGCAGCTGGTAAAATTATTGTGCACTTGAATGCAGCAGCTGATCGGAAAAGTTTTACAAGCGTATGTCGCAATGTTGCATTAGGATTTGAGTACGATGGGATGATCGTATAATGCACAAAACATCACGATATATTCTCAGAAAATCCCGCCAGAAACTTGTTCAATCAAACGAAAGATTTTGCCCATGTCGTACGCGGTTATTCATGCACTTATATTCGTTTCAACGATCGACAATTTTTTTCATAAGTACATAAAAATACAACATTTATTTAAAATGCATACAAAATACGAATATAATTAATATAATACATGTAAAGTTGTACTTTCTGTTTTCTAAAATACAATTGCAAACTGGTTGAAAGTTTGTTGAAACTCGATCGTACGGACATATTTCAATCATTTGATTTACCAGGTATGCAGTTTGTATCGATAAAACAGGAAAAATTTTAATGCTTCCTCACAATTTAATAGATTAAGAAAAAAAATAAAATTCAACTGGCAAACATAAATTTTTGAATAGGCTACGTCAATTTTAATAGTTTGTGAAAATACATCGTCAAGTTACTAAATGAGATTATAGCATCGAAGAATGATTTTAAACACACGCTATATAAATTTTTAAAACAATTTGAAAATATATCGTCTGTAGTTTTAAATAGTTCCATTAATAATATGATTTAATGATATAGTTACTTGTAGATGTCGATTATTTTTTTAGTTTTTAGTTTTTTCATCACCTGTATTTGATCGTCAAGACCGCGGCGATGTTGATTTGCTGAACGACCCTACCGCGGGGGTATGCGGTTTTACCTGAGACACCTGTCTTAAACCGCGTTGCAATTTGGACCGCGGGGCTGCGCGGAAAATACGGGATCCGCGTAGACGGAACTGTTACAGTAGTATCTATACCTCAAGGTACATAACATTAACATATATACCAGTATTTGTTAATGACATCACGTGACTTCATGTCTTACTCCGATTATAGAATGTTTGTTTTGTTTCTGTCGGGTGGTGGTTGTTAATGGGATTAAGGAAAGTTTTCGGAATGAAATAAGCAAAAAGCAAGTAGCAATTACGAAACAGGGGGAAATGTAAATGTGTGGCGGGGGGGGGGGGGGGGGGGGAGAGAGTTTTGAAGGCAATTGAATAAAAGGCGAACATGTGTGTGACCATTTGCTAACGGCTGTAATAAGCTTGGAAAGGTTAATGTGGAACCTCCCCACTGCCTTCTGCCGATCTACGGCTTTGGTTACCCCCCCCCCCCCAGATAGATACAATTTTTTAGTACATGTAAACACTTCAAATATTCTTTACACAGCTAGTTGCAAGTACTTCCTTCTTAAGCGATAACGTTGAGAAAAACTAATTGCCCTCCACTAACATTAATATCAAACACTTGAGGTCTATGGCGAAATAATGGCCAGCTCCTGAATAATATTTTTCATTTTTTTCCGGGGATTCCGTCTTCAGCGGAAGACCCTTCTATTATTCTATTGTTTCTTTTTCACTTTTCTTCTTATTATTTTTTTTTCTTACAAATTTTGTGCAGGCGATTTTTCGGAAATGGCTCGTTCGATTTCAGTCAAATTTTCAGGGATTTTGCATAGTCATCTGAAGTTTGTACCGCCGCGACGATGTTTTAAAATTCACTTCCGGTCGGAAGTTATCGTCCTTAAACGATTTTTAAATATGTATCATTTATATGTATATGCATACTAAAACTCCCTGCGACCTAATTACATATACACGAGAAAAAATGTATCGTCACTTTGTTTATCAAGATCTGTAATGAATAAGTTCATGCATCACTGAATTAACATCTAGAAGTTAAACTCGCAAAATAATGTACCAAACAATGACATCAAATCAAAACACGTACCTACTATTCTAAACAACGACTATTTTTTTAATATACTAGTATTCATTCCCTAGAAAAATGCATGCTTAATATACACTAAATGTCTTATTATATTTTTATACGAATACTGTAACATTTTCATAAAAGCATAAGTATATACTTACGTTTGAGCAGTCGGTAACCGGTGCACTGTCTGCAATGTTACATACGATCTGCTCAGATTGTGTAAAAATAGGAGAATTACAGTACCGATATGTCACCTCTCGTTTATTTTTAAGAGGCCATGAGTGGGGTCACTGGAGCTTTGCGGGGTGAGCACAAGGGCGCAGACAGAGCGAAAGTCTATTTGATTGTGATATCCGCATGTACGAGGAATACAATATTTTTTTGGCGAACGCCAAAGTTTTATTTTGTTTTTCTGTCTCTCACGTGCATGGATTTATAAATAAGTCATGGTTAAAAAAATTCAGCTTAACTGTTTTCATACCGTTCTATATTTAGATTGGACTTACGGTGACATGATACGTACAAAACGTCTTTACAATCAAATACCATCACAGACATAATCATGTCTGAAAGCTTACATCTTGAATGATTTAATTTCATGTTCTTTTATTCTTCATATATATACAAATCGTATGATTTCATGAGAGTTGAGATTTCGGAGCTATTAAATATATGTCCAAATATTTTTTTCGGGAAGAACGCTATTTATTTAAACTAATTTCGGTCAAAACCTTTAAATTGACCCCCCCCCCCCAAAAAAAAAGCCAAAAAACAACGAAATATATAAACCCTACTTTATTCTGTCATTCAAGAAGTGAGTTACAATTTAACCTTAAAATTTTCCAATGTGAAAATCACAGCTCACATTGCTTTAACTGTTTTTATTATACATAACTAGTACTTTTAATATTTGTAGAATTAGGCCTAAAGTACATTTAGGCCTAATTCTAGAAATATTAAAAGTACTAGTTATGTATAATAAAAACAGTTAAAGCAATGTGAGCTGTGATTTTGATCTCTCCCTCTATCGGTCATAACATATACATGTACTGTATATGTTATGACCGATAGAGGGAGAGATCGACTGAAAATTCTTTATAGATTTTTTTTTCTATAATGAAAAAATAAAATACCAAGAGAGCAGGAAAATGTGCATGTGCTGCATAAAGTAGAAGTGGTCACGTAGTGCAATAGTTACATGTATCATAGAGTGATACGACATCCAATTTTAATCGCTTAAAGAAAGTCAATGTTTCCCACAGTACTCACTCTTTTCTTTCTTCTACAAAGCTGAAATGCTTTTTAGCTCAGATGAGCTAAAAGCTCAAGTCCGTCTGTTCGTCCGTCTGTAAACTTTTCACATTACTGACTTCTTGTCAAGAACCACTGGGCCAATTTTAATCAATTTTATCACAAAGCATCCTTAGATAAAGACGATTCTAGATTCAAATCACGCCTTTTGACATGAAAGGCTGAAACTTGTGTGGAAGAATTCTCTGGTAGTGTACAGTCATGTAGATCCAAAGTTCATATCATGACCCTCTCGGTAGAGTGGGGCACGATGTAGGGTTGAATTTTTACATTGGGATTGATAGAAAAAAACCATTTAAAATTAAAATCTTCTTTTCAAAAAACCATTTGGCCAGAACGGCTGAAACTTATGTGGAAAAATCCTCAGGTAGTGTAGATTCAAGTTCGTTCAATTTTAATATAGAAATAAATAATTATGTAATTTTTTTTTTACATAGGAATAATTAAAGAAATATCTTAAAATCTTCTCAAAGTTTAATGTAAAAATTTGTAGAGAAAAAATTGAAAATCTCTTACACAAGATCTACTATACTAATTTTTCCAGACATTTTGTAATTGATACCATAAAGCAAATTTGATCAGAGTTATGGCTATTGTTGTTCAGGTGGGCGATGTGGCCCCTGGGTCTCTTTTTCTTGTTTAAGATTGACATTTTGAGAGAGAGAAAGAGAGAGAGAGAGAAAGAGAGAAGGTTGTTATTGCTGTACTTTTTCAACATTTGAAGATCCTGTAGAAAATGTGTATTGGAAGAGAGCAACATGACTTATAGGCCGTTTACTAAAAAAGACATATTCCAATTTGTTGTTGTATTTTATTCAATAAAACGTTCAATCACAGATAACGAAATTGTTAATCTATAGAAGAAATCAAAAGATTGTGTTGATTTTTCTTTTAAACACATTGTAATTTTCCTCTATTGTGAATACTATAAAAAATGGATTGTTTAAATCACGACCTACATATTTTGCTGCATAACTCAATGTCGCAAAATAGTTTCCTTAATACGTTCAGTACACGTTAAAATGCAATTATAATTGACGAAAGGTTTTAAAATGTTATCAACCGCATTTCTTAATATCTCTATAATGAACTGTCCGTACCTGGATTTTGTGGAAACATTTTCTATTTGATTGATCCTATCCGATATATGTCAGTAGTATCAGCCCCCTAGATTAGGGGGGGTCAACTGAGTGCACTTGAAAGGCTCCTACATAGGGGGTCAATATTGAGGACATGAAAGGTCAAACTTTTCTCGGTAATGACGTCATAATAAGGCTAGACATGAGGGTTCAATATGAGGACAAGAAAAAAGGCAGTGTTGACATTTTTGATAATTTTATTGGAACAAGAACACAACATAAAAAACACACAAAGAATGATCAAATTGAATAATCTTTTTAAAGAACATATTTACACACGGGAAAATCCGGGTCCCTATTTCTTAATTTCACAGCTCTTTTTGGATTCGTCGGTGAAATAGATGGAGAAATAATCCTTTTCGTTGAATTTAGCGGACAGTTTCGGGTCTAAAGGTTCCTGTTTTTAAGTGAGGGTTCCTCTCTAGTCTTCTTTTTTCCTGGATGCCGATCATTCTGCGGAATTCTTTGTCTTCTTCCTTTTCTCTTTTCAGCATCTGTAATACCGTTTCTTGATTGTCTTAAGGGGGAATATAGGGAAATCCTAAATCGCTCCTAATCACTGGTTTCTTTTCCTCCTCCTCTATTTCTGTTGTCTCTGAAAATCCGAAAATCTTTGAGGGTTCCATCTCTGTCATTTCTTCTTCTTTGATTTTCTGCTAGAGTTGATTTTCCGTGGCCATCTTTTGACAAGATAATTTGTTGTAGAGTTTCTGAAAGCTCATTGACTCTGTGTGGCAATCTGAAGAAAAACGCTCTATTATATACCTTCTGGGGAGGGGGATGACGAAATGTACCTGGGGAATCATTGCGTAATACCTGCAGGTGTCAGGTGTTGAAAAAAACAACCTTGAAGTGCGTGACTCATGATGAGTCATTGTAAACACCTGCGACATACCCACACCTGTGAAGCGACCTTTTAAAGCACGTGACTCCTGATGAGTCATAGTAAACACCTGTTATAGGGTATTATAACTGTACTCTATTTGATCATACTCTTTCATTTGATCGCTCGCTTCCAAGCCAAGATAAATTTAGAAGAAAGCATTTTGACGAATAAATCACGCTTGTTAAAATATAAAAGAAAGCTATTGATTGAACGAAATTTAAAAGTTTTAAAGAGAAAACCTGTCACTAAATCTGTCAAGAAAACAGTGGTTTCTGACTTTTACAACATTAGATTAGAAAGGGGGCGACAATCTCGCAAATTTAAAGTGAAACAAAATGTATATACGGTCAGTTTTCGTCATTTTCCAAAGAAATCAGATAGCGGTTTTGTGAAACGTTTATTAAGTTACATGTTGAAACAAGTGAAAGAACGCATGCAGTGTAATCCTAACGATTATTTACGATTGAACTTACGTCACCCCTCTTTAGATTCTGAAATTTGGTACGAATTTACTCAATGTAAGAATCTGAACGAAGCTACTATTTTAGATTAAGTTCAGGCGGTGCAACAATCGAAAAAAGAATTTACTATCACGGACGGATCTGCGAAATTTGAATTGTTTCATGTCAAGTATCCTCATGGGAGCGGGGGTCAATCTGTAAAACACTTACATTCCAACAAAGAAAAGTTTAAGAAAGGAAAAAGATCGGTATTGAAAATTGAAATTTTAGGCGATCACCTCTGTCTCCCTCGCGCTATTGTCGTAGGGCGATTATACAGTCAGCGGCCCACGGATCTTTTGGAATTACCTGGTTGGAAAAAACAGTGGGATCGTATCAAAAGAAAGGACATTCTTTCCCCGCAGCAGAAAAAAGAAGCTTTAGAGTTGATGAAACAAGCTCATTGTGATCCTAATATTCCCTGTGTTCCCGAGGAATGGAACAAGTTACAAGAAGTATTGGCTCCTGAATTTCGATTGAAAATATTTCAATTTAAAACGGGGTCTTCTCGGCTAAAATTAGAACCGATTTATAAAGGAAAGGGAAATGGAATCTGCTTGAATATTTTATTCGATAACCAACATTATGATACTATTTTATCTATGCCTGGATTGAGCGAAAACAAATATTATTGCGATTATTGTGATGTTGGTTATAGTCACATTGAAGAACATAGAGTCAAATAACCTCACCGTTGTTCTTTTTGTTTAGGAGACACGCCTTGCCCCCCCCCCCCCCCCGATGGTAGTAGCATTCATTGTTCTGATTGTAAAGGTTATTTTAAAAGCAAGATTTGTCACGAGAGACATTTACAACCCTTAAGTGGAAAGAAAACGGTTTGTAATTTAATGGATCGATGTTCTCACTGTCAAACCTGGATGAGTAAGAAATTACTACCCTATCACAAATGTGGGGGTAGAAAATGGTGTAAGATTTGTAGAAAAATAGTCGAGAAAGATCACCAATGTTTTGTGCAAGTGAAACCCTCTCTTAAAAGAGAAAAAAACTTCAATTGTACATTTATTTCGATTTTAAATGTACTCAAGAAAATGGGATTCACATTCCTAATATATGTGTGGCTCATCGTGTTTGTCAGCATTGTGATCATTTGACGGTAGATCAGACCTGTTCTCATTGTGAACATTTAGGCCCCCGACGCCATTTGTTCCGCGGTCCCGAAACTTTAAAACAATTTATGGAATGGCTTTTTCAAGCCCAACCTCACGCCAAACAAAAAATTCAATCTCAGCTTTTGCATCAAGAGGCTATTGTCATAGCTCACAATTTTAAAGGCTACGCCGGTCAATTTATTTTGAATTATTTGGTGCATACCGCTTGCATTACTACCTCCGTGATCATGAACGGAACTAAGATTTTATCCTTGGATTGAAATTAATAGATTCTTATAATTATTTACCTTTTGCTTTATCAAAAATGCCTTCTGCTTTTGGATTTGAAGAATTGAAAAAAGGATATTTCCCCCATTTTTTTAATACGGAGCAAAATCAGAATTATGTGGGTCCCTATCCCCCCGCGACTTACTACAATCCTGATGACATGACCGGTTCGGGGCGAAAAGCCTTTTATGAATGGTATCATCAACAGAAAGGAAAAGTATTTGATTTTCAAAAGGAATTTATGGATTACTGTATCTCTGATGTAGACATTTTACAACGTTGTTGTGCTCAATTCAGGAAGACTATCCCTTGAAGTCAATCCCTTTCAAGAAGCCATTACTTTTGCCAGTACCGCTAATTTAGCCTACCGGAGAGGATTCATGCCCCAAGACAGTGTTGCTATCATACCTAATATGGGATATGACCCAGCTCGACAATTTTCAATGAAAGCATGTCGTTGGTTAGCTCGGATGAGTCGCGACGGTCCAATTATTCGGCATGCTAAAAATGGTGGAGAAATAAACTTAGGCCCCTATACCGTAGACGGATACGATCCAAAATCCAATACCGTGTACGAATTATATGGGTGTTATTGGCACGGATGCCCTAAATGTCATCCTGAATTAGAAAATGAAAATCATCCTCATCGAGTCGATTGTACCTACGGTACTTTGTACGAAGAGACCTTAATTAGAGAACATCATTTAAGAGAACAGGGATACTCGGTAGTTTCTATTTGGGAACACGATTTTGATATGGAAATGAAAAAGAATTCCGAATTGCGAGGGTTTGTGGAGCATTTAAGTTTTCAAGATCCTTTGAATCCTCGGGAAGCTTTGTATGGGGGGCGCACGAATGCCACACGATTGTTTTGTACCGAGGGAGACATGAGATATGTAGATGTGTGTTCTTTATATCCTTTTGATTTAAAGTATAAGCCTTTTACCATGGGTCATCAAGAAATCATCACAGAGAACTTTGAGGAGATTTCTAATTATTTTGGTTTGATTCAATGTCAGGTCTTACCCCCTCGGGGTCTGTATCACCCCGTTTTACCCTATCGTAATGTAAAAAAATAACTGTTTCCTTTATGTCTCACTTGTGCCCAAGAACTTTGTCAAGATCCTCATTATCGCTGTCAGCATTCAGAGGCTAAAAGCTGTATAACGGGAACCTGGGTGACTGCCGAACTTCAAAAAGCTATAAAATGCGGATACGAGTTAAAGAAAATCTACGAAGTGTGGCATTATCCTCAAAAAAGTCAGAATTTATTTCGTAGTTACATCGATACCTTTTTGAAAATCAAACAGGAAGCCTCTGGATATCCCCTGATTGTGAGACCGAGGAACAGCAGGCCGCTTACCTCCACGATATTTTTGAGCGAGAGAGATTGATGTTGAATCCTTTAGAAATGGAGAAAACTCTCGTGAGACGAACTATTACCAAGTTATTTTTGAATTGTTTGTGGGGAAAATTTGTTCAGCGACTTCAATTACCTAAAATTGAATATTTGAGCGAAGAAGAACAATTGACGAAAATCTTGCAGGACAGTACCCTGGAAGTCAAGGAAATTGAATTATTAAACAACGTGAGTAAACCCGAATGCGACCTGATCTTGATTAATTACGTAGAAAAACAGGATTTCATCGAAGACTGCACCTTTGGAAACGTGGTGTTAGCTGCATTTACTACCGCTCATGCTCGATTACATTTATACGACACCTTAGAAAAATTAGGAGATCGTGTACTTTATTTCGATACCGACAGTATTATTTATCAACACGTGGAAGGGGAGTATAATCCACCTATTGTCAATAGTTTAGGAGGATGGACCGACGAATTAGAGGGGGGACACATTACTAAATTCATGTCGGGAGGGCCTAAGAATTATGCGTTTGAAACCGATACTGGAAAGACCGTACAAAAAGTCAAAGGCCTCACCTTGAATCATCGAGCCTCTCAAATCGTGACCATGAAGGCTTTGGAGAAAATGATTTTTAAAGAATTGGAAGAAGTGACCGTGACTTATCCTCATAAAATCTAGAGAACCAAGAGACATGAATTATTGACGAAACGTTTTACTAAGAAATATCAAATGGTATATGATGAACGGCAGATCATTGATGATTTTAAAACCCTTCCTTTTGGGTATTAACTTTGATTTTTGTTTCAAAAAAAAATTATATGAAATGATTTGTTATTTCCTCTAAGGACAGTTATTTCCTCTAAGGACCAGAGTCCTATTGTGTGTGTGTGTGTGTGTTTGTGTGTGTGTGTGTGTGTGTGTGTGTGTGTGTGTGTGTGTGTGTGTGTGTGTGAAATAAAAACTATTTTTGAAATACAAACAACATTTATTGAACAAGAACTTATTTTTTATAATACAAGTGAAAGACTATTGGGTAATGAAATCATTACAAACAAAACTTACAATTTAAACATATTTTCAATTCAACAGTTCAAAGTAGTAACAGTCTAATTAAAGTTTATCACCCTACAGTAGTTCACATCTTCTTGATTTTTTCCATCACTTGACATACTTGGAGTAATTTCAGTAGCTCACCGTTGTCCTCTTCGATCATTTTCAATCTGAGAGACGACTCTCACAGTAATTCTCGTTTCGCTATCTTCAGTTTTTTCCTACTCTGTTCTTCTTCTTTTTCCTCCTCTCTTTTTCTTTTGTTCTCTTTCAGCCGTTTGATATTTTTACTGTACGTTTCGCAGGTCAGCCATTACCCGGTTAATTTCTCTTTGATTTGCCCGTACTCTTCACAAATTTTGAAAACTCCACTTACTTTATTTGCTCTGGCTCCCCAGATTTCCTTTTTTTGTTCCTTGTTCATTTTCTTTTTCAAATCTTGCATTTCACTCCATTCGTAGGCGTCATAATCCCAGTCCGGATACATGTTAGAAGTAGTATGTTGAGAAAATTCTGACAATTCTTCGGCGGCCTCTTCGATTTGTGTTTCTATTTTCCCTTCCTCCATTTTCTCACTCATTACGAAATATTCCCCGTAAGCCCCTTGTTCTTTTTCTTCTTCTTTCTCTAATTGAATCAATTCTTTAGCGGCCTTTTCCACTTCTGTCTTCATTCTCTCTTCACAATAGGATTCTAATTTGATTCCGTTCTCTTTCTCCATTTCATCAATCTCAACCAGATGAGTTTCATCCCCAGGATCTTCTAAGTAGTCAGATTCTGCTTCTATTTCCTCCCCCTCCTCCTCCTCCTCTTCTCTCTTCTCTTTTCTCTCTCTCTTCTTCTTCCATCGGCTCAAACAAATCGGGATATTCAATCGTTCCCTGCCACCCTAAAGGTTTATCCGGAACATCAATGTTCTTCTTTGGATGGATTTTTGGTATTACATATCCTACACTCCCGTCGCTAAAGGGTATCTCAAATAAGACATCTTTCTTTTCCATCTTGTTCTGTTTTAGTTTACTGTAGCTATTACCCATGAAATGTGACGGTAAAATGTCCCGTTACCTCCTTTATATAATCCACGCAATCGAAAAGCGAAAGTAGAAATGTGACTGTACTGGGTTTTTCCCTTACTGGAGTACGTGACAAGTGTCATACCAGCTGTTGATGCCAGCTGTTGATGCCAGGTGTTCAAGCCCGCGCTGCTTCTACTCTCTCTGATTTTTTAATTATGACGTCATCTTTTCGCTCCAATGCTGATTGAAACTCTTACAACATTGACCTTTGTGCGCTTTGGATTTTCTATACTTTTCTTTAAACCATTGTCTCACATAACGATCTGTTTGTTTTTGTGTCCAGTGTTTAGGAAATAATTGTTTTAATACTTTAGGTCCTCTTCTATGGCGATGATGTAAAAAATAGACACAATATTGTCCGCACACGTTACTATCTAATTCTTGATAATGAGTTTCATTATATTTCATATGGTTACTATTTCTATGAATAAACTCTTGAATTTCAGAGTACAAGGGAGGAAATCCATAAGAATCGAAATATTCGACCGTATCTCCGTCTAAATATAAACAGACCCAATGAGTTCCTGGTTGATCGTGAGGATCCGTATTAATGACTATGGCTTTTTCTTTAAAATTTAAATGATCAGGAATTAAATCTCGGGTGTATACACCCCCAAAAGAAGATCCTAAATCTCTCGATAAGACTTTTTTTAATTGATAGGTATCCATTTTTTTTTTATTAAAAGTCAATATTGACTTCTCTTTGTTTGTTGATTTCTAGCAAGTTATCAAATTCAGCATACACTAAACAATTCAGAGTTTCTGTCGTGTTTGCTGCAAATTGAATTTCGATTCTCAAATTTCCCGTTTTAATCAGATGAAATTTGTCTAGTTGTGCCTCCTGATCTTTGGTGAAATCTATACACCATAAGGTGTAACCGTCTTTATATTCTTCGAAATTGACCTCGGGAGCCCAATCGGCTCCGAATTTTCCCAGTCCTTGATACAAACTTAAATAAGATCTGAGATACAAGTCGTTAGTAAAATCCGGCTCAAAAGGTCGGGTACTGATGGTTTCTCCGTTAATGCTGACTTCTAACTTTTCGACTTTGGCATGTTTGAAATTGAACGGGTTTTTATCGGCAGTTCCATTGAAAGCGTCATTACCGACTAATCCCAACACTATTCGTTTTGGGATTTGCCCTTGAAACAGATGATCGCTTATTTTAGAGTGCGTTCCATTAGGAATGGTAAACGTTTTGACATCGACTCGTCTAAGGGGATATTTGGCTGTCTCTAAGTTCAATCTCTCGTTGATGGCATTGAGCACGGTAGGAGTAGGTCTGACTTTTCTGACCCACAATAACATGCTTAGAATTTTTATTTTTCCTGTACTCCCTGTAGCAGTCATCATGTAGAAATCAGATTTAGCTCTGTTGAATCTCAAACGAAGATCTACTCCACTGGGAATGAATTTGTCCTGTTGAAACAGATCCAGATAGAGTCGATCGATTATAGTTATTTTTTCACCGTTTGACACGGCACTATGGCGATTTCTCAAACCCACATTTTTACCACCTTCAGGTAAATTCATAACCAGATCAGATTCCCTGACTGTCACTTTTTTTTTATCTCCCCCAGTGACATTAAACTCAGATTTGACTTGGGTCGGATCACCGTTTTTACAATCATCCATGTGTCCTGTCGTGTCTTTTTTTTACAGACTACAGGCTTTCATTTGAGTTGCCAAAGTTTCGGGTCTATAAGAAAGTAATTTTTCTAAATAAGCTTTGTAAGGATAGGTATCTGTTCCCGGGCTAATGGTTTTACCGTTCAGAGTGACATCGACTTCTGTAAACAAGGAATGTAAGATGTTATTCACCGGAGTAGAATCAGAGTGGTCTCCTGTTAAATTACTGCCATCGGCTTTCGTGAATTTACAAATCACTTGTAAATACGTTTGTGAGAGATCTACGTATTCGTCTCCCTGCCCTGAATATCGAATTCGATGGGGGCGGTATCGGATTCAAGGGTACTAGAAATGGGATAATATTCCATCCATTTCGATTCTTCTATAGCCACATTGGTGGGGGGAACTTGGAACAATTCTAAATTGTCCATCCCACACATACAAGATTCTCTGTGCATCATTTTGAAAGGTGACTTTTTGAAAGGTGTGTGACTTTTGAATTAATAAGTGAAACTGCCTGGGGTGAGGGGACTGACTCCCTTTTTATAGGACTGGTCAGTCGAAGATGTCTACGAGTCTTGCTTTTTTACCGGTTCCTATTTTTACTTTTCTTCTTTTTCTTTTATGAGGGCCTCCTTTCGCTTAAATTGGACTCGATATTAATTTAGTTTCCATGGTTTGCCTGTTTTTGTAACCCTTCCAACCCTCGATTAAGAACAGCTTCTTTTAAAGATTTGTTTCCTTCCAGGGCATCTAAACCGGCTTGAGCAGCACTGTGTATGGCTTGTCCGGTTCCTTCTTTGACTAAGTCTTGACCTCCTTTTTTTACTCCTTCTTTAACCCCTGATCTAATTAGACCCTTTGTACCTCGTTTCAGTAACTGTGGTAATTGTTTAATTCCTCCTCTTATTCCTCCTTTAATCAGGTCTTTCACTGCTTTACCTCCTTTAATTCCTCCTTTAAGCAGGTCTGTCACCACTCCTCTACCCCTTTGTTTTCTTCTTTTTCCTCTCCTTCCTTTCCCTGTCTGACCTCCCAAGAATTTATCAACATTAGTGTCAATAAGGTTGGCTACTTTATTTTTGACCAAAGGCAATACCATATTTCGAAGTAAATCACCAACGAAGGGTGCTCTTATACCTGGAACATTTCTCATTAATTGTCTATCTACTAAAGGAATGGCAAACCTTTTTAGTCTATTTTTAGTTCGTGTTCTCAAACCTTCCATAAAGGGTACTTTATTTTTAAATCGGTCTATAATAGCATTTTAAGTGACTTCATAACCTCGTCTAAGGACATCACCCACTATTCCTTTTCCTGTTTGTTTTTTTCTAACTAGGCCTCCTAGGACTTCTCCGATGACTGGTCCCAAAGCACCGGTCACTAAGGGACCTCCTATTTTAAGGAGACTACCAACAAGACCAAATCCTTTTTGACGTAATAATCCCCGATGATAATCCCCAAACCCCCTTTGACGTACTAATCCTTGGTGATAAGACGAAGAAACTGAGAAAAACTTTGAGTGAGTTCCGCTTTTATATCATTTTTTTTCATTAAGGCCGGGTTCTATATCTTCTCCTCCTTCTCGCTCTTATTCTATCTCTCCCCCTTGAATCAGTCCAGAGGCTAGGGGTCCTATCACTGCAGGGGCAAGAGCACTGATTAAGGGTAACAGAAGTAAAATTCCCCCTTTCTGTCCCCTTCTTCGTCGTCGACGTCTGTGAGTGTATGCCATGTTGTTCAATAATGATGAAATAGTTTTGTTCTAGGGTATTTATATACTTTTTTCAATATTTTTTAAGACACTCCATGCACCAGGAAAACAAGAAAATGGCCCCTAATACAGCAGCACAAACTATCAGGAATGTTTCCATTTTCAATAGACTTTTCTAAAATGAAGTTTCATGACACTTCTGCCTCTTAAATAGGGGAACAAGGGCCCTAAGGGAGTTCTGATCTGAATCTCAATGGTGTCAAGATGTTTTTTACTTAATTTCAAATATTCGGTCCTCACGGGTTCCCATTTGGCCTGCGTTTGATCCTGAGTGCCAGAAGTCACGGGGACGACTCTCAACAATTTCAAAGCATTAGATCCTACCACCTGAGGTTCTATGATGTCACAGTACACGTACATCTGTTTCAAATTCTCGAACAAATCAATGTTATTGGGAGCAAAATATTTCATTAATCCACTTGGTCATATCCTCATCCTTTAGTAAACGAAAAGCTTTTGTCCCAAACCCCATTTTTAAGGCTAGGGGTATGGAAATTGGATACAAAAGGGGTGGTTTTGACGTATTGCATTTCCGTTGTATTGATATTCGATTCGATCGAATTTATCATGGTACACTAATTGAATGTTATTCTTCTCTTCGAGGTTACGACTCAAGACTGTCCAGAGATCATACATGGTTAATCGGAGACCCTCGTTGATTTCAGAGATTAGGGCCTTTGGATGAACGTAAGCACCCGGTTGAAACTAAATTCGAATAATATCCATTTTAAAGTAGGCGGGACTTCTTTTTTAGAACTCTCGTCTGGTTGATTATAATTACGACCAAGTAAGAATATTTCCAGTCCACCAACGTTTCACAATCACTGAGAAATGTGCTGCCTACTTTTCTCATTTGAAAACGATTGGTTTTAAAAACGTTAGGATCTCCTAATTGATTGCTATATTCTTTAGTGATTAAAACATCGAAATAAGCTTCATTTTCTGAAATGTTCTCAATGGAAGTCCCATACATCATTTCAGTAAGAGCCACTTCCCATTCTCCATCGGTTAAGTCAATATTTTGAGGTAACAAGGTTTTAAACTGAGAGATCCTATTATTTGGAAAGGTTTTCATCGATCCATCACTGGGTAAGGTCAAGTAAAACCCCTCGCTCTGTGCCATGGTTAAATACGAAATGACTCTTATTGAAATAAAAACCAAGTTTATATAGAGTGAACAATTTTTTTTTATTTTCAAACATACAATGAACATAAAAAATGAACATTAAGTCTCAAGAGTAAATTTTACCGCACGTTTTTCACAGAGTTGTCTCCCTTAGACCATGAAAACCCATGATGTAAAGCATACAATGAACATAAAAAAATGAAACATAAAGTCTCAAGATTTTTTTTTTTTGAATTGAAAAAAAATTCACATCTGGCCCACTTCTTCCACTTTCCTTTTCTTCATTTCGTTTTCCTTTCCTTCTTTCTATTCTTCTCTTTCTTTCACATCGATCACTCCCTTGTCCATGGGCTCGTGTTCAATTTCTTTGACGGGTATGACTATGGATTTCGCATCCAAAGGAGGAAGATTTTCTATCGGAAAAGGTTTCCTCATGTACAGGTATTCAATTGGATCACAACAATCCACGTAACTGTATCCCGCTTTTCTAAATTTCTTGAATTCGGACAGAGTTTTACCCAGTCTTGTTCCCCACTTAGATTCGTACATGGTCCAGATAGGTTCCTCCCGATAAAAAGCAGCTTTGATTTTATACTTGTACTGGTGATACTTGGTTTTTCCGAAGACCAGAAAATGTTCAGGTAGATTGACTCTCTTGTACAGGTAAGCCAGCTGGTTTCCATCAAGTTTATCAATCTTCTTGAAAAAATCTTTGTAACATTCTGCCTTGGAAGTCACCCATTCCCCCTTCAGAGAAGGTCCTTTGTCTGTTCGTTGATGGTAGGCAGTTTCAATTTTCCAGCGATATTCATATCTTGGTCGGCTCATTTTTGAATTGAATGTCGACAATGGCTAAAACGCCTCTTTTTATGTGTTTTGGCTCATGGTCAAAAAATTGTGCAATACTTTATTTACGCAAACATCTGGCAAACATCTGTTATTACGTCATAATCACAGTCTAGACTATGAGTCATCGCTATGAGTCATAGCTTTTACCAGTCATTCGCTAGAAGAAAAAAAAATATTATCTCGTCTCCTTATTTTTATCGTCTTGGGATAATTCGGAGTGGGTATGATGTAACCCACTAAAGAACTGAGAGTTACCATCCAAAAATCTCGATTCTCATCGTGTAAGCCTAATATTACAATAGAAGCAATAATTAAAGTAATACATATCAGTAATTGAGCAAAAAAAAAATAATTTCTGCTCGGGGCAATTTTCCACCACATACATTCCAATGTTCTATTTTGTAGGAGGAGGAAGAATGAGATCCGCCTGGGGAATCCATGAATCAAAACTGGAAGGATATCCCTTCCAGCGCACTTTCACTTCAGAAATGACTTTTTTCCCGACCCGCCGCTTTTTAAACCCTAAAATTTCCTCCACTTCATATACATCGTCTTTTTTAGTCACTTTTTGTAATTCAGACTCGTAAAACGTTCCTTCTAATTCTTCTCCGTTATAATCTTCTACCTTATATCGATAAGGTACAGATCCCTGTATTAAACGAGATACGGTAAATAACTCTCTAGTCTAGTTGGGTAAATACCCTTTTTCAAAAGTGCGTTTTGCTTTACTGATTTTCACTCGATACCCTGTTTTAAACTTAGGTCTTTTAAGAATTATTTTCTTTTCATACAGAGTTTTCCACACTTCTAAAACATTGGAGGAATTCACGTCAGCAGGAGCTCTCTTGATACTTCGATGGTAACTGTGATTATAAGCATACACCAAATCGGGTAAAATATCTACATATCGCCGAGTTTTATGACGAGTGAAATACCGCCACATCCTTCCTTTGAGGGTACGTTGAAATCGTTCTACGATACTAGCTTTGGTTTCTGCATTACGAGTTTAAAAAAATGAATGGATTTAAAAGCCCCTAGAAATTCTCTGTTCGTAAATTCCTTTCCCTGGTCGGATTGAATCCGAAGAGGCTGTCTTCCGTCTTGTTTCATAATTTCCTTTAAACCTCTAATCATTTCTTTTCCCAATTTCTGTTTTAAGGGTACTACCCAGGCATATTTAAAGAGGACATCGATAGCACACAGTAAAAAAGTATATCCATCATTGTCTTTTTTCAATTGAGACACATCAGCTAAATCTAATTGACATTGTTCGTCGATACCGGTCACTCTCGTTTGCTCTCTGATGAATTTCCTTTTTATGTGTTTATGCAGAGTATAAGCTTCTTGTTCTTTAAGCCATTTTCTAATTTGAGAAACAGATCTAGAATACCCTTTAGGACGTAATTGACGATATAAAGACTGGACCCCTCCATACCCAGTTTTAGGATTATAATAAATATCTTCTAAAACTGTGTCTATCTTTTCTTCTTTTTTTTATTTTCTTCCCATCTTAGATTTTTTTCTATTGGTCCGGATACTTTCTTCTGGAGAATAAAGCGAATCTGAAGGTGTGCTCTCTCTCCTTTTTTTAGCCCTTTGAAGTCTTAAGAGGGGAGATTTATGAGGGGTAATACTAGAGGCATCCTGAAACCCAGTATCATCATACTCAAATTCTTTGTCAGCTAGAAGGGGTCTAGGAGTACTGATTTTTCTGGGTCTTTCCATAGCTTTTATAATGTTAGGATTCTGCACGTAATCTCTGGGTATATTCGTTTCGTTTAAAGCTTGTGCAAATTCATTATAACCTTCAGGAGAACGTAATCCTGCCAGGAACACTTTAATAACTTGTTGTTCCATTTCTGAGGCTTCAACAGCTGGGGTTGGGGGAGGGGAAGGGGGTGGGGCTGGATCAGCAGGTTCATTTTCTGTCGCATGTTTCTCAGGTATTATTATTTTTTTCCTTTCCTTGATTACAAGCTTCACGCAAGTAATTTCGATAACAATATAATTGATGTCCATAGAGAGCTGCTTTCTCTTTGGGGGTCAAATCCGTTCTCGTTTCAATCTGATCCAATTGTTGTCCTAATCCAATGGTAGCTTGAAATTCGGGAGATTTAGGTAATTTACCTTTTAGTTCTTATAACATGGTCTCGGGAACCAATACCATTTTACGACTCATGATCAAACTATTTTATTAAACAATGGGGGAAAAAATCCACCTTTTTGTTTCACTAATAAAGCTCTTCTTTTTTTATTACTCTGAGGCTTAACTAACTGTCTCAAGACGTGTTTCTTATGAGAGAATTTTTCTTTCTGAGAAGGAGAGAGAGGAATGTTGCCTTTTAGACCCCTTTTTCCTCTCCTTTTTTACTGCTTTCTTGGTCACTTTTTTTTTCTTCTTATTATCTGAAGCCATGATCAAAAACTGACAAAAAATTTCTCCTTAGTTGTCTTTTATAGCAGGATCAAAACATGCCTATTGGAGCATAGGGACTAGAACTATCACTTTTTCTTTGAACGGGCCATGGTCTAGCTTTGGGGTGATCTCTTTCGATATGACCTTCTAATTCTCCTTCAGATCTATATACCTTATGACATTCTGGACAAGGATACATTTTTGCTTTAGATTTTGTAAACCCTAAAGTAAAATTAGACATGTCTGATACAGGAACAATTTTTCTTGTAGTTTGACTTTTCATCCAAGCAGGGTTATGAGCGGTAGCCATGTGACGGTCATAATTTTCTTTTAGTCTAAATCCCACTCCATCATGGTGACAAACATATTTTAACGATTCAGAGGGATACTTATTTTTTAATTTCAGAGAGGGTCTCCGCTTAGGAGTGGATGATGCTCGTAAAGGAGAAAAAGGAAGAATATTCTCAAACAGAGAGGGAGTAGGAGTGGTTTTGATAGGCGTAGAAGTCATTACATTATCTGAAGTTCTAGCGACTCCTATGGGTCCTTTCATGGCCCTATCCATGATCTGAACAGCTTTATCATCGACATAGGGAAGAGTGTCATCTAAACCGGTTTGATTTTCATGATAGGAACTCACTTGATCTTGAATCCAATCCGGTAACAGTTTTCTCATCGCTAGGGTTCTAGGGGCTCGATCTTGACGATATCGAGCTGTTTGATCTTGTCGATGTATATCGACTTGCTCCTGGACCCAATCAGGTAAATCTTTCCTAAAAGGGGGGGGGGGTCTTCTTCTGTTTTCTTCAATTTCTTTTTCTCCCTAGACATCCATCCTGGATTGAGATTTACTACCACACTCTTTAATTTACGTTTTTAAGGTTTAGCAATTCTCTCTTTATTCAAATTCCATTTTAATAAATTACGGATGATGACCCCTCCTAAGAATCCAGCCCCTCCTCGTTTCAATATGGCTTTCAATCTATTATCTTCGTTGACTTTTTTGTCGGCAATGACGCTCAAATCCTCTCGATGTTTTTCGATAAAACGATGGGTCTGTTTGTCAACAGGAATAGAACCTTTCAGTAAATTCTTAGCTCCAATCAGAAACCATTTCAATAAAGTCTTAAGACTCAATTCAATGATTTCTTTTCTTTTCTGAGGATTTCTTTCTCCTTGTAAAAGTTTCAGGAGTCTCAAAATTTTATTTTGTCTTGCCATTATGTCCTTTATCTTAATGATGGTCACACCCTGATGGACCCATTATTTATATTCTTTAGGCATGTAAATGACCAAATTCTCAAACATTTGACTTCTCAATCTCAATTCGTCGGGAGTTTGTGGACTTAAATCCACTAACAAATATCCGTGAGGGAGGCGAGTAGCATCTAAATAAGCAGACATTAAAATTAGGCATGTCTATTTGTCGACTCAATACCGTGATTTGAGATTTATCTCTAGGATTTTTAAACAACACCATGTAATGAGTATTCAAACTAATCGTGCGGTGTTGAACGGCTCGATCAAACACATTCTGAGTAATGTAAATCACACTAGTATTGCGATGGTGAGCTTTGCGAGTAAACCAATCGACAATAGATTCGATAGCTTTCCCTCCCATTATATCATCAAAAATTAAAAGGTGGCGGACACTTAAATCAGCTACTAACTCCTCGTCGTTTTCGGGAATATTACGAATAAATTGAACTTGATCCCGTAAACTTTCATAGGCCGGTTGCCATTCTCGATAACACCAAACAATTTTTTCAGGGGGAGGGGAGATCCAATGTTTATTTAATATTAACTTTTTAACAATTTCTGTTTTCCCCGATTTAGAAGGACCCGCTACGACCATAGTAAATTCGTGTTTTAATTGAAAGGGAGAGAGTGACTCGTAAGGATACATGTTGGTGTATGAGGGAAGTGTGACTGGTGTTTCATATTTTATTTCTATTTGCAATGTAATAAAAAGCATCTTTTCGTAAAATATGGGTGGCCCTGAAAAGGGCCGTTACGTTGGTTTTTTCAGCTTTGATGGAATTGCTGGAGGGGGCTGACTGGAACTGGTGGGCCTCTCCCTCTAAAACTCCCCCCCGGAACCGACACGTCGGGCAGGAGTTGATCGACTGATACACGCCAACCACACATATGCAACAGACTTTCTGGCTGGCGCAGTTCTGGCACCGGATTTGTAGGTGCTTGTTCATTCCGTAGCATATGACACACTCGCCAAGAACTTCTTTTTCCGCCTTAATGGCCCAGCTAGGGATGATGTTTAAATGGCTTCTATTGTCGATTAGATGGCGGCCATGGGAATAAATCTCTTGCATAATGTCCGGAGATGGGGATCTCGACGGCGGGAGAGGCTAGGGTGACGATGACCGAGGTCCCGGAAACGTCCTCACCATGGGCGGAGGAGAGGGAGGCAGGTTGTTCGGTACAAAATCTGCGAATAAGTTCCTTGCTCTCTGGAAGGGATACCGCACGAATGCTGACTGCTCCGATGGAATGGCCGGTCTGGCATAGGGTGAGCTCCTATCAGCCTGTGCACTTCTCAAGATTCCTCTGCCTCGTCCTCTGAGAGGGGGTGGCGCTCTTCTCCGCTGGGGCTCTGGAGCAGGCTGAAGTGGTGGGTTGTCTGCAGAGTATGGCGGTGGTGGCGTCGAACAAGGATGGTCCGGACAGTCCAAAGGAAAAACAAACATATGGTCTTGTCCCGCAACATAGAGAGACCTGTCACAATGTACTCGGTCCGGCGACCATGCCGGAGGAGATGGTGGGCTCCTCTTGGTGGGGGTGTCGACCGGAGAGGTGGGCGGAGAAGGGTCCGGGCTCTCCGGCGACTCCGGGCTAGCGGCTGCGCTGACCGGACTAGCTTGTCTTCGCTGGCCGAAATTGGGCGGCGGCGGTCTAGGCGGAGGGACTGATCTGGCTTGCATGGGTGATGGCGGCGGCGGTCTGGAGGGAACAACTCCCGGAGGTGTCGGCGGCGGAGGAAAGTCCAATCTTCTCTGGACATATATAGGATTTGCTGAATAAAAATCGTGCAAGTTCTGGTTCACGTCAACCGGATTCTCAGCTGGCTGGGTAACATGAAGGGCTATAAACGAGAGTCTCTGGTTACTTTGTAACACGGGATCCCACCCGTACTCCCAGAGCTCCAGGACTTGTCTATAAAGCATTGGCGGGCAGTTGCTGATGGGAATCATGTAAGCCATCTTCCTTGAGGATAGAGAACCCCGATATTTATGATGAGAAGGCGGAGCTTAACAAAAGGGGAGGAGTTAAACCAAAACCCCCGCGAAATAATAAAAAAGGGGAGGAGTTAAACCAAAACCCCCGCGAAATGACTAAAAAAGGGGGGCAGTTACCTAGCTACCCAGAGTTCATGTACTTAGAATTGACACCCAAGTCTTTCAGCTCGTGCTATGACGTCATATTTTATTTGCCGAACTCTGATTTTTTTTACCTAACTCGTTATGTCCTCACTATTAACCTGTCTCTGTCTTTCATAACAAAAACATAAGATATTCTGACAATGAAACACAATTTTATTCTGGTTTTTTTTACAAAAGTAAAAAAATCATTCAAAACAAATAATTATACAAATTTAATCGTCTTTTTAACACAGGTTCAATGAGGTAGCCAGTCTCTTGAATCCGTCGCTCAAATCGGCTCCGATCTACCGCAGCAGTCATCCATTCACTGACCCGATCTTCGTGTGGGACTTCAAACATTTCTAATTTCGGTTGAATCTTACCCGCTGGTCCCTTCCCTTAGGGTGACTCCCGGTTTCTCAAGATTTTTTTTCAGTTTCATGAACGCAAATTCCAACGAGGCAATCTTCATGTTGTCGATCTGTTTGATCACATGTAAACACTCTCTCCCTTTTCGGGTGAAAATTCTCCTCAGACAATTCCAAGTTTGAAATTCTTTCCATGAAACTCCGATCATTTTCTCCAGTAAATGAAGCTTGGCTCCCTCTCCAACCCAATAAATCGTAATTAGTCTTCCGGGAGTGGGTCTTTCGGCGATATGCACCAGTACTTTCTGAAGAGCTTCCAGATTCTCGATTCTTGAAGTCATGTCGGTAATCTCTAATAATTTCTTCTGTTTCTCTTCGTCTATTGTTGTGTTCCATCTGCTCACAAATAAATACCCTTCAAAGGAATAAGAAGACAAATCACCCATCATCGTTTTTAATTTCAAAATGAACAAAAACACTCTATTATATACCCTCTGATTACATCACTCTTGTTATTTTTAGAACTGTTTATCATAACTCATACCCCCATTTCAACACCTGACAGGTGTTTACCATGACTCATCATGAGTCACTGTTTTTTTCAAACACCTGACACCTGCAGGTATTACGCAATGATCCCCCAGGTACATATCGTCATCCCCCTCCCCAGAGGGTATATAATACATTTTTTTTCTTCAAGAAAATTCATAAACTAAAAAATCATGGACTACGATTCATCTTTCTTGACACAAACACAGGATCCCATGGCCTTAGAAATGGCAGCATTCCATGACGATAGCCCCACCATGAGCAAAGAAGACTTCGGGATTATTGCTACTACTCAAGAAGGAATCCTGAATACCCTGCAAATCATGAGCAATGAAATTGCTCAGCCTGTCACGAAGAAGGACATTTTTTTAAAGACTGTCCTTATTACGACGCTTACTACGACGGTCCAGATGAAAAACTAAAAGGCCTAAGAAGAAAAAAAAGTGCCTGCTATACCTGCGGAGAAACTGGCCATTGGATTAAAGACTGCCCAAATTGGCTGCCTGATATTAATCCAAACTCAGATATAGAAGAGGATGAACCTCCAAAAAAGGTCATGAAAATTACTAAAGAAAGAAAAAGAGGGGCTAGGAAACCGAAAAAAGAAGATTGGGACGAAGAATTGAAAAACCAACAGAAAATACCGGGCAGAATGAAAAGAATTAACAACGAAAACGTCTTCGTCGAGGAACCTGATCTGCATTAAAAAAGGACCCAGGGAAGGAAAAAAATATTTTCACTGTAAATACGTTCGGACTTTAAAAAATTTCTTATTCTTTGTGCGTTTTTTATGTTGTGTTCTTGTTCCAATAAAATTATCAAAAATGTCAACACTCCCTTTTTTCCCTTTTTTCTTGTCCTCAATATTGAACCCTCATGTCTAGCCTTATTATGACGTCAGTACCGAGAAAAGTTTGACCTTTCATGTCCTCAATATTGACCCCCTATGTAGGAGCCTGTCAAGTGCACTCAGTTGACCCCCCTATCTAGGGGGCTGATACTACTTATGTCTGAATGAATTATTGTCTAATTTTAAAGATATAAAGAACAATCCTAATAAAAATATAGAACTAAATACTAGTAGGTGTCACTGTGATATAGGATGGGTTGAGACAAAGACAAAATGATGGCACACTTCTCTTGATGCTCTGTCATGCGCGGATCAAGAAAATCTCCCCCCACCTTCCCTCTAGATCCGCGCATGTTTGTCAACTTTGAAATGTGATTTTAATGGTGTTTTACGGCGGCGTTGAAGGGCGAGATGAAAAAAAAATTGTCCGGTCTGGACCCCCCCCACCCCCTCCACCTTAACTCTAGATCCGCTCATGTTTGTCAACTTTGAAACGTGGTTTGAATGGTTTATACGGCTGTGTGGAAGGGCGAGATGAAATAAAATTAGTTTTGTTCGGACGAACTGCCTATTTGTTCGGACGGATAAGCCTTTTTGTTCGGACAGTTATTTGTTGGGAAGAATAAGGATTTGTTCGGATGAATATTTGTTCGGACAAATTAGTTATTTGTTCGGACAAAAAAGTTATTTGTTTGGATGAATAAGGATTTGTTCGGACGAATTAGCCATTTGTTTGGACGGGTAAGTTATTCGTTTAAACGAATAAATTATTTGTTCGGACGAATTAGGATTTGTTAGGACGAAACAGCTATTTGTTTGGACAGATAAGTTATATGATGTATTTTACGTTATTAAAGGATAAACTGCTTTAAACTATTATAATACTTACACGTCATACGTGTAGCACTGCAGCTAACAATCGAGTTTTTTAATTTCATCAATAATTTAATTTTTTATTATCAAATTCTTGAGTTCGTCAATGTCACTGTCACTAACTGAAAAGTTTATTTTATAAAAAAAAACCATAACGATTTAAGGAGTCTGGGTGGACAACAATTTATCCATCAGATCTACCTTAAATGATTATATATTTATTTCTTTAAGCTATATACACTATTATTCAGTAAAGAAAATTCAGTGTAATTCAAATTTAAATTTGAACATTTTCCCGTATCTTGATGATGCAGAGTTCTTTTTTTTTTCAAGATGGATATAGTCTAAAATGAGCACGGCCATCCCGCCCTCTTAATTAAGACGGGACGCACACCCCCCCCCCCCCCCCCCAGATATACTAGTAGATAGAAACGGTAAGTCGGTCAATTTATCAGCAGCTTCTCTGAACTTTTCGGTAGAACGCTGAAAATCACCTCCAGATTGTTTTTCCGTTTGTCGGAAAAGCTCAAAAACTTACAACTGCCATCCAATACACAATTATTATTTTATTTTATTTCATTTTATTGTGGGACAAAACTTTACTAAATAATAAGGTAGTTAGGTTAGTAGAACTAGATAAGACCGACTTAGCGAGTTTCAGCTGAATATTGTGATGTTATGTCTCAATAAACTTAAAGGTGAAACGATCTTAAACTTAACGCATTTAGTAAAAAGTCCACCTTGCCACGGCCTTGCCTTTTAAGCCATGGTTAAGCTTTTAACTGAAAAGAAAATCCAAAATTTACAATACACGGCAATTTAACCCCGCTAGGCTGAAAAGCGGAAACATGTATATTAAACTACATAGTAGTTACGTAAGTTTGATTTTTATACATTAAGTTTGTTCATTCATTTTAATACATGTATAAATAAATGTCTAAAGGAAAAGTGTTAGTTTAACACTGTCTGAAGATATTGAAAATCCGTCCAAATTCTTTTCCGAATCGTTTGTTTAATACCCCGTAAATTATTGGATTTCAAGAACTATTGAAATATCCAATGAGTAAAGTTGTCATATGAAATGATCGAGGTAGAAATATTTCCTGCCAGTATATGGTAAACAGCATACTGACGCAATATGGAGACCAACAAATGGCAAAAACAACCACGACGATACACATCATCCGGGCTAAATGAATCTCGCTTTGACTCGCAGAAACATTTGGCGGTTGAATAATAAGACTTTTATCTGTCTTTTTTGCTTTCTCCTTTTTACAATTACGGTTATTAATAGTTGGTGTTGATTCTATCTGAATTTGAAATGCCCGGTTTTGTGCTTGATTTGATAAATGATAATCCATTGGAATCGAACTCACGGCTTGTTTTTCCATAACCTCGCTTTCACTACTGTGATGTCGATTCCGGAAGACGTATCCCTAATGTTTGTGAATGTTAATGGGGTTAGTTTTCTGTTCAGATTATTACCTCCCGTTATCACATTGACTACAGCCCTAAAGTGAATCTCTTTTTACGGTTCATGACCCTTCTGTTCCTCCTTCTGACATCTCGGAGAATCATCAGATTACAAATCAGCATAACGATGAGTGGACAACCGAAGCAGCACATGATCATGAAAATGGCGTAGGAGGGTGCTTTGGCCCAATCACTAAAACAGTTGGATTGGATAGGGGCGTAGCTATAATCCGTCCAGCCAAAAAATCGGGGGAAGAGAAAGTACAAAGGCCAGAGAGGTGGAAACTGAAAAATATATAAACATAATGGACTAGAAATGAAAATAAAGTAATATGCAAGACTAGTGTAATCTACACAAATACGATTTTACACCAACAATTTTTTTAAAAATACACCTCAAACACCACATGTATATATGATATTGCTTTGGAAGAAATAAGTGTTAAATGGTATGATATGATTGAGAAATTGAGAAAGAGGGGTGGGTGAGCTATGTGAGGCACAATTTCATTTTGTCATTCGATTTAAAATTGGAAATGTCCATTTTTGTAGGCCATAGTGCGTCTATTCTGCTTTCGTGTTGTATCTTCCAATACACATTATAAAACGTGATTTCATATGGTCAATATGATAAATTGATAAATTTTGCATTAATGTACTAATCAGGTGTTATCAAATGGATTTTCTGTTCGAATAGAAATTGCTGCTAAAGGGCAAAAGCGAATTCCTGATCTGGGTTCAATGTACACACTAAAAATGCCCATTGGCATAGATAGCATATGCTTGTATGCGAAAGCATCCACATAATCTACCCCGGCCGTTAATTTACATGCTTCAAATTTTCAGCGACGAGAACAGGACGCAATAATCAATTTATGGTATAATATGACTAAATACCCCCCTCCCCATCCCTAAAATTTCACATATAACTAATGACAATAAACTAAATGTAAATTTTACAAAATTCTACTGTATTGGATTGAAACAGAATTTCACGCCATTATATGTAAAAAAAATTATACAAGTCATTACGATTCCCGATCGAGTTATGGATCAATACAACAGCAGCAGTTAATTAATAAATTATACTATAGCTTAATAGTTATATTAATATACTATATGTATTAATTTAAGGAATGAATTCAATAGCTACCCATTTTATACGAACATAAAATGGGTTGGAGCAGTTTACGTATTATTAACCGCGAAGCGGTTTATAAAAAAGCGTAAGCTGTTCCAACCCATTTTATATTCGTATAAAATGGGTAGCTATTGAACTCATCCTTAAAATCTAATTTTTCGGTTTTAATTGTAGATTAAACGGATCTTTGAACTTTTCAATGACTTTAAATTGTACAAATTTCAAACATAACGTCAGGCGGATTGATTTTGACGTTAGTCTTACTGTGACGTAGGCAACATTCTTTATACGATATAAAATAATTTTTTTCAGCCAATTGGAAAGCGCGTAACAACCAAAATTAAATTATTAAATAATAGATTAATTAATGAATCACTTAGCTTATCATATTACATGTACGTTTTTATCACGTAGACAGGACATGCAACTGATTACCTAGAGAAGTACTTACAAAGTTAATCGCTATGAATTGAAGAAAATAAGGATGTTCTTTGAAATGTTCTACTTAGGAGAGTTAGTAAATCTACTCCTGGAAAAGGTTGTGGTTAGAATAGTAAACAGATGGGGAGTTACCATTTACATTGTCAAGCTTTATGAAATAATATTGAGAAATTAAAAAATAAAATAATTGAACATGTATCATGTTTTATCATAATTTATCGTGTATCAGCTAAATTCTAGCTGACACATGTAACTGGTCCGGTGCCAGTAACGATAATTGCTCATTATATAAAAATACATTTTAAGACACTAAATTATGATTATCATCAATATTATTAATTGACATTGTAAAAAAACCCTGACCTGCAATCATTATGGTGGCGTTTCTCTTGGTTTAGACATCCTTAAATTTGGTAGGGTTACAAACCATAATGTACCTATTAATGCTAATATTACATAGAGACAACACGCTGGTCACAAGGGTCAGCATATTTGTGAAGCCCAGCGCTGTACAGGCAGTCTCCGAAAACATCCACTTCCCTCTAAAAATGGTTAAAATTGTCACCGGCATGTTTATAACGGACACCATTAAGTCCGCCGCTGCGAGTGTCAACAGAGAAGAGTTGGTGACAGTTCTGAGATCTTTGTTCCCAATGACTATGATCCACATGCAAGTATTTCCAGTAATAGCTAGAATGCATATGACAGTCAGAACTAGTCCCTCTGCCACGAGTTCACCGGTTGAAAAATGAAGCTCAGTGTCAGTGCCTGCTATGCTTAAATTAGTTTCGTTTCTTGGCTTGTTTAGATCTGTAATATTAATGATCCCACTTACAGGTCCTACTATGTAAGTGACCATAATGATGATTCGCATCTCTCGAAATTCACCTATAAATGAATTTCAAAACATAAAGATAAACACGAATTTATTGTTTCTCCAATATTTGAGTTTCTGTGGTGTCTACGCATGGTGCTTACAAGACACATGCATCTTGCGAGAACTTTGACTCCGTTTGTCAGTTGTGACTTGTAATGGCGACTGTCGTCACTCGTCAATCTCATCAGGTAAGTGACAACTTTATTGGACGCCACTTGACTATCATTTAGACCCCTTAGTTATGACAACATTCATCGATTGCATGATGCTTTAATTGTAGCAAAATTCGGGCCAGAAAAGGAAAATCGGACTGCCATGGCTCGGGGACCAGGAGGAGTGAGTGTGTTGATTATTGTCAACCAGAAGATCATTATAGTTAAGTGGATTATTTATCCAGTGTCTCTGAATCTGGGAATCGGACATAAAGGGACCTTGACGCAAAATTGACGGCACATTCTGCTTCATTAATATCTAATCACTTCTGTTACACACCCTAGTGCTTTTCGCGATAATGGGTCCTTTGTAATATGAATCACAGTTTATGAATTGGAAATATCCACTTTAATGACCTATGCCAATAGGTGTAAATAATTTTCATTTTTCAAATTAATTAAAATGAATTGGAAATATCTACTTAAATGACATACATGTATGCCAATAGGTGTAAATAATTTATATTTTTCAAATTATAGTGTTTTTTGAATAATCAAACATTTACAACGATTGATGAATATCATGGCTTAAACTCAGAATAGCTTGATAGTTTGACATTCATTCATTGTTTTATTTCAATCTCAGCACCATTGTACAATGGTACACAGAGATTATAATAATGATACAATATATGATATTTCTTACTAATAAACATTACATGCGTACGGGAGAGAGAGAACAAAATAAAACGTGTAAAAGATCAACTCTGACTCGTTAATACAAATGTGAAGCATGACAGATATATGTGTAAGACTTTAAAACATGCATTTATAGGTCGTTTTGTTGCTTTTATATGTATCATGATGATCAATTCCTGAAACTATGGGATCGGTGAGATAAGGTTTTTTTAACAATAAAAATTTATATGCAGTTAATGAAATAACGACTGAAATTAGTTTTTTTTTAAATAAATAACCCCATTTATTCTTACAACTTAAGGAGGCTGGGTAGTCAACAAATTAACCATCAAATTTATCTTTGACTTTTTTATAATAATTTGTTTAGCTTTAAACTATCATATATTTTTAAAAAATCTCATATATTTAAGCTTTGACTTTTAATGTTTTTATATATATTTATACATTGCTCCTCTCCTTGAAAAGGTTAATATAGTCCTAAATGGCCATGGACAGCCAGCCCTCTTAACACCCGATGTCAAGTGTCGTTAAATCGATTTGACAATATTACATTCAATTTTTTTACTGAAAAACCCCCATCTAATTGTGAAGGCTTCTTCTTCTGGTAAAGGTATTTTTTTTTATTAATGATAAGCATAAACATGTAGTTCTAGAGAAATGTTTTTTCCTTAAAATATATAGTATTGTCCTTTACGAAATTATTACACGACAACTTACTTAATTTGTTGCGTAATAATTTTTAATTTTAGATTAAAAATAAGTAAAGAAAACTATTATCTATCCTGTTTTTTTTTTTTTGATTTTTGGACAAACGACATAATTCTTAAGCATTGAATGATTATTTTTGGATGTCGTCGGACCTATAACACACCAAGGTTATGCAGACAAAATGAATACCGCTCGTTAGCGCGGTATGATAATTTGTCTGCACAGCCTTGGTGTGTTAAAAGACCGACGACATCCAAAAATAAGCATTCAGTGCTTATATTAATATTCACATTGATGTTTATTTTTATGACATATTTGTGTATCGTCGCTCTAAAGCCTTTATATACGCTCTTAGTCAGGGATATGAAACATACATGGAACAGAAATACTAACATTTAATTAGTTCGCTTCCACGAATAAAAATATAGTACCAGAAACTTTGTAGAGAGAAAAATCTTTTTTATTAACGAGTAGATATGATGTAATGATTATTTTGCATAAGAACATATCAAACTGGTTATGTAAGTTTTAACGTTTCTTTAATCTTACAATAATAGATATACTCAAAAACGCATGATGACGTTTATATTTGTGCTCATTGCGCATGGCGCATGAATAGGCTAAGCGTATTCACAGGAAATTGATCGTCGTGTGTGTAATACATTCATACTCAGACTTACACACCAACACGATTGCATATTTGAATTTACAAGTTTACAGGTCTGGATTTTTTAACACGATTACCCTCCATAGAATAAGGCAATCTTTTCTACAGTTCCAGCATTTCCGAGAAATCCGGGAGAGGGGGGGCATAGTAACTTATTCTATCATATACCTTTATTTTAACATAAGTATGTGGAGCTCGAGGGACCTCGAAGAAAAACCATCTTTTTGGATTCTCTTGATATAATGGACACCGAGCCTATAATCTATTGTTCGAAAAATTGTACTTCCTAAAAAAAGATGTTGTTATCCAGAAATTATATGATATGTAATATTTTTTTATTCATTCTGTGCCCATTCCGGCGATTACGGCAGGCCTTTTCCTGCAGCTATCTGTGACGTCACTGTTTCCATATATGGTCATGTCAAAATTCGACAAACTTGTAGACTTTACATTTAGCTGCAGATCTGTAGCTCTCTGGTTGAAAAAATTCGGATAGACAAACCAGAGAGCTACAGATCCAAGCGTTGTAAAAACCTCCGATTTACGCCGCCATTTTTTTTTGTCGCTCGCTTCGGGAATTATATCCGACTTTAAAAGCATTCAACCGCCTAAATAATTGGATTTATTAATTAAACATATAGTTTACCCCAACTCTGGTAACTTTGTTTTCCTTTCAATGGTTCCGAACGGCCATCCTTCGCCTTGAATGTCATCGTTTTAAAAAAACTCGCCTTATGACAGCCATGTTTACCTAGTAGCGATATCTCGTTATTTGGTCACGTGATAAAAGGGCATAACTCTAACTCGCGTTTCACGTGTTTACCTTCACAACAACCGGCATTTGATTTGATTTCGGTCTGTATCTTAACAAATAAACACGAACAACTATTTTTATGAGTTTACTTATTTAGTTTAGACATTAATCGATGGTGCAGGCGTTTAATCACGCATACTTTATCTCAACTTTATGGTTCTTTGCTCGTCTGAAAATATACACCCTTAAACTGTATCACGTGATAGCACAATTTATGACGTAATACACAAATTTTACACAATTATGGCTGCATTCAATGTAAAGAAGATATTCGAAGAGGTTAGACCACTATATAATTTTGAATTCGAACTTAAAGACGAACAGATATCTGTGATAGAAAGTATTTTGGAAAAAAAGCATACTGTGGGTGTTTTCCCTACCGGGTTTGGCAAAAGTGTATGTTTTTTATTGCCCCCTTTGATTCTTGATTAACAGAAGTCAGACGTTAGACATGTTTGCATTGTCATATCTCCCTTAAAGAGTCTTATGATAGATCAGTGCAAGCAGAATTTTGATCATGGCATTCCTGCTGCCTTCATGAAAGGCATGGATGAGATGAGTCATGAGGTTATTGAAGGTATGATATAATTTTGTGTTCATCTTTGAATAAATTGTACAGCTTGCTTGAAAAAAAAATGAACACTGGTTAGTTGAACTAAAACGGTATATATTAATATTTATATAGGAATAAAGACAGGTGAATATTCAATTCTATATATGTCAACAGAGACACTTCTAAATTTCGAGTCATGGGGAAACATAATACTCAATTCCAGTTTGTATCGTGACAGAGTTGCACTGATTGCCATAGATGAGGCACACATTTTGGAGTCCTGGTAAGAGTTTTAATTTAATTTTGAGGTAATTTTAAGGTGTTCTGATTCTTGTTAATTATATATGTACATTGTATGTTCATATGAAGTGACATAGTCATAGTGACTTCTTTATATTTGTTAATCCTTCTCTATATTTTCCCATTACATATCTAATGTCAACAATATAACAAACTCTTATGGTTCTAGAATATACATACATGTATATCTGATGAGAGCACATTTGATTAAATGTTAAAGGGGTGATACTTTTCGTCCAACCTTTGCAAGACTCGGAGAACTTCGCTCCCATTTTCCAAGAACTCCATTCCTTATGCTTACTGCAACCTGCACACAGCAGATTCTGAATCACATCACGAGCGGAATTCACCTACCTAGTCTAAAAATGTTTACTGCATCTCCTGACAGGTAAATTTTGTGTAATGAAGGATCAAAGTACACATGTATAACGAATGACCACGACTGAAAATTCATAGCCAAAATATTCTTGTTCTCTCAATGTGTTTTTAAATCTTTTGTTATGATATGTTTTAATTTTTAAACTCAACAGACCTAACATTTACCTGGAATACAAGAGGTCAAAATATATTTTTGAAGAACTTGGGTGGCTGTTTAATGATATTAAAGAAAATGGTATCAAAACCAGGAATACTTTAGTATATGTTAGGTAAATTGTTAATGAATCTATAAAAAGCTATTGTTTGCAAGATAAAAAAAATTGGGGTTCAATCTTCAATTTATATTTTAAAGTATTTACCGGGTATAGTCTTCAAAATTGTAGGAACTTGAGTCAAGGTGGCCGCCTTTACCGGGATATATTGGGCCATTTAAAAGAAGGTGCCTATTTTGAACAAAAAAGGGTTCAGCGCAACAGCCACATTGCTTTGTATCATGCTGGAAATGGCTACCAAAGATCTTGAGTACATACTGCATGAGATTTCAAAGCCAGACAGTGTGATACGACTTGCAGTCTGCATTATCGCCTTTGGTATGGGTATCAACATCCCAGACATTGACCTTGTCATTCACTGGGGTGCATGTAGCTCTGTTATGGACTATTGGCAGGAGGTTGGTAGGGCAGGGCGAGATGGACGCAAGGCAAAGGCCATGTACTTTGTAACCCCTGGATCATTACTTCATGCTTCAGATGAAATGAAGGAGTTATGTAGTTCATTGGACAAGTGCAGGACAAAGTGTTTTAGGGACTCTATTCTCTCTTATTTCATTGGATACTCCTCTATATCACAATCACTTTGTAAACTAAACTGTTTGGAATGTGAGTGTTCTCAGTGCAGTTGTTGTTATCTATGTCAAGAAGCTTGTCCGTGCAGGATGAAAAAGCCAAAAACAAGACTTAGGAAACATTAGGAAAGACAGGTATACATTCATATTT
Organism: Magallana ariakensis; assembly: GCA_020458035.1. Lineage (NCBI taxonomy): Eukaryota > Metazoa > Mollusca > Bivalvia > Ostreida > Ostreidae > Magallana > Magallana ariakensis. The sequence goes on along the minus strand of CM035812.1, from coordinate 63,528,932 downwards.
ATAATATTTGATTAATTATAAAAGAGTTCATTTTCCAACACTTTAACATATTTATTTAACCCGGCATTTAATTTCTCTGGATTTTTTACTGAAATGTTATGTCTGAAATCATTAAATCCACTGTGATGTCTTTCATCTCCTTTGTAAACAAACAAATCTTCCATTCCATATTCTTCAATAAATTTCTTTAACTTAGCTTTTGAAGATCCATCTGATGATGGCGAGCGTGGAATATAATCTTGGATGACATTAACCTGGAGGATCTCCTCAATGGCTTTCCCTACACTCCCAACAATTTTACTACTTCTTGAGACCTGTGTTTCTGTGTATTGCCCATGAGAGTTTTTCAGGTTAGTGTAAGTATGAAATATATAAAAGGTGCACTGTAAAAGATCTTTCAAAGATTCAATTCATATAATGAACGGAATTACTTCTTTATTAAAGGACGCCTACCCTTAAACTCATTATTCAGGAACTCATTAACCAGATCCAAAGCAATATTATGGCCTGGTTTTCCCAATAGATTCTCTGTGCTGTTCCACACAACTTCACTCCGAATTCTCGCAGGCAACAATCCATTGATACCTGACAGATATTTTGCAAGTATGAGACACATGTTTTTACTTTCTTCCTAAAAATGCTTTCTTTCAAGGCAACTTACAGATTTATTTTATTAATTCATTACCTGCTAAGAGTCTGTGTCCCAGAATAAGATACTTATTGTAGTTGTTATTCCAGAAATCCACCATGTCTAGCCTCCAGTCCGAAATGAGCTGTTCCCCATTGTTGTAGCGTTCTGCATTTGTTTGTACCATGTGCAGAAGACCACGCCACAGCATGCAACAACTATACTGAAACACAGAATCACCACAGTTTGGTCTACTACTTCAGGTAAATCTAAAATCAAAAGTAAAGACATTTTCAGACACAGCTAATATATGCACAAATTTTAAATTTTTATTTATCAAAAACATAAGTATGCAAATACAGTTGAACTTCAATATCTCGAAAACCCATATCTCGAATACAATGGATATGTCGAAGGGATTTGTACCTAAGTCCCAACCACTTTAACTTTAAGTAATTTACATTTGATATCTCAAATACTTGGGTATCTAGTCTTTTTAACCAGTTTCATCTATTTCGAGATCATGAGTGACTCTAAATCAATAGTTTTCATGTCATGTTTAATTCATACCAAACTCATCATCAGAATCTTCATAGTAGGGCAAAGTCTCCTCCAACTCATCTTGTGTCTGATCATTCCAGTAGAGGATGGTGTCATCAAGATATTGAGGGTCATCATCAGAGTCTGAGTCTTGTACTACATCACCCTCTGCAGCCTGCTGTATGGACTTCATATCTATCTGGGGCCAAACGAGTTGAACCACTCTTTAACAGATGTCTTCGAACATTTCCTGTCTTTCAGTGCCATCCTCAGGTATGACATCAGAGTTCACATCAATGTTATCAATGTATAAAATATTACAGACAATCATGCAAACATTTCCTTCTGTACCAAAATTGAAGAAATCCACAACAGAGTTAACACAGTCAGAGATCTTTTTCTTCACTGTACGGAAGCCAAATCTGTTCTTGATATGAAAAAGAGAACCCTTATCTCCCACTGTGCTCCCACTAAACAACATGTTCATTGAATCTTGAAGTATTATGCATCTTTTATGAAATCCTTGTGGTCTTGGAATAAGTCCAGTAAGCTGATCTGTTTCATCCTCACTGAAGGCCATTGACAGCTTTGCTTCTACCATTCTTTCAACACTTAGCTGGTCTCCATGACAAAGGATTGGATATGGATGTCCATTCTGTCCAATTGGTACATACTTATGGAGATACTTTAATATTTCAAGTGTTCCACGAGCAGAGGATGGATTCTCTTGAAAAACTCCAAGATTTACCTGATCAAAATAGTTACTTATTGTAATCAAGAAAGCCTGCAATTATATATATATATATATATATATATATATATATATATATATATATATATATATATATATATATATATATATTGAAAATTTTTCAATGATATTAATTTTTTGTTTCTATTTCCTATAGCATAATCTGTGTCAAATTAAAATCATGCAGATACATTAGTAAACTCACAATTTCTGACTTTGTTTCAGAAATATCAAAGTACTGATGCTGGATAGTTGCCACATGAGCTTCACTGAACTGAGGGAAGTTTTTCTGAACTATATTCTGGACAACCTATTCCATTCGTTTCTGAAGATTTCTCAAATCCTGAATGGATGGTAGGTAATTCTAAAAAAAAACATGTACATGCAGTAATAATTAAATTTATGTACAGCATAAATTTGTACAACAGCTAATTAGTTAATTTACACACGTAATAATTATACAGTGTATGTTCATCACTTACCTTCAGTTGTATGTCACTTATAGAACACTTGTCGTCAACATCATCCAGATGACGGAAGGATAGCTTGTTCTTGGCTGCAAAACACAGGGCCCACAGCATCATTTTATTGTCTTGTCGAAGATGATGCCGTGTCACGCTCAACTTCTGGACATTATCCCAGGACACACTATAACCTGGATCTGTTAAAGGCAAGTCAAAAAACTCAAGTTATGATTAGATATTTAAAGAGACACAAATGTAAACAAAATCACATTTATACCTTTTGTTAAAAGTTGTGGCAATGGACAATTATCACTATGACACTTAAGAAAAAATGTTTGTAAAATTGAATTACAAATTTTTGTCACATACTCTGATTTCCATTCTCAATTTGATCATTTAGGAAAGAATTGTCTTGTGGAAGAGGAATGGCATCTACTTCATCTTCACTACTAACTTCCACATCAGATGAGTCTTGGTTCTCTGAACTCTCTGAAATGATGGAGTTGACTGAGTCATCAGAGCTGTACGAGTCTGAGTCTGAGTCCTCTACTGATGACTGATGCTCATCAGGTTGGGGTCCTTGCAGTTCTACCTGGACATATGAAATGTGATGATTTATCAAAATGTGTAAATTTAATAAATATCACATTATTATTCAATATGAAAACTAATTTTGATTCTGGTTGTTCCATTATAAAACAGATTAACTCATGTCAATATTCAGAAAAAAAAATATTCACCTGAATAGCATTCTTCCAGGAGTTAATGCTGTCATCAAACTCCGTGCACAATTTATCGACTGCTGTTCTTGTTCCCTTAACACCCTTACACCATCCCAACTTTTGGAACCACCTAAAAATCTGTAATTGATATGTTGATATAATGTAAAAACAGTTGCTATGTATATTTAATTTTTTTAGGGTGGGAGAGAGGTTAATTTCTTTAATTTTTTTCTTCAAAATTTCATAATGGTACAACAATGATTATATTGTAATACCTTTTGGTTGCATCCTGATTTGTACATTTCAACAGATATAATAGTCTGGAGAAGATTGTACTTCTTGGGATTGTGGAAATGCGAAATGGTACCCATAAGAAATCCTAGGGCTGGCACAAGTGAACCAACATTACCTTTGTCATCTCTGTAATATTTTAAGTATTGAGGTATAGAACACACATGAATTGTGTAATGCTCCACAAGTATAATCAGAGAGGAATAGAAATATGCAAATGCCATTTTTCCCATATTATAAAAATATACTATATACTTTTCATCTCTAATTTATGCACAAATTATATTCACATAGTTGTAAAATAAATCCCTAGTTTTAACTTTCAAACCTGCAAGTACTAGTGCAACAGGTACTAACTTTTACTTCAATGTTCCAAATAAATTAATTACAAGGGTCCAGTATTTAGCAAAAAATCCTGTGTTTATCAATTTTTATATAAACTTTTCTTTCACATGTGTTTTTAAAGTGCAATTTAGGTATTAGCAAAATAACAGCAGTCATGCTGTACTCCTTTATTTTGGTTTATGCATCATGTACAAATTATACAACTTACATGTCAGCATTTTTGTTCCAACGACATGACAATGATTCTTACAAAAGTCCTGTCAAGAGAGGAATACTATGACTTGCCTCTTGCATAACTCGTTGCCATTGAAATTCCTGTAAAGACTTTACAGTTGATGGAATTTTGAGGGATGGAATGTTAACATTTTTCACCTCCTTCTTAATCATGCGCCTTAGAACATTCATCGCAGCATCTCTTGCGCACTTGCTTTTCTTTATCATAATTCTCAAGGCATAGTCATAGTATGAATCTTTGATGTACCTGCACACTTTGTCTTTGAACCCCTCTTTTTTAAATGTTTTTAATTTAATAGATTTTACTGGGGTTGAAGTCAGACTTTTAGGGGTAGATGTCAGGCATTTTCTTTTGACAAGTTTCACAGGAGTAAAGCTGAATTTTCTTTTTACATTCAATTTTTCTGGTTTTATGAAACTAGAGTTCTTTTTTGTGTCATGTTTATAAATTTTAAGTGTCAATGATGCACAGTCATTACACAAAAACTTCTGGGTCGGTATTAAAGGAAGAGTGATTTTTTTGTCTAAAATGTAATTAAGCCTGATTAAGGGTATGGCCAGTTTTGAAATTGATTTTCTTTTAAAACCTTTCTGCTTAATTTGAAATGGTTGCTCACAATTTAGGCACTAATTTGGATCCATGGCGCCATGCTCATTCAATTATTGTGCATTACGTCATGGTAGTATGTTTATCACATGGGCAGCATCCGTATCTTATGCAGATGGATGGTGTGTATATTTTCAGACGAGCAAAGAACCATAAAGTTGAGAGAAAGTATGCGTGATTAAACGCCTGCATCATCGATAAATGTCTAAACTAAATAAGTAAACTCATAAAAATAGTTGTCCGTGTTTATTTGTTAAGATACAGACCGAAATCAAATCAAATGCCGGTTGTTGTGAAGGTAAACACGTGAAACGCGAGTTAGAGTTATGCCCCTTTATCACGTGACCAAATAACGAGATCTAACATGGCTGTCATAAGGCGAGTTTTTTTAAACGATGACATTCCAAGGCGAAGGATGGCCGTTCGGAACCATTAAAAGGAAAACAAAGTTACCAGAGTTGGGGTAAACTATATGTTTAATTAATAAATCCAATTATTTAGGCGGTTGAATGCTTTTAAAGTCGGATATAATTCCCGAAGCGAGCGACAAAAAAAACGGCGGCGTAAATCGGAGGTTTTTACAACGCTTGGATCTGTAGCTCTCTGGTTTATCTATCCGATTTTTTCAACCAGAGAGCTACAGATCTGCAGCTAACTTTACATTATGTCAACTGTGCTATTTCCGGAAAACGGAGATATAAATGCAGAGACTACCGATGGAAAATGTGTAGTATAGTGACACGTTGCATATAAATAACAAACAGCATTTTAAATGCAAATGTACATATGTGGGAAGAATTACATTGAAGGTCTGCGGAGTCAACTTTAGAGTGTTTTTATAGATTACACTATCAGAATTACACACATTCATACTCAGGCTCACACACCAACACGATTGCATATTCGAATATTTACCCTTTCCGCCGCCCATATCTTAGGACAAGGTAAGTGATGTCATTAAGTTAGGACAAAGTTATGGCGGTTCCTAAATTTAGGCGAGCTTCGAGAAACAGCATTAAGACTAAGACGTATCCTAATATGTCCTTAGAACGCACCATAGTCCTAAGGTGGCACGGGACAGTTTTTTTGATACATTTCATTGTAGCCAGGGGATGTGTGTCTTCGGAAGTCTGTAACTAGAATTTCCTCAGTTCCCATTGAGCACAAATACCTTTAATTCACTTGTTATAGGGTCAATCACTAATTTCTGAAGAAAATTACTAGTCAAAACCTGTAAAATTTTCTACATACTGGATTTTATGAGATTTTGACCCTTTCATATTTTTCTAATTTTTCATGATTTTTCAGCTTTTTAGACCTCCCCCAGCTAATTCCCTACAAAGGGTTGACCTTCCGTACCGTGTGCATGTTGCACCATCATATGTCAGAAACTTACCGGTGTATAGTTTACAATGTCCCATCCACCTACTTTTCGTGTTATTTTACCTCCCGTCTGTCACTTGCAATTTCACTGTGTAAAGTCAACACAACAGTCATAGCCGCGGTTTCGCATTTTACTTCTGATTCTCGTGCACCTAACATATGGGGCCTACATATTGCATGTCGATTTAAACAAGAGACATCCCTCTAACAAATGATAATCATTAAAAGTAATTTCATGAATTTTAGCAACACTCATAAGCCTTCAAGTACAGCAACTCTCAATTTTACAAAAATATTGACCGGGTACTTTATCCGAAACTGTCCCTTGCTACCTAAGCTAACGTCGTGAACATGCCTGCTGGCCCTTAAACTTGAGTATGGTGGTTTGTTTACAAAGGAAAAAGAATATTAAATGTATAGCGACTTTCGAATTGCAGTAAAATTTAACTCTAACATTTTTGGGGTTGGTAACATAAGGGTGTTTATCAGAAAGTTTGAGGCAAGTTAAAATACACTGTATGTTTTAAAATCTATTGTTATACAAATACTTAAAAACTTTGTGTAAGGATATTGGATTAAGTCTTAAATTAGTGCATATTTTTTGCAGTTTCTTTTTTAATATTAAGAGTTGTAGCTATACCGTCTGTCAATCCTTATTTTCCCGTAGAGCTACATATACGAGGGCTGTTCGATATGTAATGTGTATTGTACGTTATCTCAAAGGCATTCGACTCAAAAAGTGAAATGAACATTACATCCCTTTAAAGTCTTCTCCGCGGTTTGAAATACATAATTTCAATCTCTGTATCCATTTCTGAAATGCGTCACGGTACGCTTATTTAGGTAGACCCCTGAGGGACTGACTGATGGCTGAGACAAGGGCCTGTCGGAACTTGTAACGACGACCAGATAAGAACTTTTTAGATTTTGAAAAAAGGAAAACGTCGCATGGGGCTAAATCTGGAGAGTATGGTGGGTGTGGCAAGACGGTAACCTTCTCCGATTATAAGAATTGCTTTACAAGCTCAGATATATGTGTGGAGCATTATCATGAAGTAGACAAACATGCCTAAATCCTGACCCAGGGTGTCGTTTATAATAACATTTCTTGAGCGTTTTTAGTATAACATCTTGGTAATACCTTCCTGTTACACTTATGGCCTTCGGCACAGGAATTTGGAAAGGTTATACAGACCTTGAAACGTACTACTACACCAAAAAAGCGTGCGAGTTTCGTGCGAGAATCGTTTCGTGTAAACCGTTTAGCGTTTCGTGTAAACCGTTTAGCGTTTCGTGTGAATCGTGAAGCGTTTCGTGTAAACCGTTTAGCGTTTCGGGCAAAGCGTGCAGCGTTTCGGGCAAAGCGTGTAAAGCGTTTCGGGCAAAGCGTGCGAGAAACGTGTGAAACGTTTCATCAGATTTCATTCGGAACTTTTCTCAGTTATTAGTTCTTTCAAAATGGCGCCCGAGTTAAAGACTTCCCGAAATGGTTTGTGATTTACAAACACTTATGTATGTTTGACATTTTGTTTGTAAAAATTAAATCAACTCTCTGTAATACTGTTAAGTCTTAATAAACATATTGTATTTGATGTTTCTTTTACATCGATAACTGAAATTTTCGACAGTGTACAATTAGCACTCGGACACCGGGTAGGCCTAACACATACCTGCACTGACTAAACCTGTCAATCAAACTGTGTATTTTTTTCATTGGATGGTCACGCGTCTCTTTTTTTGTCAACAGCCAATAAAAAAATTAATGACTTTAAAGCATCGGAATCATTATTTGATAAAGAACATCATTTTAATATTATATAACGTTTATCAACTCAATAACAAAATTGAAAAAGAATAGAGGGGAATATATTGTGTTAACATTATATATTATGTATGGTACTATTTTTAAAAAGTTTGTGGTGAAAGCGACGTTATGCGTACATGCATATTGAGTCTGAAATTTAATTCATTGATTTTGTTCCATCCGATATAATTTATTGAATTTATTTTAGAAATAGATATCATAAATAGTGATACAAACTTTTTTCGGGTCATGTCAATCGTGTCTCGTTTTCTGTCTGGTTTTATGTGCGGAGCATATTTTAATATGTGGTTGATACGATAAAAAAATCGTTTGATTGCATAGCCTTCTTTTAAATTCGGTGATTAATTTACTTCTAAATAATTGTCAATTATTAATGTAATTGAATAACTATTTATTTAAATACATGTATTACGTTTTTATTCTCACAAACCATTTTAAAACAATTCCTAATGTTGAAAAATAAAGCCGCCGAAAAACGAAAAATGGATTTACGTTTGTAATGAAACGGATTACAATTTTAATGTTTTAAAATTAATACGCCATTTACATTTTCTGTATTTATTATTATTATTTTTACGGAACAATTTCATGTTTCCTACGACATTAAAACGAGTGATATTTCTTTCGAGCAATGAATACATGTACGTGCATGTTCTGTAGCATTTTTTTTTATTTCTGTGATTGAAATTTTTTCATTAAAGATCAATATTGCCGATTTTTAAACATATCTATTTGTGAAATATCATTATTTCTATTATATCGTGCCATTTTAAAACAATTCTTACCATAATAGGAAAAATCCGAGAGAACCCGATTGAAACGAAAATCGAAGCGTGTCCAAAGCGTGTGAAAAGCGAGCAAACCGTTTCGTGTGAGAAACGTTTCGTGTAAACCGTTCAGCGTTTCGTGCAAACCGTTTAGCGTTTCGGGCAAAGCGTGTAGCGTTTCGTGTAAACCGTTCAGCGTTTCGTGTAAACCGTTTAGCGAGCGTGTAGCGAGCGTGCAGCGAGCGTGTGGTGTAGTAGTACGTTTCAGGGTCTGTACCATCACATGAGAAGAATATGCAATAAAGTACCTTCTTTGTGCTATGATCCTTTTTGCAACTATAGGCCTTCTACCGCGTTTAGTTAGCCATATTTTGTTTCCAATTTTTCTTACTGGTTCGAAATAGTGAACCCATGTTTCGTCACCAGTAAATATATTTACAAATTGTCTTTGATTGAATTTGGGAAACATTTTTAGCAATTGCTTAGCAGTTTGTACTCGTACCCGTTTTTGGTCATCTGTCAATAGTTACATCTACCAAGTATTTTCTCCTTAATTTCTTAAAAAAACCGATTCTGATTGAAAGCTCTATATAAACTGACGAACAATCTGTACACGACCCAGTTTTAACCAGTTAATTGATCGGTCGAAACCTTCAGCAACCTAAGAAAAATCACGGACTGCACGAAATAATTATGATAGTGTCAGACTCAAATTCCCATATATACGACTTCAAGTTGGTTGTTTCTATTATCTAAAATACCGATGTACATTAACAATAATTTAGCAACCTTTAATTACTTTTTACGACCAATTCAATAATTTGTTAATAGAAAGATGTAAATATAAACAATAAAAGGCTTTTTTGATAATTCATGCAGGTTATAAATGTATACGTAACGATCATTGCAGAAAAAAATTACATAACCCGCATGATGTTTAAATATATGAGGTACCCATCTGGCAGAAATCTTTGGTACCTTTCAGAAATGAAAAGTACCCGCGATAGCGATATGCCAACAGCTTTGCAATACCACGAATCGTTACGGCACTCACGGTGTACCTGTCATCACTTTCAATTATTTCCCTGACTTGTGAGACATTTGCCTTGCATGTAACAGACATAGGTCGGCCAGAATTTGCTGCATGTTTGACAGACTCTGTGCCAGTCAGAAAGTTTTTCTCCTCCTACGAACTGTTTCATAAGATACCTTATCATTCAGACCCATAATCTCCCCCCCCCCCCAAATTCAGTAAAACTCTACATTACCGAATGACCGTTAATCAAATATGACAAACGACAAACATGTTTTGTGCGAAGTTTCATATCAGCTCTAAATACAATTTTCTTCAATATTTTCAACCTGTTTTCCAACCATTTTTACAACAGTGGTCAACGACTGGCTCTATTAAAATGACAATAAGTTTAAAATTACGTGGAGCTAAAGGCTCGCGTTTATACTATAAAATAGAACTATGTATTCAAGAGTATCATCATCCACGAAATCGTGCAAAGCGTTATCGCGCTGTGCTACAATACACAGCGAATACATATCGAACAACCCTCGTATATCTGCAGCTTACAAACACTCTGTTATTGGTAATGTGATCTATGTTGCTGAATTATATGGCTAGTTATTCCCTTCTTTGATAATGTTGTTACATGTAGTTTGATTCGTGTTACCGTTCTATAGTAAATCTTATAAAAATGTCACGCATACACTAGCTTCCTCGACAGAACCCCTGATACTATGTCTTAAAATACCTACTATTTCGCATAATGAAAGTATAATATACATGTACTATCAATTAAAAAAAAATCGCAAGGGTAAATTTTTAAAAATACCGGTATGATAGACACATTAAAGTCAGTTAACGACAGAAAATGGGAAACCCTAACTCAACGAGGAAGATACATGCCATTGTTTTCAGTTTTGTCAAATCCATTCAATAAATTCTTTATTGTAAAGAACATGAAATTAATACTTAGTCTACGCTGTCTACACGGTGTTGGTTTGGGTCGGGCAGACTTTAGGTATAATTTACATGGCTGTTAAAGTTCACTGAAGCGAGGAATACACAGTCACTTGTTTGTTCAGTACTCATAAGAATGGATATGTGTAGGAATTTTACTTATAAGCAAATAAATTGATCTATTGATAATTATTTTATTTAAAGATTTGAAAGCCAATGACGTTCGATATTGATTTATGGCACTATAGAATTACTTCACTAATACTTATATACACAGAATACCGAATAGATATGATTTTTGTTTATGAAAGTGTGACATTTTTGTGTTCCAAGATTCTAAGAATGCACTATTAATTGATATCTTTTGTTTGTATAGAAGTCGTATGACATTAAAATGTAGTTTAGTTTAATATCAAACGAAGTGATGTAGCAATTTAATGGTAACTATTTGATATTTGAATTTGTCAAGATTATAAAGCAATTTTATAAAAACAGTCTTCCTTGAAATGGTTTTTAGCATTTCAGCAATTCAGAAAATAAATAAAAACTATAAAATTATATTATAGTATACTTTGCTTGCTGTAAAAATAATTCATTATAAACAAGATAGGCCTATGTTAATTTTCATAATACACGATAATGATAGGGCTTCTCTGTGCACATTCAAATTTCCTCAGTACGTCAGTCAAGCAATCTTAGAAATGCCTATTTGTTCTAATATCCTTGAGTTTATCCATGCGTTTCTATAAGACTAATTACTTTCGTAGTTGAACAATATTTTAATAAATTCATAAACCATACTTAAAACATACTAAATAAAAAGTAGACAATGACACGAAGTGTGTTTTTTGAGTATTTAAGGAGGCCGAATTTGGTTTTTTTTGTGTGGAAAAACTACAATAGCAAAACTCTTTATTTTTTCAACCATATATAATTTAAACCAACTCTAGTTTATTTGCAAAGTTTCAAGAAAATCGACCGTCTGGTTCTTTTTAGGAATCTCAAAATAGAGGTATATTTACTATAGGAATATATAGGAAACTGTCATTTTCCGCACATCAAAGCAGATTTAAAAAATACTACAATAGCTTTTTTTTCTCAAATTGTTATATATGATTAGTAATATCATTTCCTACCTTATATGTAAAAAATACTAAATTCTACCGTCTGGTTTTTAGTGGGGCCATCTCAAAACATTAAAATGCACCAAAATTTGCTATATATTTGGATCATTACGAATGAAGATTGGTATTATAATGGATTCGTTAAAAAAAATAGGGAAAATGTTTTCGAGGATAGCATCATTCTGTATATCAAATTTCAAGGCCGTACAATTTTTACTTTTTCTTTTATGTTATTTCTTATAACGTACTCCTACAAAGCTTCATTTTATCATAACGTCATAAAAGCGCAATGGCAACGCTCCCCTACCGCACTACGGAAAAATCGTTTAAAAAATAAAAATTTCCTTAAAAAATCTAAGTATTTTATTCTGCATTTTATTTATTATGTTCAATTTCATAAATGATATCGAAAAAAAAATCACAAGAAGTATAAATCAATTATATTATACTAGAATGCGCAAAAACATGCGCAATGAAAACTAAAGTAGGCCTCCTTATTTAAACTTTAATGAGTTTTCCGTCATTTACCAATTCCATTGGAAACTACTAATAAGCGTGTTCTTGTTGTTTCTTAAATTTGCATATGGATGATATCAATATGGAACTCATATAACAGAAAGCTTAACCAGATATCTGTATGGTTCATTCTATCTCAGAGCCCTACGTTCTGCGTACATAAGAACTCAATTCGTCCTTGTAAAGGTACACTATGGGTGTATTGAGAACGTGATTTCATTTACTTCCTTGTCTATTATCAAAACATGCGGAGAATACGACAAGGGTATTTACAGGTAAGAACAAAAGACTGATTTAGTTAAATACTTGCATTTGGATCTTTCTCACTTCATCTTTTCAATTTTTTGAACTCAGAAAAAAAAACAAAATCAGAATGCCTTAATCAATTATGTATAATATGATAAAATGTTTGGAATGACATATATGGATACGATTGTTCTGCAATTTTTTTTAAAACAAATTGTTTTCAAAATTTCACGTTACCATTTTATATTAAGATAAAACGCAATTTTAAAGACGTTTAATTGTATATGTTATTTCAAAAACAGTTAGACCTTATGTAAAGCATTTAATACATAATGAAATAACTTGGTATCTTTTTCTATATATATTTCTAAAAAAGTCGATTTTATCGCAAGAATGTTTAACTGAAAGACTGAAATTCTTTTAATGACGATTCGAAATACCTTTAGCTTTTATTGTGAGCATAAAATGTGGGGAAATAAATTTTGACAATCCAATTGTGTTCACGCCATTCATTTCAATAACTTCTCCAAACAATTGTTTGTGTGGCGTTCAAAAGAAATAAATATCATTCAATAAACTCTTCATTTTTCTTGAATTTTTGTTAGAAGAAAAACGAAGCAAACAGTTACATTCATTTTAATATCTGTTCTTTTTCTGTTCACTTAAATTCTAAATGCAAAATGATATTACACTTCTCTTTTGCCAAAACCAAATTTAAATAACCAACATTTGATACAAAGAACACGTAGAGCATTTTTTAAAAAAATAAATGTGATTTAAAAAGCAGGTAAGTCTCCTGTTGTTCAAGTTTGCTGAAGCAGGACTAGGAGATCGTTGTTTGACCCTGGGTGAATGTGGCGGATACACAGGTGCGGTATGTACAAATGGTTCCTGTCAGTGTGTTGGGACCATTAACGAAGAAAACCAATGTAAATTGGGTATGTATCTATACTAGTATTCAAGGCAATAAGCAAATAATAATGAAAAGTGCATTTTTTATAAATAGAAATATAACCTTTACAGTCAATATTTTGGCAAAATAATTCGACAAACATTATGCATGTCTGTATATTCCTTGGACACCTCTTGTACATGATTTTGTAAATTTATACTCTGCTGTTTAGATGAAACATCGACAAAGGAAAACACAATAGTCGCTGTAACGATGGGTGTTGTATTCCTTCAATGTCTATTATTAATTGTTGCCTTCTTGATTTACAGAAAATGTAGGTAAGATATTCTAGATACACGCATATGCAGTTTCTTTAAGTAAAAATAAATAAAGTAAACATATTTCAGAAAACCAAGGTGTGTTTGTTAAAAACGTAATTTTCAAACGTCGGTGATGTGACATAGAAGCAAAGTTTACAATTGTATGACCTTAACCATTTAATGACAATGAAGTCTTATTTTTCAGTACATGTATTGAATACATGTAAATACATAAATACATGTAAATATGATGTATCTGTCTGGCATGTAGCCAGATATGTAGCCAGATATACAACCTGACAGACGGATAGACAGACCAATCGTTACAAGAAAAACATAAAAGGGGACTAATTCTTGGAGAAAATGTGAAGCCTATTTTTCCTATCATGTATAATCAATCCACAAAGAAAATATGTATAGACAAATACTACAAACGTTTACCCTGGTATCTATTGCTTTTGCTCAAAATCCATCTTGATGATTTTAGTCACATTAGGAGTTTTAAAATACCACATTTGTTGAAAGTTTTTGAGCCTTCATGGGTAATCCAAATCATTGTTTCAATCTTTTTTTTAAGATAAAATTACTTACATTATTATGATAAAGTGCTGATTACAATTATCAATGTATTATATTTAAGATATTTCTTGAGTTTTTCCAGATGATATGAAATTGTTACCAGAACGTGTACTCTAAATCAGTTTTTAAAGTATGAGCAATACACGTCCAAACATGTATGCACATGTGTTTATTAAATAAAACAAAGAATACAAAGAGGTAGTTTCTATTTTTTTACATTAAAGACATTTTTCTTTGATGGATAAGAACATAATTTTACTGGAGTAGAAATATACCTTCATGCTATTTATCATTTTTAACAAATATCTTAAGACATATGTAAGAAAATAAAAAGATGAATAAAAAAAATTATTGTACCCTACACTAAACAAATTGTAATTATTTTTACAGAGGAGGAGGATTCAATGTCAAAAATTATGACGATTTGATTTTTTCAGATATCACTGCAAGGTAAGATCAATTATTTAATCATTCATGAAAAAAAATATTTTAAAAATACCCCCCCCCCAAAAAAAAACCAAAAAACAAAACAAAAAACAAAACAAAAACCCATAAACCCAAACAAACAAACAAACCAGAATTCATGAAAACATGAAAGAATTAAACACATCAATTGAAAGAGATTTAAATGTTACATGTATACTAGTAATTTCAAAATTCCGTAAGATGAAGACAAAATTAGTGTTTCGTTGACATGTCTTTCCTGAATTAGACTAAAAATTTTTTTTCAGTGCCATTGGATATATACCCATTACAAAAGCATTTAAAATAAAGTTAGTACTATCTCTCTTCAATACTTATTTCTTTCCTATCCTAACTTCTGCTTATTACAAATTTGCGATTGAGATAAGGTCTAATAATATAATCTGAAAATGTGGTTGTATTTTTAAATGAAACAAAAATGGACTCTCACTGATATACGCAAATAACTATTTTCTAGACCAGTTAAAATTGATATGTTCCAAAATCATGTCCACGAACTGCTAAATGACGATGGATTAGAACTCTTCAAAGAATATTCAGTGCGTACCCTATACATTGATTCTTTAGGTATTCCTGCACTCGCAACAAAGATGATTGAATTTTGACTATCAATTTCTTGTAGGAGTTAGTTGCGCTAGTGACAAGTAGTACAGCAACTGTCGGAAACTATCCTCAAAATGTACAGAAGAACAGGACTTCAACAATTCCATGTAAATTACATCGTGATTGGGCTCTTTTCAGAACTTAAATAAGCAGAAACATAGGGTACCTTTGTCGTATTGTATTTATGCATGTATGCGTATAATTTAAAGCAAAAATGTTTATAATACAGATGACTTTAACAGAGTAAAACTGTTGGATGAAACTGGAATGCTCGAAGGGAGTTACATTAATGCAAGCCACGTTCTTGTACGTCAATACACAATTACAATTTTGATTGAGTTTCAATAAAATGAAAATATTTGATAGCACTTATAGATGTATAATTAATGTAATTGTATTTAATGAATTTGCAGCAAAATAAATACATAATAACTCAGTTTCCTCAGCGTCGAACGATGGTGGATTTTTGGAGAATGGTGTGGGAGCATAACGTCACAACTATAATTATGTTGGCTCCATTAAATGAAATGAAAATGGTACATATTATACTAAGGTTTTGTTATGATGTCTAAATAATTTTTAGCATTAAAGAGGCTGGATGGTCAACAAATTACCCATTAGATCTAACTTAAAAATTTTAATATAATATTTTTGGTCATAAACTATTAGTTAGTCAAGAGAAGATCCATTTACTGAGTATTTTAGTTTTAAAACATTTTCCTATATCTTAATATAAAACTCTTCATCTAAAGGGTATTAATATAGTCTATACAATGGACACGACCATCCAGTCCTCTCTACAATTAGATGAAACTCCAAAAAATGTATGGATACAATATTTTTGCTATTACAACAAAGAATTTGTGAAGCGAACAGAAAGGTTTACAAAACCATGGTTAAAGTTATTCAAATGAGCATTTCAACATTCACGTGGATTTTGAAAAAAGCCAAACTGATTCATTTTTGTTACTGGGGTTAAAGTAAACAAGTCGTACTCAATTGAGTTATGTGGTCATTGGGTCAATTGTCTTTGTAGTGTTTTCGGTATTACAGTCGCCAACAAGGGAGAGTGCGTGTGTACGGTGACATCAAGGTCAGAGTGATTGCCACCTTTATATACGGTCAAAATATGAAAATCCGTCATTTTGTTATGAGAAGGGTAAGTTTTCATGTTGATAAGTTGAAATGTATAATGCCTTCGTAGCGGAACAAACGTACTTTCTCTAATGTGCTTTAATGAAAAACGAATATGAGTGTATAACCTTATTATAGATCCCTGACTTTTACTAAAACCCCGAAGCAATTTAGTTGACTTAAGATTCATTCTTAAGTAATATTATGCTTTTATTAAAGGAAACAAAATCATTTTTTACTGTTTTTCCTAGAAAAAGGAAAACAGAAGGATAACCCAGTTTCATGTTTATGCTTGGGACCATCTTTCGATTGCTCAAGATATTGTCGACTGCATTAGAAGTGTCAAGTTAAATGTCCATTCCAGCCGACACGTCAGTCCTATTGTGGTCCATAGTGGGTACGTCATGTTGAAAACTATTTAGTATTTTAATTTTGTAACAAATTTGTTTTTCACTTAACACTTTTTTTACTTATTTAATTGCAAAACTTGCATTTATTCGTTGTTTATATTTGCTGAACAAGGGACTGAACTCTACTTGTTTTTTTAATGTGCTGACATAAGAAAACAAAGTGAGGAAATAAGGCATTCTACCAGTTCTTTTTTTATTTAAATGCCATGGAGGAAAAATTTCTGTCTGTCTTTGGGGTAGGGGTTAGGTAAGATATGTTTAATAAGCATATTTTTAAGTTAGGTCTTCTTGTTAACAAGTACATTTTTTGAAAAGACATAAACCTCCTTTCAATAGTTTCAATTATTATAGCATACAGTGAACAGATTATTGGAATATTATTTCCTATCATTAGAATCTTGCACTTTCAATGTCCAGCCAGGTACTCATTTTATAATATTTTAGTTTTTTGGCTCCTTGGGCTAATGTTTAGACTCCAGTATGAAGCTTAATCAAATGTGTATAAGAAATTCCCTGTGTACGGGCAATGATACTATTACTATTATAAGGTCTCTTTATATAACCTACAAAACAATAAGGATACATTTTCTCAATTTCCCGAAAACTTAGTTAATTTCATCAAGCCCTTTCGATTCAAAATGTGTTACGATTTTAATATTTCTGTAGATCTGGTGTAGAATGGAGTGGAATATTTGTATTAGTAGATTACTTGATACAGAAAATTGAAAATGGTTCAGAACTCATCGATGTATCAGCGGCTACCTTAAATCTTCTTGATGAACGAATGTCAATTATCTCAAAGGTAAGTTTGCATGATATTGGCGGATTGTTTTTAAAACAATAAACAGTTTATCCTTGGAATTATATAAACATAAAAAAATAATGTTAAACATTAACAAATAAATTCACGAAATTTCTGTTTGAATAGTTGCTTTTAGAGATTCAATTGAAATTTTAATGAATTTTCATTTCCACAGAAAGATTATGGGCTGATTTACTCCTGTCTCTATGAATATCTAAAACGAAACATACCACAATCTAATGATATTTCTACATCTGAACAACAAGGTCTGTGTTTACATTTTTTGTCACTTTCATCTAGTGTACAAAACTAATTAGATTATATTCTTTTGTATGTTTGATTGAAAAATTAGTTATGCAAAATTTAAGTTCCATATTATTGTTACATGTTATTTTATAAAGTGTTCCTTAAAATATATTTTAAAGTTTCTCTTGGTTATCTGAGTATTTGTTTAAATGAGGAAAAATTAGTCAAATAACATAATTAATGAACGGTTTTGTAGATCATAATAAACGGATACCCAAACTGGATTCGGGCAGTTTAGTGCGATGAATATAATATTTAACCCGTTTAAACAAAGTTTATTTGAAAACAAATTAGGAAGGTTTTGAATGTATTCTTATTCCTTCTTAGATCATTCATCCGTTTATGAAGAACTTCCGTAATCACCTCAGAATGAAATCAAATCAGCGTGCAAAGAAAGGAAAATAATACAAACCCAACCATTATGTTTACATGAACTGACTGCACGGTGTACCAGGCCACTTTGATGCTATATATGAATAATACATTATTTAAAGTATGTTTTTTTATAATCTTTAATACTCTAGTTTTGTTTGCTAAATTATGTATTGTATAAAAAAAACTCACAAATGTTTGACCATTGCTCTAACCAATTTAATATTTATGTGAAATTGTCATTTGTTTCTTAAACCTCCCAAAAATAACCAATCAAACAATGGCTGGAAGAAGAAAATATACGATTTCTTTTAAAAATCAAAGCATATCCAAGACCAATCTGTGTACGAGATCTTATGTTATTAAACTAGGCTGAACTTTCTAATACCAATCACTATTTCCTCTTTTAAGAAGTTGAACTTTGTTAATCTTCATAGGCCGTCATGCAAACCCAGAGCCTTGATTTTGTAAGATTCATATTAAAAATGATAAAAATATGCAATGTATAAAATTGTTTAATGTGCGTTAACCAGCTAGCTTGTGTATGAAAACAATTGTAAGCATATAAATATGTATTCACTTAATTAGGGAATTAAACACGAAATTAATCAATTTTTGTTGTTGTTTTTTTTCAACAATTTGACGACATGTGCTTTAAATGATGAAATTACTTCATTTATTACTATGAGTATTATGATACAGATATTGTAATAATAACTTAAAACCCAATACATGTATTAGCTCTTAGAAGGTTTATGTTACAAGCCAAAGTGAAATCACACAAGTTTATGTAACATGCTATGGGCATCAATTAATCATTTTTTAGCTCACCTGAGCTGAAAGCTCAAGTGAGCTTTTCTGATCACATTTTGTCCGTCGTCCGTCTGTCCGTCCGTCCGTCTGTAAACTTTTACATTTTGAACTTCTCTAAAATCACCTGGCCAATTTCAACCAAATTTGGCACAAAGCATGCTTATTGTAAGACGAATATAAATTGCAGAAATGAAATACCGATCTTTATTCAAAACGGAGAAAACCTCGAAACTGTTAAAAAAAGGGGGGGGGGTGCATTTTTAAAAATCTTCTCAAGAACTACCGAGTCAAATTCAATGTAATTTAGCCTACATAATCCTTATGGAAAGGAAAATATAAGTTGCAAAACTCATGGGCTAATTCTGTTTCAAATTTGAGTAATTTACGAAAATGATAACAAAGAAGAAATTGGGGGTCGATCAGTTTATAACTTCAGGTTCGGTATTTCGTATATCGAAAACGAGGTTTTGTTTCAGAACAGCCATGTTTCACACACGAAAACTGGTCAAACTGACAAAGATGAATTTGCTTTTTACGTGCGAAGGGAATATTTGAAACCTGCAAAATATATTTGTGCCGATTTTTTGAAGTAAATTTAGGTTTAATGTTTCAATGCGTTAACATCTTCACTTGTCACGATGGTTTTAGTTTGTTTTGTATTTTGGAATATTTACGTATCAAATTAAACATAGACTTCGGTAAATCAGACAGCTGATTGTTTACCTGCGCAAAATGAGCAAAATCTGATGCATTAACAACATATCGTAAAATAACATTCACTTGTACTATTCATTTTATTCGTATTTCGGTACGATCTCTACGTAATGGTTGAATAATGCAACGTGATTTGTTAAGATGCTCAGCATTTTCAGTCTAAACGGAGATTATTTTCGCTGATAGAAATATATACTGGTAGGTATTTTTATGATGAAAAATAAATTGTGCTCCTTCTTTGTTTACAGTGCATTTTTTTGGGTTTTCATTGTTTACAATTTTCTATAATTTACTGAACTATCTAAGAGTCAAGTTTAGAGTTATAAGCAAGATACAGAGCTTTGTGCAGAATGCTATGTTTGTACAAAGAGCTTAGGTGATGCTTTAATTTCTTTATATTTTAAATGCTGAATAGGAAATGCCAAGTTTAAAAATCTTAAGTTGAATGTAATACATTCATGCATGTAAACAAAAACATGACTCAAAACAAGGTCTGTATCTTCCTAATAATTCTATGATTCACGCTGAATTTTGGTTAATCATTAGAAATGTCTATATATATATATATATATATATATATATATATATATATATATATATATATATATATAAAGCACTAAATAAAATCAACAACACTAGGGATCTTTAAAGTGTCGGATCTAATGTATAGATACTAAGCCAGTAAAATGAATATATAAAGCACTGAAAATGGCTAACGACACGAACAATTGAAATTGTCAAATTTTCGGGACAACCAGTCCCTTCTTCAGGACATAAGAGAAACAAAAAGGATTACATAGGTAAAAACAAAGAAAACAAAATCTAGCACTACAACTAACACTACAAAAGAACCTATAAGGTTGGTATTATATATCTACGTTAATTAAAAAAAGCAATTATGCAAAATAAATAAATAAATAAAATCGAGTGTCTGTTGAGACTACTGAGTTAATAAAATTAGCTAGAAATCATTTTCGTTTTCGAAACATTTTTTGACCTTTTTTCATGACTCCGATCAAGTGGCACATCAACTAAATATAGATTAATATATAAAATATCGTTTATGAAAAATAATTTCATAAATAAAATTAGATTACACCAGCTCTCATTATATTAAAACGAGTGTTTTCCCAAGGGAAATTGAACAATTAATTTTGGATGCACACAAAATTATGTCTCAATTTCTGCACAATATTATTATCTAACATTACATTTCAAGAAAGGTTTGAAAACTTTTAAGTTCTGTTTTAAAATATGTGTTAATGAAAATAGATATTTGTTCTTTGTTTTTAATATGGTGATAAAATCTAAATAATAAACACGACTTTCATGAATCAATTAATTTATCAAAATTAATATTATATTGAAATGAAATCGTGAAATTTCAGAAAAAACTGAATACGTTCATTATTGAATTTATCCCAACTGAAGAACAACTAATCCAAATTAAGTTATTCTGAATTAAATTCAAAAACAAATACATGTTCGTTTTTTTCCTATCGGGAAACCAATATGTATTAAAGGATAGATAGATGTACAAGTCATTGTGGAGCTAAACAATGTATAATCCTTGCAAATGTGTGATACATATGCAAATCTCCTATTTAAATTCTTTGCGGTAAGTTTTATTTTAATCGGGATGAGTTCAATCTGTTTTTTATGCATTTTTTCTAAACAATTAGTATTTACGTTTCAACTTCGTTGTAAACAAATCCTTAGTTAATAATAAGAAATGCAATATTTTTACTGCTTTAATCAATAGATCTACATTTTATCAATCTTCTAAAAATATCAGCAATTTTTTTCCGTATTTCTTTTGCAATGAAATGTATTGCTAGGTAAATATATGATGTAATACATGTTATTCAGATAAAATTTTAAGTCTGTTTTCTGACAATCAATTTTTCTAAGATCTATGATGAAATTTTGAACAAAATCATTATCTTTTTTGTTTTTGATTGCTTTATAGAGCAATAAAAAATATTTTGAATTGTCTAGCCACTTTGCTTATAACTTATTTGTATATGAATCGAAGCTGTTTGGTTAAACCTACTTTCAGTTCTATAACCTTTTAACATTCTTACAAATAGGTAATTAAGGTATGCCAATAACAACATTTTTATAACTTTTTTGGTCATTTTGATTAATATGATATCATATATATGCTATTCATATCTTGATCAAATGACATATGAACCTCGTTTACTGATGGCAAGCTTGTTAATCAGGAAATGTGAGAACACTTTTGAATATTTGAACATAAACTCTTTTAGGTTTAATAAAGAAATTGTTCCATTACAATCCCATTTAAAATAAGTCGTTTATGTCTTTCTTGTCAAAATATTAAAAGAATTAAAATACTCTCTCTCTCTCTCTCTCTCTCTCTCTCTCTCTCTCTCTCTCTCTCTCTGATTTTGGGCTTAAGTAATCTTTTATTTACATTGATCATTATAAAAAGTAAATACATTTTTTGAAAAAAAAAGTTTATTACACACAAACAGCACATTTTCTAAAAACACCAAATTACATTCAAAGTAAGCCAATACATATGTTCTGCAATCTTAACAACCAGATAATTACCAAATTGATATGCTTCTCTTTATGGAAAACATTAAATTATTTAAACTTTCCTTGACACACAATGGACATAGAAATGTGTCTTATTAGCATGATTCTTAAATATTTTTTTAAAACAAAAACATATTAATAAACGCTATTGAAACAAAGTTTACTTTATTCTGGTTGTTAATTATCAAAACAAACAAAATGTATTTTTTTAAGCATCAAACACTAAAATAAGGTTACAATCTTTGGCAAATGATTTATAAACAATTTGATTCAAAATTAAAATCTAATAAGAGAGTGATAAAAGTCAGGTGTTAGTCATTTTAGTAAAACACTGGAGTTTTCTGAAAAAATAGATTGTAGCGCAAAAAAGTCTGCATGGTATGTTTTTAAAATACGTTTAAATTTAACAAATTGTTTTTCTAAACAAGCTAAAGACGACAAAATCGTTTAAAAAAATATTTGAACCCGATATGATCCAACATTTGATCCTTCAAGCCTGTGACCTTATTATAATTTTTTTATTAAAAAACCTAAAAAACTTAAAAACAAAATTTTCAACTGTCAGTTTTACTTGAGACTGTAGATTTCAAACGGTCAGTTAGTTTTGAATAGAGTATATATATGTTAGTACATTCATAACTTTGTGAGACACATTAAAATGCGTATACTTTTTTTTACTTGATTATACATTTGAATAAATTACAAAATTCATTCATTATTTTCTTACTATTGAAGTATAAAAAAGCAATGCTATCTTTCTATTTACTGTAGCATAAGATAAGTCACAAAAGCTATTATACATTATACATGGAAATGAAAATCACCGTGACAATATCGCAAGAGAGATAACTCTCGCAAACTAAATAGAAAAAATTATCAATACACATAAAACATTTGAAGAAATTTAATGTTTGCAACGTTAAACACATCAAATGAATCCATATCAATATTATCCAGTGTACTTATACTTTTTAAAGAACGTCGGATCACGTGGTTTTTAACGTTGAACAATCTCATACCTCTGAACAAGCTCATCATAACTGGGCATTTCTGAAATGAAAAAACAATATTTTTTTAAACATTAATGAATATTTACCAGTTTTTGATCAATAGTATACAGACCATAGACAACTGTTTTAATATACTGTTTAAAGGGAAGAATTCGCCCCCATTCATTTTCGCCTTCTTCGTCCTTGTTGTCAGCAGGAGAATTTGAGTATTTGCGAATTTTAATGTCTCATTTAAAAACTGCTGTGATGTCATTCCTTTGTTCCAGTAGTCTAAAATTTTACCTGTGACAGTCCGATATTAATGAGCTTCTTAATATCAGACCGTTACCTGTGGTTACAGTACTGATATCCTTCAAAATCGGACTGTCTATCCTAACGGGCCTCGAAACTGTCTGATATTTTTTCATACAGAACTGTTTTCGGCATATATCTATTACTTATCTATCTTAAAATGCAACTGTGTCTTGGCGAATTAAAGATAAGCTTAACTGTTTTCAAGTGTAGAAGGGCAAATATTACACAGAGCGAAAACCACACTGTATACAGTAATATCAGAGATCCTTCCCATTCTTTGGATTTAAAAGTATCCAATTCTGTTACAAAGGGAAAAATGCGAAATACATGTCCAATATCTAATCATAGTTACATATATAATACGTAACTTTAATAAAATTTTTCAACAAAATGTTAGTATTTTCTTAATTGGCACTTGATGATAGGAATTATTTAAAACAATTATATTTCACTACATCGCATAAATTCCTTCGACGTATCATTTACGATGTACATTAACATCTTTAAACGTCAAGCAATTTATTATCTTCCTACATTCAAAACAAAACTCATGAAATGAAATATACCAACCTCTCTGACGTTTGTGGAATCTTTTGAGCTCATTAAGGTTTATTATTCCTTCACGTATTTCTTTCTCCTGCTTCTCGATGTATTCCGAGAGAGGAGGACATGACTGATGATGGTATGTTATAATGTCATACACAGTGTTGATTTGAGGAACTAAAAGTAGAAAATGTATTGCATGAAAATATAAAGACAAATCAAACAATCTAATGTGATTACATGCTCTCTTAAATTCTTTAAATAGTTTCATAAAATGTTTGTTATACATTTTCCTTCTTATAAAAATATTAAATTATTATCAAGCGTTTTAATATTACCGTTGTCCAACATGGTTATTTTTGCACATCCAATGCATTCAAAATATCCCTCTTTGTCGTTGTACACGCATCCACTTGCTGCGAGGCGAACGGCGGATATTTTATGCGTGACGTCATAATCTGTCAACTTGGAGAACGTCGACAATCTTTCTAGGTCAGTGCTAATAGTGAACTCACATGGAGGCAGTAATCTTTTGTTTCTCCTTGTATTGCCTCCCTATAAAATAATAACGAACACATTATACCCTTTGGTGCGTCTGTCTACTAATAGCATTAGAATATTTTCTTATCATATAATTTATCACTATGATATGTGAATGTATCAAAATTAAACTTAAATCAAAGTTCTGACTTAACAATATATGCATGCTTACTAGCATATGTTCTCCGGCAATCTCTCTAATCGAGTCTGTCATGAACGAGGCCATGATCCGCACTCGCCCAAATCCCCCAAAAACTTCCGTTAGCTAGGTGACAGTGGTGTTTCCCTACAGTGCTTAACTCAGACACATAGGAAATGGATGGTGTTTTGTTCACAATATTCAGAAGAAGGTGCACAGGTGTTGATCGAAAATCGTCTCGGTGAAATGAAAGAACTGAGGACTTATTTGATGATATATGTATCCAGGCCATTTATATCACACGGAGTAGTATCATAGCTCTGCAAAAAAAATATCATACCACTTCATAATTTAAAAAATGACATAACATTTTATTTAGAGTATATCGCCATAGTTAGGAGATTCACACAATGTATGTTCATGCCTTACCAATTAAACTTATTCCAATGCAATCAAAATTGTAGCTTTAATCTTAATAAACGTATCTTGAACAACATAGGTCATATTAGTCATCAATATTTTATTGGTTGAAATAATATAACAAATCAAAATGATCGTAACAGTGTATTACATGTACGCTCACTATCATTTCATATTTCTTCACTTATGCAATTCCTTCTTCGTCATAGAACTATAATTTAAGATAAATGGGTTACCTATTAAGTAATGTTAAATCAATCTATGCATTCAAACAACAAAATGGTACACAAAAAAGCTTAATAAAGACCAGAGGATTATTATTTCTACACACAATTCTTTGTTTCTAATTAACAATATTTCGTGTAACAAACACATAATCCTGTTAAATTTTGTACATGTTAAATGTTACACTGTCAGTTTATATTTGAAAGTTGTTTTAAGCCATGACGAGAATATAA
This sequence comes from Magallana ariakensis, assembly GCA_020458035.1. Taxonomy (NCBI): domain Eukaryota; kingdom Metazoa; phylum Mollusca; class Bivalvia; order Ostreida; family Ostreidae; genus Magallana; species Magallana ariakensis. The sequence goes on along the minus strand of CM035812.1, from coordinate 63,503,117 downwards.
ACTAAAATACTGGCAATTTCTATTACCTAACTTTTGTATATATCACAAATTACATAATTCGTTTTGAAATATAGTCAAATAAAGCTTGCTAACTAAAAAGTTATTGACAGAAACTAATGATCAATACGGTGGACAATACGGAGGTTTAAAGATTTTTTTCCAGTCAAGGAGCGGTAATACTTTCTGATTTCGTTAAACCACGAACTTATTGCCTGCGAACAGGTGTCTCGCCACGCTCTATTGGAATCAACACTTTAAATTTCATAAAGAACCCGGTAAGCCCGAGATTTTGAAAGATTAAATCTCCGCAAAACAAATAAAAAAGTGATATTTTGAATGGGTTCTTAAATACTGAATGGTTAACCATTTAAAAGAGTTTTTACACTTTTCTTGTATAATTATATTTTATGACCCTTTAATATATATACTTACCTATCTTTTAGATAATAATCAAATCTTACTGATTATTGTTCCCCCCCCCCCTTTTTTTTTTTTACATTTTTACAACTAAGAATGTGAATTTTTAACAATTACTTTGAATATCTTTACATAATTAAACTGCTGTAACGACTATGAATTAATCATTTTAATAAGTTTACATGCATAACATAAACAACTGCCCAAAGGACATGCTTTTCTTCATCAAATACCAAACTGCCACTTTTATCTTAGAGTAATAATTACGACTTTAAAAAGTCAGCCCTACAGGTTTGAATCGTGATGATCATTATAACATGTATATTCATTATAAGTTCATATATGAATAACATAAAAACTAATAATTAACCTGGCATGGGTTCAGCTGTATTAATGATATAACTGTAAGTGACCTTAGAAGATTTTTCCTGTATTCTTATTTTATTCACACTGGAATGAGACTTTGTTTCCCAATTAAATTGATGATATAAGAAAGACGTCGCTCACTCTTTGCATGAAATAAACTTTTTTCATAAAAATAATTCACTAGTAACGAAAAGAATCTTTATTTTCGTTTTACAAATATCACCTTCATCAATCAGTTTCCCAATCCTTCTAATATAGCGTGAATCACTGATTCAAAGTTATTGATTATTTACAAGCAACAGACAGACCTTTCAATAATTAAAATCCATGTCTTTGTATTATTGAATTTGAACGGATTTCCTCAAGGTTAATGTGTAAACAAATATAATTTTCAAACCAAAATGATGTTGTTCAAAATAAAATGTAGGTGTGTGTAGTTAAAAAATAGTGTACCTTCATGTTAAGTACATTTGTTACATCGCGGTTTTTAAATTCAATAAAAAAATAACAAATTAAAGCCGAGTAGCATCCAATCAAGCTATCTCCAACTCTGTTGTAAATCATTCACAAACAGAGAAAATATGTGTATGAAACATTTATCAGTCTAAAGTATCTCATTGGTCGGTGTAAATACGTGATACAGGAAACGTGTTGTACAACAGGAAACGAGTAGCTATGAGTGTTGGCTATGATCAATGTATATATAGTTGATGTGTTTCACAGTATTTAATGTGCTTTACAATTCAAGTATTCTTGAATTTTGATATAAAGAAGACCATACGAATTATATTGTCAAAACTATGGTTTTCAGTAGAAGCAAATAAAAGCACAAATATTGATGCAAATCTTGATCAAGGCTTGTTAATTCAAGGCATGTTCCCTCTAGAACAAATGAAAGCGTTTTAAGAATAACCGGCATTCCTATTTACTAAATGACCTGAGTTTAAATATTCAGTTAACTAATATCGCGTTCTTTAAGCTGAACAGCGCTCGTAAATAGGCACCGTCACACAGGTACCTTGTATATAAACCCTTCGATTTCGTTACATATATATATATATATATATATATATATATATATATATATATATATATATATAACACTGTGCCGGATAATTATGCCAGTGCCAAGGTGGCATTTTTGCACCCGTCTAAGCTGCATATATCGAAAAATTCAAATATGCCATATGATAGACCATTGCTTAAAGAGTTTACAACCACCTTTGTTATCATTGTATTTCACCTGTCAGGTGAGATATTTACCTTTCAAAACTAAATTCCTACAGGAAAAGAATTTTCCCATATGAAAAACAGTATTCCTATAGGAAATTAGAAAATTTCTATCGGAATACAAGAACATCCTATAGGAATTTCAAATCCGATAGGATTTGATAAAATCCGATAGGGAATTTTAATTTCCTATAGGAAAACTACCTGTCTGAGTCAATTTCCTACAGGAAATAGCATTCTCCTATAGGAAATATCATTCCTATAGGGTTTTTAGAAAATCCTATAGGATTGTCAATAATTCCTGTAGGATAACCGTTTCTCCTATGGGAATTATCATTTTCCTATGGGATATTAATTTTTAAAGGTAAATATCTCACCTGTCAGGTGAAACACACTTAAAACAAAAGTGGTTATATACTCTCTAGACAATGGGCTATCATTTGGTATAGATGGATTTTTCCGAAACCTCATCTTAAGCGGGTGCAAAAATGCCACCTTGGCACTGGCATAATTATCCGGCACAGTGTTATATATATATATATATATATATATATATATATATATATATATATATATATATATATATATACATGGTTATAAGATGAGATATAAAAAAGCACTAAATATAACCAACGACACGAACTCGTGTCGTTGTCGTGTCGTTGGTTATTTTTAGTGCTTTTATATATATATATATATATATATATATATATATATATATATATATATATATATATATATATATATATATATATATATATCGGATGAATGACAATGTTTTGAAGGCACTTAATCATGTAACAAATATTTTAATTGGTTCGTTGTTTTTTAAATCATTAAAGGGGAAAATATGTTTTTAAAAAATTGTTTACTTTTTAATCGAGTCCTTGTTAATTTCAAGCTTTCGTGACATCATTTAATGTTGTAATTATCTGTGTTGAATTCAATTAAGTTTTAAAAATTCTATAGTCTGTTCTTTGTTTCTAGAGTTTAAAAAACAATATAAAGACCTCCTCGTCATTCTAGAAACTCAAGCAAGTTTTAAAGTTGTAATAGAACACAATATCTTTATTAAAAAAAATCAGTTGGGAGTAACAAACAAAATGCATTTTTTCTCATTTATACAAGACCAAAAATTAAATACTACATTTATGTTACCCAATCATCTGAATGAACATTACTTCCTCCTATTATAGTTCTTACAATGTTTGTATATTTGTGTATTAGTGTGAATGTTATACTCGTTTACATGTGTCATAGCCCAGATTAAAAAAAAAGAAAAAAAGGTTTATATAATGATCGCGACCTACTATATATGCAAAACCCCGACACCAATCTAGAAGGATGTTGTCATAGCAATTATATACTTCCTTGTTTTACTAGAACTTCCGCAAATAGTCTCCCCTACAAATAAGTATAACTTTAACTGTTGATACGTCATTTTAATGTGTTTTTATATAACAATATATTCCCCATCAATAATTCCGATGAAGAAAAAGCAATAACAATGACTAAGCATGTCTCACACCGATATTTTGCACAACTTTCGGTTTTGCTTACTGTATAACCGTAATCTTGGTAACATAATATACAACATTGATTTTTATCTTGACAAATGGGAAATACCGGATACGCTTCAAGTGTTATTTTTTTAAATCATACTTCTACGTAAGCAGAACTATTTATTAAAATTGCCTTATGGAAACTGTTTCTGGTGATAAAGTTAATAAGTTGTGTTAGCTGCAATTTTTAAAAGATAGGTTTTTGATTCATATGTTTCCGTCGAAAAAATTGAAGTCATACGAAATTATTATCATGGAAGTCCTCTGTTTTACGTTTTTGGAATGGATCGATAACGTAAAATATTTTTTTAATTCAAACTTACTTATAAGGAATGATTCAATCCTTTTTCACAAGAAATTCTGCTGCAGTAAATACAGCAGAGATATAACTGTGTATAACATTTGCGGGACCTTATATGTTGTATGTCATCCAATTAAATGATCTGGCTTTTTGAGGTATTTGATTGGTTGATGGAATGTCACTTTAGTGTTTAGAACAAACGCCATTTTGATAATTTAACACACCTATTTTATGTTGTTTAATAAATGTAATGGTTTGTTTTATTATAACGATGGATCAAATATATATGAATGATTAACTGGTTTTTTATAATTCTTTGTAAAACATTTTACAATCACATTAGCACAAAAAAGTTTCACATGAAGTCTCTGTCTCGCAGTTCAAACAATGAAAACTATAGTGAATAATCTAAAGAAGACTGATAACCATTAAGGACTTCAATGGAATGATTGGATATGTATCACTTAAATTTAATAATTTTTGAAATAGTTTAAACAGCGTAGTACCAGTGAAGGTATATTATGTGTAAACTATAATTTTATGTCTGAGCAACGTTTACCAGCTGTGGAGGTATGTGCGGCGATCGTGTACAGTTGAGGATAAGAATATAAACATTTTTGAACTGGCTTGTCCTTGTTCAAAACATAAAAAAGGCACTAAATACTAGTATGAGGTTCTGCATGTTGTTTTGTATGCAAACTATGCATACAAAAACAGAACAATACCATTTTAATCCACTGAACAATAGTATATTATGTTAACTAAAATTGATTGGTTCGTAATTGGTAACTGAATAGAAATTTGAGAGACAGACAGACAGACAGACAGACAGACAGACATATAATGATATTACTGATTAGTTTTGTTACTGAATGTTTACAGAAATTTGTGGGGTCGGTAAAGTCCATAGAAGGCAAGGCGAAGCCGAGTCTTCTATGAACTTTACCGACCCAACACATTTCTGTAAATAGTCAGTAACAAACCTAATAAGTATTTCGTTTTGTCGAGGACCTAAAGTTTGATAGGTTAGCAAACGTTTGTGTAAAAATCAGTTTAACTTACGTTACGTCCGCTATGTTGCCGTATAAATTTTAATACTAGTCTTTTGAAGAAATTTGTAAGGCAATTACTTGACGCGTTTCATCCGATGACGTCGAGACATTCTAGTCCGAGGCAAATCAAAAGTGAATAAGATGACATCATCTCAATAGATTGATCCATTTATTTACTTTGAGCACAATTTACTTATAATTCTGAACAATTGTTTCATATAGTTTACATGTTAACGTCTTTTTTATATCAGAACAATACTTACGTAAAGATTATGTATTTTAAGAAAATGATTCTAACACGACTTATTGTTTATGTTTAAAAAATGTTTGGTGAATGAGTCATCAGACGAGACGAGGGTCTTAGACAAATCCAGCATACATGTACATACATGTATTTACATTTTTTAAATGTAAATAAAAGACGTTTAAATAGACAAATTAATTATGAATCTTAATCGATATTAATAGTCAAAATGTTGGATGCTGTTAATATTGTTGAAAATACATCATTATATTGCAGACAATATACAGAGGTTATTGCATACATAAATAACGAAACACGGAAGTTATTTTTTCATGTTGTATGAAAAAAGAAGTGTTATTAGCTTACACATTGTTAAAAGTATTGAAAAACTTATTATTCTGAAGCCAAATTTGCCTTTTCACAGTATATCCACACTATTTTTGACACTTTTAGTTTGGTATGTATCCAGAGAGCACTGTTCACAAATGCTGTGGGTTTTAAATGGCGATCGCTATATTAGTCAGATTAAATCACGCCATATGTGTATATTGATTAACATGAGATAAGTTGGTTTTAGGAATAGAGAGCTTTTTCCTGGAATATAAAAAAATGAAAACCTTCCTCATTTGCAGGTACAGTAGTTGGAAAGGTTTGATACATATTGAAGGCTAAAACTCTATACCTTTCTTAACATGCGTGATCTTATTATTTATTTTCAATGGGCTTGTTTAAACAGTACAGTTTGACAGACATTAACACGCACATTGCCTCTGTTTTGAGCAGTGCTGTTTATACATTTAAGATTAAAACAATTTAAACATGTGAACTGTATATCTATATCGCTTTATTTGTTACATTAGTATGCTAACATCATGAATACTGAAATTGAATTAAATATATTTAGCGCTTCGACAGTTATATAATTAACATTAAGTTATGACGAACACTTCATTAGTTTCGGTCAAGCAGAACGTTGGCGCTTCACATGATTCAGAAGGTAATAGCTACAGAGCTGATGTCGCTATAAGTTAAATATATAGAAATCATGTTCAGTGTGAAGTGTTGATTGTTTATAATGATAATATAATTATCTTTGATTATACCACTTGGACAGAACTAATCTGAATTATTTTTCTCTTTCTGTAAATTAACATATTAGGCTATGTGAAGAGATTGAGAAGGGTCGGGCATTCGGGGGAGATGTAGGGAACGGCAAGTCAGTCAGAGAGATTTCTAAGACTGTGAAAGTTGCTTTGTAAAATCTATACGATCACGCTTTAATAAATTATTGTTCAAAACCAAATTGGACTTATTATTTCTGGACTAGACCAGGAACTGAACCAACCCATAGGCTTACAGTTATTTAAACTTCTCTTAGTGATGGTAGAAAAATTTGATTAAATTTTGTTTGTAGAATATGACGGGGAAAGGAAACAGATATTTGTTAAGTTAATGACACCCACAAGCTTAAAAGGGGCACGCAGGTCAGAATGAGGTAAAACTGAATAATGGCGAATTCATCAAAAACAAAGGTCATTCTTTTTGGTGGTAAAAGGCAATTAGAAAAACGTACTACGAAGGCAAAAAACATTAAAGAAAATTAAATCAAAACTGTGAAATGCATACAGTATTTTGGTGCCTTTTAAGATGAAACTCTTAATTTCAAAGAACATATAAACTAAAATGGCGTACAGCTATGCTAAATTATCAAAGGATCAGACATATTCGAAAGTATTTAACGAAGGAAGCAATGTTTAGTCTTATCCTTAATCATTTCTCATTTGGTATATTGTAACGTCATTTTATTTGGAACAGCACAAGGAGAAATAAATAAACTGCAAAGAATTCAAAAAAAGTGTGCAAAATTGCTTTTAAAAGAGAAAATATGACAGTTCTAAGAAGCCCTCATCGAACTTCATTGGCTATCGATGAAACGCAAAATATCATTTAAAGTAAAAAGAACTTTTGTCGAAACAAACAATAAATTACAAATTATGTTCTTCCCGAAATTCTTAAAACTGTTAGAATGCTCAACTATATATTTGTATATATGTAAATATTCTCTCTTGTTTCTATGTGTACAACGTCATTAAATACGTTCATGTAAAAACAATAATAGGCGTTTAATTGAATAAATCAGTTTCTGTTTCAGATTCATCTTGAAAATATGCTCCTCAGCGTCTAGCATCCGAACTACAACATTGGTGTGGTGAGCTATAGCGCAAGTTTGTATTGATCATGACCCAAGATATTTATTGTTAGGGCGAAGCTCTATTAATGTTATAGAAACGTAATGAATTTTTCTAAGAAGTTTTTTTTGTCTCCCACTCCCAAAACTGTTTCTCTTTTTAATGGCATTGATCAAAGATATTGAATGCATGCCTATGATGGACAATGCTATTCTCTTCCAAAATTCTTAATTATTAACGCTTGAATATTGTTTTGACGTGGGTTTGTCCATTATGAGTATCTTGTGAAAATGCATTTATACCCTCTTAATGTTTTTTCTTGGGGAAAGGGGGGGGGGTGGTGTTAACATTAATTTGACTACACGACAACATTTTACAAGCTAATGAACCTCTTTCCATTATTGATTATGTAGAATTAGATATATCTGAGTAAAAATGGTTTTTAACTTGAGAAACATTATGTTTCTAAATTGTTCATCATATTAAATATCGTTCAGATCTGCCATTCTTATAAGATACCTATCAATTGTTGAATTATGATTAATTTTAAAAAAATGCACATGACATTGTTCTTTAACCGGTTTATGTTTTATCCACATATATCAACTATCCGAGTATCGATCCACAGGGACAATTGGACACGGCGTTTATAAAAATACTCAAATGACCCTTGTGGATCCTTTACCTTTTGCTAAATAATAATAGCACCATCCTATGATCTCCACGGAGAAATTAGATTTAAAAATCTTTTAAACCACAAGGAAATTTGTTGTAACAGTTCTTTTAAAAGATTTGACAACAAAATGCACACGTTGTACACAAATGTACATATGTGTACTTTTAGTTAAGAAGAAAAGCTACAAACCCATAAAAAACTAAAATTACGACTACCTACGTTATTTGACACCTAAGATCACATGCGCGGATCTAGAGGGGGGGGGGGGTCGGGGGGGGGGGTCCCGACCCCCCTGGAAAATGAAAATTTATTAAATTTACATAGTAAAATTATCAAAAATATGCCTCGGACCCCCTTGGCAAACACAATTATCCTTCGGACCCCCCCCCCCTAGAAATTTTTTTTGGATCCGCGCATGGATCAAAATAGAATCTTTCAGAACCACGTGACATTAGTCGGGTGGTTATTATATGGGACTTGTGACATAATATTTGCTATTTTTAACAGAATTACATCCTGGTTTACAATGACCTAGTAACCTACAAACCTACTGATATACTCGTGATTCACTGTACACATGATTTTCTTTAATATGTCGTTTTATCATTAAGGGATTTTTTCCGTGGGAAACCTCAAACCTGAATACAACATTCAAGTGCAGTCCTAATCGATAAGAACATTTTTATAAAGTCATTCAGAATATTGAATATTGTTTTGACGTGGGTTTGTCCATTATGAGTATCTTGTGAAAATGCATTTATACTCTCTTAATGTTTTTTCTTGGGGAAAGGGGGGGGGGTGGTGTTAACATTAATTTGACTACACGACAACATTTTACAAGCTAATGAACCTCTTTCCATTATTGATTATGTAGAATTAGATATATCTGAGTAAAAATGGTTTTTAACTTGAGAAACATTATGTTTCTAAATTGTTCATCATATTAAATATCGTTCAGATCTGCCATTCTTATAAGATACCTATCAATTGTTGAATTATGATTAATTTTAAAAAAATGCACATGACATTGTTCTTTAACCGGTTTATGTTTTATCCACATATAACAACTATCCGAGTATCGATCCACAGGGACAATTGGACACGGCGTTTATAAAAATACTCAAATGACCCTTGTGGATCCTTTACCTTTTGCTAAATAATAATAGCACCATCCTATGATCTCCACGGAGAAATTAGATTTAAAAATCTTTTAAACCACAAGGAAATTTGTTGTAACAGTTCTTTTAAAAGATTTGACAACAAAATGCACACGTTGTACACAAATGTACATATGTGTACTTTTAGTTAAGAAGAAAAGCTACAAACCCATAAAAAACTAAAATTACGACTACCTACGTTATTTGACACCTAAGATCACATGCGCGGATCTAGAGGGGGGGGTCGGGGGGGGGGGGGGTCCCGACCCCCCTGGAAAATGAAAATTTATTAAATTTACATAGTAAAATTATCAAAAATATGCCTCGGACCCCCTTGGCAAACACAATTATCCTTCGGACCCCCCCCCCCTAGAAATTTTTTTTGGATCCGCGCATGGATCAAAATAGAATCTTTCAGAACCACGTGACATTAGTCGGGTGGTTATTATATGGGACTTGTGACATAATATTTGCTATTTTTAACAGAATTACATCCTGGTTTACAATGACCTAGTAACCTACAAACCTACTGATATACTCGTGATTCACTGTACACATGATTTTCTTTAATATGTCGTTTTATCATTAAGGGATTTTTTCCGTGGGAAACCTCAAACCTGAATACAACATTCAAGTGCAGTCCTAATCGATAAGAACATTTTTATAAAGTCATTCAGAATATTGAATATTGTTTTGACGTGGGTTTGTCCATTATGAGTATCTTGTGAAAATGCATTTATACTCTCTTAATGTTTTTTCTTGGGGAAAGGGGGGGGGGTGGTGTTAACATTAATTTGACTACACGACAACATTTTACAAGCTAATGAACCTCTTTCCATTATTGATTATGTAGAATTAGATATATCTGAGTAAAAATGGTTTTTAACTTGAGAAACATTATGTTTCTAAATTGTTCATCATATTAAATATCGTTCAGATCTGCCATTCTTATAAGATACCTATCAATTGTTGAATTATGATTAATTTTAAAAAAATGCACATGACATTGTTCTTTAACCGGTTTATGTTTTATCCACATATAACAACTATCCGAGTATCGATCCACAGGGACAATTGGACACGGCGTTTATAAAAATACTCAAATGACCCTTGTGGATCCTTTACCTTTTGCTAAATAATAATAGCACCATCCTATGATCTCCACGGAGAAATTAGATTTAAAAATCTTTTAAACCACAAGGAAATTTGTTGTAACAGTTCTTTTAAAAGATTTGACAACAAAATGCACACGTTGTACACAAATGTACATATGTGTACTTTTAGTTAAGAAGAAAAGCTACAAACCCATAAAAAACTAAAATTACGACTACCTACGTTATTTGACACCTAAGATCACATGCGCGGATCTAGAGGGGGGGGGGGGGGGGGGGGGGGGGGGGGGGGGGGGTCCCGACCCCCCTGGAAAATGAAAATTTATTAAATTTACATAGTAAAATTATCAAAAATATGCCTCGGACCCCCTTGGCAAACACAATTATCCTTCAGACCCCCCCCCCCCCTAGAAATTTTTTTTGGATCCGCGCATGGATCAAAATAGAATCTTTCAGAACCACGTGACATTAGTCGGGTGGTTATTATATGGGACTTGTGACATAATATTTGCTATTTTTAACAGAATTACATCCTGGTTTACAATGACCTAGTAACCTACAAACCTACTGATATACTCGAGATTCACTGTACACATGATTTTCTTTAATATGTCGTTTTATCATTAAGGGATTTTTTCCGTGGGAAACCTCAAACCTGAATACAACATTCAAGTGCAGTCCTAATCGATAAGAACATTTTTATAAAGTCATTCAGAATATTGAATATTGTTTTGACGTGGGTTTGTCCATTATGAGTATCTTGTGAAAATGCATTTATACTCTCTTAATGTTTTTTCTTGGGGAAAGGGGGGGGGGGTGGTGTTAACATTAATTTGACTACACGACAACATTTTACAAGCTAATGAACCTCTTTCCATTATTGATTATGTAGAATTAGATATATCTGAGTAAAAATGGTTTTTAACTTGAGAAACATTATGTTTCTAAATTGTTCATCATATTAAATATCGTTCAGATCTGCCATTCTTATAAGATACCTATCAATTGTTGAATTATGATTAATTTTAAAAAAATGCACATGACATTGTTCTTTAACCGGTTTATGTTTTATCCACATATAACAACTATCCGAGTATCGATCCACAGGGACAATTGGACACGGCGTTTATAAAAATACTCAAATGACCCTTGTGGATCCTTTACCTTTTGCTAAATAATAATAGCACCATCCTATGATCTCCACGGAGAAATTAGATTTAAAAATCTTTTAAACCACAAGGAAATTTGTTGTAACAGTTCTTTTAAAAGATTTGACAACAAAATGCACACGTTGTACACAAATGTACATATGTGTACTTTTAGTTAAGAAGAAAAGCTACAAACCCATAAAAAACTAAAATTACGACTACCTACGTTATTTGACACCTAAGATCACATGCGCGGATCTAGAGGGGGGGGTCGGGGGGGGGGGGGGGGGTCCCGACCCCCCTGGAAAATGAAAATTTATTAAATTTACATAGTAAAATTATCAAAAATATGCCTTGGACCCCCTTGGCAAACACAATTATCCTTCGGACCCCCCCCCCCTAGAAATTTTTTTTGGATCCGCGCATGGATCAAAATAGAATCTTTCAGAACCACGTGACATTAGTCGGGTGGTTATTATATGGGACTTGTGACATAATATTTGCTATTTTTAACAGAATTACATCCTGGTTTACAATGACCTAGTAACCTACAAACCTACTGATATACTCGTGATTCACTGTACACATGATTTTCTTTAGTATGTCGTTTTATCATTAAGGGATTTTTTCCGTGGGAAACCTTAAACCTGAATACAACATTCAAGTGCAGTCCTAATCGATAAGAACATTTTTATAAAGTCATTCAGAATATTGAATATTGTTTTGACGTGGGTTTGTCCATTATGAGTATCTTGTGAAAATGCATTTATACTCTCTTAATGTTTTTTCTTGGGGAAAGGGGGGGGTGGTGTTAACATTAATTTGACTACACGACAACATTTTACAAGCTAATGAACCTCTTTCCATTATTGATTATGTAGAATTAGATATATCTGAGTAAAAATGGTTTTTAACTTGAGAAACATTATGTTTCTAAATTGTTCATCATATTAAATATCGTTCAGATCTGCCATTCTTATAAGATACCTATCAATTGTTGAATTATGATTAATTTTAAAAAAATGCACATGACATTGTTCTTTAACCGGTTTATGTTTTATCCACATATAACAACTATCCGAGTATCGATCCACAGGGACAATTGGACACGGCGTTTATAAAAATACTCAAATGACCCTTGTGGATCCTTTACCTTTTGCTAAATAATAATAGCACCATCCTATGATCTCCACGGAGAAATTAGATTTAAAAATCTTTTAAACCACAAGGAAATTTGTTGTAACAGTTCTTTTAAAAGATTTGACAACAAAATGCACACGTTGTACACAAATGTACATATGTGTACTTTTAGTTAAGAAGAAAAGCTACAAACCCATAAAAAACTAAAATTACGACTACCTACGTTATTTGACACCTAAGATCACATGCGCGGATCTAGAGGGGGGGGGGGGTCGGGGGGGGGGGGGTCCCGACCCCCCTGGAAAATGAAAATTTATTAAATTTACATAGTAAAATTATCAAAAATATGCCTCGGACCCCCTTGGCAAACACAATTATCCTTCGGACCCCCCCCCCCCCTAGAAAATTTTTTTGGATCCGCGCATGGATCAAAATAGAATCTTTCAGAACCACGTGACATTAGTCGGGTGGTTATTATATGGGACTTGTGACATAATATTTGCTATTTTTAACAGAATTACATCCTGGTTTACAATGACCTAGTAACCTACAAACCTACTGTCACTGTACACATGATTTTCTTTAATATGTCGTTTTATCATTAAGGGATTTTTTCCGTGGGAAACCTCAAACCTAAATACAACATTCAAGTGCAGTCCTAATCGATAAGAACATTTTTATAAAGTCATTCAGAATATTTCTTGTATCCATGCTTTAAATACCTGACATTCTTTTGAATATGTAGCTTGAATATTTTTAATATCGTTCAGATATATCAATAGCTACAATACTATCTTGTGATATCATATTTGAAATATCACTCTTTAGTTAGTTGGAATGGGTACCCTTATTATGTCCTTTTTACCTATAATAATCTTTTCCTGTTTCATAAACATGTAATTTTTTAAGGTAAGTCAGGACACGATAAACTACAAGTACTAATAAATATAGTGCGAGCGTCATTTAACGTATTAATATTAGACATTACTGTTGTTAGATATCATCATTAAATGATCAAACTCACTTGACAATGTGTATTCCATCTGCTTAAAGCCAATAATGCTGTTTGCTCAACATACGACTGCACAATAGCATTTTCCTCGACGATCGTTATTTATACCGTGACCGTACCGTGATCTATTTTTAATATCTCTTTAGCCCTTTAAATAGCTTTCTTTCTCACTTTGAACTATCGGGCGGTTTGTTCTCGTTTTGTTTTGCACACATTCGGGAATCTAGTATAGAAAAAATGTGTGCAAAATGGGAATCTGTCCAGTTATCATAATAGTTTAATTGCTATAGTCTTTATCATAGATCCAGAGCTACAAAATAAAAACTTTATTTGTCAATATTTAATATTTATCCGTGTTGCTCTGCTTTAACGAATTTGTATTTTGTTTTGTGGATTTTTAGAGATGGTTGACAGTTTGTTATTGTCATTTTTCATGTCCCCATTTTTGTCATAAGTTAATGCCACGAATTATTGATGGTTATTTCTTACATTTTGTGCAATTTTCAGCCCACAACCCCCACAATTATTGTATACATATAAGCCAGAAGAATCCTTTGGTAAAAAACAATTAATTTAGGTTTTAAGATGTACAACATATCAAAGTTAACATTAATCTTCATTTTTTACCCAGTCTTTTGAGATTATATATTATATTTTTTTTGCTAAGACCGCCGGAACATTAACTAAAAAGATTGGAAATGTACAGCTTACGTCGATTACACCCATTACAGTCAAAACATTTGAAATGGGCGGGGACAAATTGACGCGGACGTCTGATAAAACATTGGATTGAAACTGTAGTTATAGAAAGTGTATTTTCAATCCACCTTAGCGCTTCTAACTTAATGCTATCAAAGTTAGAGCGATGGAAAAACATTTATTTCGTATCAGAAAAGCGATTGAAAATCATTTTATTTCATCAATAAGTATATAATCAGCAAACATAAGAAGATCCCAAGATTATACGCAAGACAAAGCATTGGTCCGGTGACTTTACAGAATCAGTCCTCACAAGTCTGAAATCAAGTGAGGGCATTGTTGAAATGGTGTTTATTCACGAAGAGAATAATTCAAATTCCGATTTAATAAACTAAAATAATACTTAGATAAAAAAAATCGCTAAGTAATGTATGCGAATAGATATACGTGTTCATTGTTTATCTAGCTATACACTAACAAAACAAAAAAATCACTTATATCGACATTGTTGAAGATTTCTGAGGTACGTAAATATTTATGAAAATTCCGTTACTGAAATTAAGACCGCGAAACATTATACAATGTAGTTTTTAACGTTAACTCCACTCAACTTTTTTTTATAATATATATTTTATAGTATAATTATATGTGAAATATAATTATTCTTTAAGAAAGTTTTCAAAAAATTCACCAACAGTGCACACGTTTTTCGATCGCTTTAATTATAGCAAGTTTGAACCGCTGAGGTGGATTGAAAATACACTTCATAAAACTAAGTTTCAATCTAATGTTTACTCAGACGTCAGCGATACTTTGTCCCCGCCCATTTCAAATGTTTTGAGTGTAACAGATGAAATTGACGTAAGGTATATATTTCCAATCTTGCCAGTTAATGTTCCGCTGTCTTATCTACAATAGAGTTTGGTTTCAAATATATTACTCCTAAGTAGCAATAAAATCTTTGACTTTCATTATAAACAATTTTAGAAAATATTTTGAAAGATATCCTGATGTTTTTCAAATGAATTAAAAGTTTCCAGCTTTACATTTGAAATTAAAATAATACATAAGTGCAAGTAGAAAGTGATTGGTGCATTTCAGTGGCTGAAATAATCTATAATACTGTAAAATCGAACTGAATATAAAGGAAACAGTTTAAAGAATTAAGATATTTTAAATCATTAATCTTAAATATGTCCACCACCAGGTTACATGTACATATAACACCAAACTGTTCTTTGAAATGGATTTGAATAATACAGGCAAAATCTCGGGTAAAAAAAAGAAGACTATAATTGTTATCAAAACACAGTTCACGCCTATCGTTTTGTACTAATTACCAAATGTGTGCAAAACGGAAACACACCTATCGGGCGTGTTGCGTCCAAGGATCCTCCCAAGCCTCTCAATTACGTAATACTTTACCACAGAAGAAACAACGAGTAAAATACCCGTAATCTGCACCGACGTAACACACCTCAAATGAAAACTCACAAAATCGCTTAGTAGGATTAGTTATATACATGTATAAGAGTACTATATATAAAAGCAAAACTAAAAATGACACAATTTTGAAAGTGTTTAGCGTTTAAAGGGACATGGTCACGATTTTGGTCAAAATTATTTTTTCGATTTTAATGTTTACAATGATTCAGTAAGGCATGTTTAATAGGCAACCAAAGTTTGAGTGTCATTCGTTGAGTTATAAGAGCGTTACAGAGGTTACAATTCTTTGCTATGTAAACAAATCTTTTGTTTACATTTTGAATGTTGAAGTGAAAATTCCAGTTTTAAACCTAAATGAATGTGTTAAACGTTAGAAATTGTTTATCTATGCTTAAAATGAACAAGAAGATAAACAAATCAGCTTGAAAAAATATTTTTACTGTATATTGAACATATGTAAACAAAAACAGGGCACGAGCCTTGTTTACATGACAAAGCATTGTGAGCCCTGTATCTTGCTTATAATTCAACGACTGACTCTCAAATTTCAGTTGATAATTAGAAATGCATTCCTAAAGCATTATAAATAAAAAAAAACAGAAAAATAGAATTTGACCAAAATCGTGACCATGCCCCTTTAAAAAGTCGGACCATTCTACAGCAGTCGATTCAAATCTTCGGAAACTATATTAAAATTAATACGAGGGGACACTGATACCAACCGAGGTTATCATGCTTTAAAAACACATATAAATTTAACTTGTGGGTTTTTTTGGGGGTAATAATCCAAGGCAATTAATTAATTCTACAGTTCCTTATTACTGCAACGAATCTGATAAACTTTAAATTTTGATATCATAGGTAATGATAATTATATACCTTCATTCTTAAAATTAACCAGACTACCTTCCCTCATATTCCGTCGTCGTTTGTTCCGGTTAATTACAGTTCATCAGTTTTGCAGATATTTGTTTTAATTTTTCGCAAAAATAGTAAATCAGTTAACATTGTTATGATAAAAACTTTTCTGAAAACTTAAAACTATATATATCCTATTTAAATGGTCATAATTGTAACAAGATAGCCTGCATGGTCGTATTTTAAATTACATGTAGATGAATCGATTTAGTTGAAAATGGTGACGAACAATAATTTGCGATATGAAATCTAATCATATATTATTTGGTGAAATTATCACCAGTTTGGAATTTAGGATTGGGAAACTGAAATTGAAGTAATTATGTTCAGCGCTTCGACAGTCATATAATTAACATTAAGATAGGATGAATAGTTCATTAGTTTTGGTCAAGCAGAACGTTGGCTATGCATATGACTTAGAAGATAATAGCCATGGAGATAATGTTGCTATAGGTTAAATTTATAGAAGTCATGCTCAGTATGAAGTGTTGATTGTTTATAATGATAATGTAATTATTTATGATTATACCAGCTGGACAAAAATAATCTGAATTATTTTTCCCTTTGTGTACATGAACATATATAATCCCATGTTAATAGATTCTGGGTAGATGTTGAGAACGGTCAGTCAGTCAGAGAGATTGAGAACGGTCAGGCAGTCAGATGTTGAGAACGGTAAGTCAGTCAGAGATTAGAGATTGAAATTTGAATTTGAAAAGTCTGAAAACCTATACGATCACGGCTTAATAAATTAGTGTTCAACACCAAACCGGACTTATCATTTCAGGACTAGAGGAGAAACTGAACCAACCCACACGCTTACATAATGCTTCACTAATGTATGTCTAATGCTCAACCATTTGAATGTAAGATGCCAGATTTTAAACGAGATACAGAGCTCACAATTCTTTGCTATGTAGAAAAGGCTTCTACTGTGTTTTTTGTTAACATTGGTTTAATATACTAGTGAAAGTCCTGTTTTATCCTGATTTTTTTTTCAATTACCAAGTTCATTCTGAATACAAAAAAAACAGTTTCTAGCGTTTGTCAAATTCAATTTCGTTTTAGCTTGATCTTTCCATTCAGCACTCAAACACATTTCCTGGACTCAGAATACATAACAAATAATTGTGACCTCTGTATCTCTATTCAACTCGACGACTGACTCTTAAATTTTGCTTGATTATTAGAATTACCTTAACAAAGCCATGCCTACATCAAAAATGAATTTTGTTATAGCTCAAACCGTGTCCATGCTTCTTTAATTTTTTATTTATCATGTAAAGTATCGCTCGACTGTATGACCGATCCATAAATGCAATAATATCAAACATACGTTCTGATGATGCACGACAATCCCCACCAAAACCAAAATAATAATTTGTTTCTACAGCCAAAACAATCATATGAAACGCCAAATAGTTACTTTGAAAAATATAAACTTCGAACCTTGATAAATCCTTCAGATTTTGAATCAATGAATATTACAATGTTGAAAAGCTAACTAGTCTTCATGGAGGAGAAACCTCCCATTGATGCACTTAACAACTCACAAGGTACGAACGTTAGAGGATTGTAGGCAAATCATACATGTACACAATTTAATATACAATCAATTATAAAGCTTTTCTCATATGAAACATTTTACATTTTGAATGGAAAAAAAATTGCTTAAACAAGATGTATTATTTAACTGTACTTAAAATGTACTCTATCGAAATTCTTCATTTGTATATAATACACGTACGAAAGCCTTTTTAGGCATTTTTTCACTAGATAAAGGTCGCTACTGTTTACATCAGTTTCAGTTTAAGTCAATCCTCTCATTTGTATTTGTGGTCATCGAATTTTCTAGAAGAATACGCTCAATATACATTGTAAATGAAATGTCGAGTTAAGAGGTCTATCAGATTTAAGTGTTTAATATCTTGATGCACTAAACTCTAATTGTGTCGAACGTCTGTATGTGTCAGATGAAAAGTATTTCATTTAAGAAACTATCAGTTAATCTGTTAATTTTTGTATAAACAGTTTACATAGAAAGAACTAATTAGATAACCACGAAACTGTACAATTCTTGAAAGGCAGGTTACCGATAGCCTTGTTTCAAATTATTCTAAATCAAAATTCTCTGTTTTTTTTATATGATAATAGCACAAGCTTGCATGTGTTTTATGTTCATCTAGACCTAATTATGACGTGTCCTTTGTTATGTGTAAGAGGGTTGGGTATTAGCGTTGCAGAACAGCATAGAATTAAAAAAAATTGTAATAATATTTTTTAATACAAGTCACTGTTTTGAACGGATATGAGGTTTTTCACTTATTCAACAAGCTGTTGCATGTACCGCTGTGCCTTTGATCTAGAGGACATTCTTTCTGTTGAATATCCACACGGACGGCAATTAAGCATATAAGGAAGCAGGCCACACCTCCAAACTGATAAGACTGCAGCGTGAATCTATTTATAGATAGCTGCATACCAGAAGCACGTGCTGATCAGAGAACTACATAATCTTTAGGGTCATTTAATAATAAAACGGTGTGCATAATTCCTTTCCCTGATTTTTATTCTTTAAGTAATAAGCACCTAAAAATGCATGTACGGTACTTCTAAATTGATCAATGCCAAAACAAACATTCCTTTTGTCTTTGTGTTTATATATAGAGCATTGTTAAAACTTCTAACATAGTAAGCATCATTTTTTACATACATGTAATTATTTAGAAAAATACTGTAAATTAAAAAAAAAAACAATTCACTGGTCAGAAGAACTCTTATCAACAACAACGTGGGTTAGGTGCAAGAGGCTAATGCACATGAGTTCTGACTCAGTGGGGAATCCCTCCCGCCAAATGTCAGTAAATCAGCCTCCAAATCTGCAAATGTGAAAGAGGTTCCAGGGAGGTGTTTCAATAAGTAAAACTATATTTACCTGATGATTTTGCATATGGGCCTAATCTTTGATTATCATAAGTATTTGACAAATTTATTCATATACAATTTATTGAATCAGATGTTAAAGTCACAAACTGTAATTCACTGTAGAACATTACTAGATCAAGTTTCCTTTTGGTTTACCTCTGCCCTAATAAAATTCCCTCCAAAACATTCTTGTAATCCAAAACATGGCGGTGAGAAAGATCACGGAGGGTAAATTGGAACAAAGAGAAATAGTAAAGTTTTTCAACTTATAAAATGGGATTTAGAAGAATCAACTAGTGATCCAAGATAGTGCAATATGCTGGTGAGACAAATGAAGACTGATGATTTACAGGAGAGTTTGTTGAACGTTAATTGTGCATGATTTCATCAGAACAGCAATAATTTTGGAATATCCCCATTGTTTATGCAGACCCCATGCATTAATAGATTAGGGAACTTGATACTATCAGTGTGAAGCTGCAGGACTGACTCCCCATCGTTACACAAGTGTGTGTTTTTCTCTTTGTTTATGATTACCAAAGTAATAATAGAGTAATAAAATAATTACAAGGATCACTTTGTGTTATTCAGTTTTGAGGTAAGACAAGCTGTCCGCCATTTACTGTGCGTCTATAGCAATCAGCATTTCCGGTACAGATGTAAACAAAGAGCCGATTTCTCATCTGTCAATCAAATCTGAGGAAATTTGAATTTCTGGATCACTTCAAAATTTAAAATGAGAATTTCTAAAGTAGTAATGCATCAATAATAATTATTTTACTATCTAGAGATGCCTTTCAGTTTACTTTAGTTGCATGACAAAATTTAATTTATAGTTTTTGCTGATTAAAGTGTAAATTCAGATATTTCTTCTCTGAAGTGGAAGGTGCCAAGAAAATTGAAATTTCCTCCATTTTCCTCATTGGCTGCTATTTATACCGCAGACCCGGTCTTTAAGTGTAATCTACATCAGTCATTGTTGGCACGGTTTATCTTTAGAGACAGATCATTGAGTTTCAGTTTCAGTTTTTCTTCTTTTTATCGAACCTTTTCGTGAAATATGTAAGATACGCTAAGCTCTTTATCGTCAAGCTCAGTTGGGTAAAAATATCAAACTTAAATTACCTATCTACCCTTTGAAGGAAGCAAGGGTAGTGTCACTACCATAATCAACCAATTAACACTATCACGTTAGCCCTCAGGCGTTCACTCGACCATCCAGGAACGATCCACGCGGAGCTATAATTATACGCTTGATCGGCCGCGTGTGTACACAGCAACCACTTCGAGTTACCAAGAGTGAAAAACAATGAAATATGTATAACAGGACTCAGGTTTTACTTCGAGAGAACAACAACTTCGAGAGATTGGATTTCGAGAGATCAAGAGTAAATTTGCTTAGTTATATAGAGGAAAATATACCCTGCGCCTATTTGTACGTTAGCATAACTAGCTCCATCCTATGATATTCAAGGAATCTTTTAAACCACAAGGAAATTTGTTCTAACGATTCTTTAAAAATATTTGACAACAAATTGCACACGTTGTACACAAATGTACATATGTGTTCCTTTCGTTAAAAAAATCTACAAAACTATCAAAAACTAAATTAACGACTATCTACGTTATTTGATAACTAATATCAAAATAGAATATTTCAGGACCACGTGACATTAGTCGGATGGTTATTATATGGAGCTTGTGACATAATATTTGCTATATTTAACAGAATTGCATCCTGGTTTACAATGACCTAGTAACCTACAAACCTACTGACATACTCGTTATTCACTGTATACATGATTTCGTTTCCTTTCCTATGTCGTTTTATCATTTAGGGACTTTTTGTCGTGGAAAACCTCAAACCTCAATACAACTTTCCAGTCGGTCCAAATATCTCTGCTTATTCTAGTGCAGCAGATTTTGAAAAAAGATTGAATCATTCTTTATAAATAAGTTTGAATTTAAATAATATTTTGCGTTATCGATCTATTCCGAAATCGTAAAACAGATGCCATCCATGTTAATAATATGTTATGACATCAATTTTCTCGAACGGAAACAATCAAATATGTTTAAAAAATGCAACTTGCACAACTAATGAACTTTATCACCAGAAACAGTTTCCATAAGGCAGTTTCAACAAATAGTTCTACATGTACTTATGTAGAAGTATGATAAAGAAGAGGAACAGTTGAAATGTATCTATTTTTGAATCAGGATTACACACGTGCGTTATTATTCCTATTTACTTGAAAACTCTTGATCACTGATACTTATTACATCTCATACAAACATTTTCATTAATTGCGACGGTAAATGTTGCCTATTAAAAATGCATAGGTCAATCATTTTTTATAGAATATTGACATTGCTAGCTTCAATTGCCAGCACTGTTCCGGAAAATGCAACTTACTTTCAAACCTGAGATATGCCTTACGTTATGACGTCAGACAATCAACCTTCAAAATGTGATGATCGAAAGTGACAATCGTATCAATTGAAAAAAGTCTAAAAAAAAAAAAACAAGCTCATACAAGCTTTCATTCACAAATTTATTCACAATTTATGAGCTTGTTTTACATTGTAGTTTTAAAACAATGTTTGTCATTTATTACAATGTTAAATTGAAATATAAAGAAAAATCCCTACCACCACTTCTACAATGATTAAGATATAAGTATAAATAAATTTAAATAAAAATAAAGAATACTCCAATTTTAACTACTGATTATACATATATAGCTGTGTAAATTTATTATGGACTGTAAACAAATGGTTTGGCCTTTTTTGACCCCAACAAATGAGTTCTACTATATGTCTCTTGTTTACTGTCGTGGCACAACGCCATACTTCCGAAAAAGTTCAGAATAGCACAGCTGTTCTGAAAAAAAATATTAATTTATTCTTTTTGATCAAAAATTGATTGGTAATTTAAATCATATATCTGCATGACATAAGACTACATTGTATCTCTATAAAGAGGAATTAAAACATTTAAACAATTAAAACAGTTGTATGCAATATATAAAGCAAATCGAATTTTGAAATACATATTTTTATCGTATTCATTTTAACTAATAAAACAATTACATTAACTTTTCAGTTTATACCTAGATGGTATAAATTAAGTAAAGTTACATTGATACATATATTGCATTGTATTTCAATTCACACATGTACCCATGTTTATCATTAAATTTGTTCTTCCCAATGTTTTACAAACAATTTATAAGGTAAATAATACCGTTGAAGATTCCTTCCCGTTCTTCTTTCTTCTGATTCATGTTGTAGGCAGATAATCCACAACACAAAGGCCTGCATGTATGAAAGGACCTTACGTCGGAGAGGATCGCCATCGTCCAAACTGAAAATAGTAAACAAGTTTTTTTCTATTTTAAAAATTTTACATAGTGTTTTTTCTTTCTTCTAAACAATGCCATCTGATAATCGATAAGATTCATAAAACTATACTTTCTAGTTCTTTTTTTTAACAATTTGAAATAAATCTCTGTTAATGACAATTGTTCTAAAAAAAGTCTCATCTATTATTCTAAAATAAATTCTAATTTTTAGAAAAACTCTTGCCCTTGGCCAAAGGAGTTATTTTCCCACAGTCTGTGCATTCTACGAAGTCTTCTTCAGCGTTGAATATGCATCCACTTGCCGCGAGTCGGACGGCAGATATCTTCTTTATGACAACATTATTAGAATGTTGTTAATCGTTCTATGCCTTAACTGACGGTGTATTCACAGGGAGGCAGTGTTTTGATTGTCATATTTGTCTTGTCACCCTGTAAATAGTTAACGTTATAGTTTTTTTCATAATTCATTTTACTTGCATTTTCAACATAATATGAGGGTGTTATATTACTGTTATGAAAAAATTCATTTCCTAAATTTCGTATGATAAATAAAAGCACTCTAACCGTAATTACTCTAGCCCATTCAGTCATTGGCAAAGTCATTATTTGCTTTGACTCAAATCATCCCGATTCTTCTGTTATATAAATGAAAATCCTCTCCAGACAGTGATAATTTCCGTCGTTTTATGGCTGTTATTTCCTTCCTATTTTCTTCCGTTGCCAAATGAAAATTAAATACATACAACATGAATGAAACGCTTCACGTTTTACACACGTCAATTGTTCAGAAGTGTTGCCGGATGTCAAAGTTGCTTAAAACCGCACTAGATTAAAATACTATATATATATATATATATATATATATATATATATATATATATATAAAGCACAAGGAAATTCACTTTGTTGGAGCTCCACTTCCGCCCCGGCCGAGGCTTGAACTCACGACCTCCGGAACCCATTCTCCTAGCAGTGAGCGGCCACCGCGCTAACCACTCGGCCATCTAGGCAAGACAAAAAATCTTGCTTTCGATGACGAACGGAAACTAGCGCGCTGGCCGCGCACAACACGGTCGTTTGAGATACAGGTGGAATACAGTTAAACGACAATTTGAGAGGATCGAAACGATACACATTGCATAGATATACATATATGATAAGCACAAACATTGCAATAACTCTCAAATTGACATATACCTGCCCATAGTGAATGATATAGATATAAATAAAGCACAAGGACCTATCCATATTCAAAGGAAGGAAACATCTTCAAAATCGGAGACCAGGATGCACATTTTGTAAACTCGAGTTTGAAGACGTTCCCTTCTTTTAAAGGAAGTGCACATGAAAATATTAATTGTTGCTAAATGAATTTTAAAAACCTTTTGAAACGTAGAAATTAGGTCTGTAAAATATAAAAAATTTTGTTTATTTCTATCATGAGATTTTATCAATTTAACACTCCAGTAAAAGGTTTATGGAGGTAGTCCATTTTCCCCAGCATACATCTGTTCTCTGACGTAGATAAGCCACATTGCTGCTGCTGACTAGGTCAATGTTTATACAGAGTTGATAGAACTGGGTCGATGTTTATACAGAATTGATAAAAGTTACTAAGAAAATTTATGCCTGGATGTGAAACAAAATGTTGTACTGTTATGAGAGGACAAAGATTCAGTATATTTCTATAACTGAGCATTGGATGACTACATGTAAATAATTATGATTTGTGCAAAAAAATGAATAGATAATTTGTGAAATATGAGACCATCGCATTCCAGATGTGGCAGTTAGTGTTTACATAAATAAAATACTGTATGTAGATTTAAAAAAATATATATATATAAAAATGTAATTTCATTTTCTTTGTGGGGTTTCTTACCGTTACTTTTTATTTTAATGGTCTAGAAATCTTTCTCTCTGATTTGTTTTTATTTTAGATTAGATCTTGATGATGCGTATGCCTAGTGTTTAAGCTCATAACAACAAATTAAGAAATTCCTGAGTGCAAGAAAAAATAGGTCACAATAACACTTATCCAGGGACATTCCATTCTAGTTGCATGTAACGTTAACTGCTGATGGGAATGCATCATTCTGAGATCCAAAATCTTCCTCCATAAAACCTGTTTCAAAATTACAACTCTTTACATCCATTTCAAGTTTCAATTTACATTTTGAAGATGGCATTTGTCTCTGTCACTAAGCGAACGTTAGCATCGGTGCTGCCCGCTCTTAGATGATAAGAGATGCCCCAGCAGGGAGGTATCGCTTTTAACAATATTGCAGCGCCCATGGATTGCAAGAATAAGTTATTTTTAGTGGTATATATTTTTTACTGAAGAATGCTGTGTCTAAATGGTTTTTAGATATCCTTATATACAACAAACAGACAAATTTGAGTCCTTGATAGTTTTTTCATGTTCACTTCTGCAAAAAAACGACGGCATCCTAACAACCAGACATGTTGTTAGGATGCCGTCGTTTTTTTGCACAGGGTTCTAATAAGTTTAAGACATATCTGGTTGTTAGGATGCTGTCGTTTTTTTTGCACACACACACACACACACACACACACACACACACACACACACACACACACACACACACACATATATATATATATATATATATATATATATATATATATATATATATATATATATATATATATATGAACCTATCTGAGTTTCAAGCGCCTATTGGATGAAAGGATGTTGACACATTTTAGTATATGCACACCTTTTAATGATTTTTTGACATGTACAGATAGTGAAAGCAAATAATTGAGTTATTTAACTGCGAGCGATATTTAGCACTTTGATGTTTTAATCATAAATAGAAAATCTGGATACTCAACTGTTCAACCACACTGCAAAGGATCCTTTTGCTGGCTCTTTATGCTTATAGTCAAATTAAACAGAAATAGAAATAATGCTTCCTTGTTGTATCAATATTTTCATTGGTGTATTATTTAAATGATTTCTATATTTGATATGACATACGAGTTGAAATTAAAGTATGTAATTAAGCACAAAAAGGATCATTTTGGTGATTATACATACATGTCACCCGTGTTAGAGGGTTATGTTAATTTTTTCTGCAATGACCGCTACAATCATAGCCCGCATGAATCACCACATAAAGCAATTCCTTATCTATATTCACATATTTCTTAACAAACTAATAAATCAAATGAAAGAATGAGTTAAAGTATTTGAATAATTGTTGATATAGATCAGTTTGTTAGAAAAAAGAAATAAGCAAGTCGTCTTATATCGGATTTCAAGTCTGGAATCACCATGATTACTTCGTGCGATCGGTAATTTATCTCAGGTTGCTGAATGTTTCGACCTATCAATAAAATTGTTAGATCTGGATCATGTAGATTTTAGCTCTGTCCGTTTTTATAGAGCTATCAATCACAGTTCGGGTATCTTAAGAAATAAGGAAGAATTAAAATACTCGGTAGATGTAAATTTATATATATTAGAGATCAGATCCAAAATTATATGATTAGTATGTTTCTTTGCCGCTTTCCATTAAATTTTGTGACAGTTTAAATCCCTTTCTTTCTCTGTACATATCATTTTAATTAAACATGTATGCGGCAGTCACACCATACCAAGTATGTAGTTTTACATATTTTAAACTACATCACGCATTTTTTTTCTTTGTAAGTGTAAGACTATTTAAATGAACATTTGATATGACTTTAAGCTCCCGATGTTTCCTAATTGCATATCAGCTTATATCCTCTTTGTTTATTTTAAAGGTTTCTTAAAGATTGATAGCTTGACAGGGAGTTGGCAATCTTCGTAACCTCAATGGCCCCTACTTTCCAATCTCGATAACATCAAGAGCCCCTACTTTGCAATTTTCGTAACATTAAGGACCCCTTTAACTAAGATGACTGTATACTTTAATAACACTATATATCAGCATTTGTTGATTATCTTATGAAATCGTTTAAATGTGAATAAACTGTAACAAAGTAAAATTCGTTCTTTTTCTGACAAAATCAAAATTTTCTTTTTCTGACAAAATTATATTTTTTTCTGTAATTGTCTGACTACCGATGTTAGACGAAAACATCATATGAACGATATCAGTATTACCTTTCATTGAGTTTAGACCTGTTTAAAATACTCAATATAAAGTAAATAGCATTTTAACAAGAACCAGGGAATTAAGGAATGTTTGGAGAAACTGACTTAAAGCTGAACACCGCTCGTAAATAAGCAATATCTGCCATATTTCTCTCCCACCACCGTTATCCCTACAACCCCTTTATAAGCTGCAGACCTCTTAGCAGTTTAAAGTTTTTTGCTATAGAGGTCTCACCTGTGTAGACGTACATCTTGCCTCGCCGTGTTATTTGGTCGCGATGAAATTATCCAGTTTTACGCACTTATTTCAAGCCAGGAGAATACTGACATCAAATAAACTGGTCAAAATATAATTTACAAACAGAATAAGCACATAAAATAAGAATTAAATGCATAAAATCCAAAGACCACGAAAGAAATACTACACGTCGGCCACGAGTTTCAGGTGTGCAATATGGTGTAGTGAAATCGAAGGTTTTAATAACCAGGTACCTGTGTAACAGTGCCTCTTTACGAGAGGTGTTCAGTTTTAAGACTACAGTAAGACATGTCCGAAAACATTCCTATGGAAAGCCATAGACAATCCCCATCACATGTACGATATATTTATTGTAATTCATTCTTGGGCTGTCATGTTTACAACCTTGGCCAAAGTTGTGATTGATTCCCTGACCTTGCCATGATTATCAACCCCGGTCCTCCAATCATAGCCGACCCATCCCAAGGTTTTAATCTTGACTTCTCCTAACTTGGCAAGAATTGAAAACATGAACGACCAATTGAATTGATATGGCAATCCCCTATGGCTTTCCATATATTCCAGTGAAATATCAAGCTCTAAGATATCTTTCTGAACATGCTTCTTCCACTTATCTCCTTTGAAGGGTCTAGCGTAGTTCACAATTTAAGATTTGAATTCATGCCAACAATAGTGAGTTATCGCAGTTAAAGCCTTATGAGTGGTTCACAATATCACCAAGCCAACATAGAATTTACGCTGTCACCAGCAGAAATAGTTTGTTTAAAGTCAACTGCAGAGACAGGTTTCGATTGTTCAGATAAGATCGTGACGTATACGTACTATGCTGCAGAAGGACATGCTCTATTAAAGGCACTGATCAAGAAAACTATATATTTTTAAAACCGCGCAATGTATTTGTTTGTGTGATCCATTGTTTATTTACAAACATAAGCTTCATGGATACCGAGTAGGATCATCATAATCAACGAGATAAGAGATGCAATTGAAATATAAATCAGATTTTTATTCTTCCCCATTTTTCCAAATCATCAAAAAGTCTGAATCCGTGAGGGTAGAGAGTAACGAAGAACCTAAAACTTAAGTTTCCTTATCTGTGATGAGTGTGTGTGTAGCGATGTACCTAAAACTTAATTATGTTAATTCTCATATAGTCTTTGTATCAGTTAAAAAGGAAGCCAACTTCTCTTGTATTCAATTTTGTACATGTAACTTAACTTCATAACACCAAAATTTTAAAAAAAATGTGTTGTCCACTGTAAGTTATAGTTGAATAACAGTTTTTAGAGTGTATCATAGACAACTAAGCTAAAAACCATTTCAAGGAAGATTGTTTTAATAAAATTGCTTTATAATCTTGACAAATTCAAATATCAAATAGTTACCATTAAATTGCTACATCACTTCGTTTCATATTAAACAAAACTACATTTTAATGTCATACGACTTCTATACAAACAAAAGATATCAATTAATAGTGCTTTCTTAGAATCTTGGAACACAAAAATGTCACACTTTCATAAACAAAAATCATACCTATTCGGTATTCTGTGTATATAAGTATTAGTGAAGTAATTCTATAGTGCCATAAATCAATATCGAACGTCATTGGCTTTCAAATCTTTAAATAAAATAATTATCAATAGATCAATTTATTTGCTTATAAGTAAAATTCCTACACATATCCATTCTTTTGAGTACTGAACAAACAAGTGACTGTGTATTCCTCGCTTCAGTGAACTTTAACAGCCATGTAAATTATACCTAAAGTCTGCCCGACCCAAACCAACACCGTGTAGACAGCGTAGACTAAGTATTAATTTCATGTTCTTTACAATAAAGAATTTATTGAATGGATTTGACAAAACTGGAAACAATGGCATTTATCTTCCTCGTTGAGTAAGGGTTTCCTATTTTCTGTCGTTAACTGACTTTAATGTGTCTATCATACCGGTATTTTTAAAAATTTACCCTTGCGATTTTTTTTAATTGATAGTACATGTATATTATACTTTCATTATGCGAAATAGTAGGTATTTTAAGACATAGTATCAGGGGTTCTGTCGAGGAAGCTAGTGTATGCGTGACATTTTTATAAGATTTACTAAAGAACGGTAACACGAATCAAACTACATGTAACAGCATTATCAAAGAAGGGAATAACTAGCCATATAATTCAGCAACATAGATCACATTACCAATAACAGAGTGTGTGTAAGCTGCAGATATACGAGGGTTGTTCGATATGTATTCGCTGTGTATTGTAGCACAGCGCGATAACGCTTTGCACGATTTCGTGGATGATGATACTCTTGAATACATAGTTCTTTTTTATAGTATAAACGCGAGCCTTTAGCTCCACGTAATTTTAAACTTATTGTCATTTTAATAGAGCCAGTCGTTGACCACTGTTGTAAAAATGGTTGGAAAACAGGTTGAAAATATTGAAGAAAATTGTATTTAGAGCTGATATGAAACTTCGCACAAAACATGTTTGTCGTTTGTCATATTTGATTAACGGTCATTCGGTAATGTAGAGTTTTACTGAATTTAGGGGGGGGGGGGGGAGATTATGGGTCTGAATGATAAGGTATCTTATGAAACAGTTCGTAGGAGGAGAAAAACTTTCTGACTGGCACAGAGTCCGTCAAACATGCAGCAAATTCTGGCCGACCTATGTCTGTTACATGCAAGGCAAATGTCTCACAAGTCAGGGAAATAATTGAAAGTGATGACAGGTACACCGTGAGTGCCGTAACGATTCGTGGTATTACAAAGCTGTTGGCATATCGCTATCGCGGGTACTTTTCATTTCTGAAAGGTACCAAATATTTCTGCCAGATGGGTACCTCATATATTTAAACATCATGCGGGTTATGTAATTTTTTTCTGCAATGATCGTTACGTATACATTTATAACCTGCATGAATTATCAAAAAAGCCTTTTATTGTTTATATTTACATCTTTCTATTAACAAATTAATGAATTGGTCGTAAAAAGTAATTAAAGGTTGCTAAATTATTGTTAATGTACATCGGTATTTTAGATAATAGAAACAACCAACTTGAAGTCGTATATATGGGAATTTGAGTCTGACACTATCATAATTATTTCGTGCAGTCCGTGATTTTTCTTAGGTTGCTGAAGGTTTCGACCGATCAATTAACTGGTTAAAACTGGGTCGTGTACAGATTGTTCGTCAGTTTATATAGAGCTATCAATCAGAATCGGTTTTTTTTTAAAAATTAAGGAGAAAATACTCGGTAGATGTAACTATTGACAGATGACCAAAAACGGGTACGAGTACAAACTGCTAAGCAATTGCTAAAAATGTTTCCCAAATTCAATCAAAGACAATTTGTAAATATATTTACTGGTGACGAAACATGGGTTCACTATTTCGAACCAGTAAGAAAAATTGGAAACAAAATATGGCTAACTAAACGCGGTAGAAGGCCTATAGTTGCAAAAAGGATCATAGCACAAAGAAGGTACTTTATTGCATATTCTTCTCATGTGATGGTATAACCTTTCCAAATTCCTGTGCCGAAGGCCATAAGTGTAACAGGAATGTATTACCAAGATGTTATACTAAAAACGCTCAAGAAATGTTATTATAAACGACACCCTGGGTCAGGATTTAGGCATGTTTGTCTACTTCATGATAATGCTCCACACATATATCTGAGCTTGTAAGGCAATTCTTGAAATCGGAGAAGGTTACCGTCTTGCCACACCCACCATACTCTCCAGATTTAGCCCCATGCGACGTTTTCCTTATTTCAAAATCTAAAAAGTTCTTATCTGGTCGTCGTTACAAGTTCCAACAGGCCCTTGGCTCAGCAATCAGTCAGTCCCTCAGAGGTCTACCTAAATAAGCGTACCGTGACGCATTTCAGAAATGGATACAGAGATTGAAATTATGTATTTCAAACCGCGGAGAAGACTTTAAAGGGATGTAATGTTCATTTCACTTTTTGAGTCGAATGCCTTTGAGATAACGTATAATACACATTACATATCGAACAGCCCTCGAATATGTAGCTCTACGGGAAAATAAGGATTGACAGACGGTATAGCTACAACTCTTAATATTAAAAAGGAAACTGCAAAAAATATGCACTAATTTAAGACTTAATCCAATATCCTTACACAAAGTTTTTAAGTATTTGTATAACAATAGTTTTTTTATAACATACAGTGTATTTTAACTTGCCTCAAACTTTCTCATAAACACCCTTATGTTACCAACCCCAAAAATGTTAGAGAGTTAAATTTTACTGCAATTCGAAAGTCGCTATACATTTAATATTCTTTTTCCTTTGTAAACAAACCACCATACTCAAGTTTAAGGGCCAGCAGGCATGTTCACGACGTTAGCTTAGGTAGCAAGGGACAGTTTCGGATAAAGTACCCGTCAATATTGTTGTAAAATTGAGAGTTGCTGTACTTGAAGGCTTATGAGTGTTGCTAAAATTCATGAAATTATTTTTAATGATTATCATTAGTTAGAGGGATGTCTCTTGTTGAAATTGACATGCAATATGTAGGCCCCATATGTTAGGTACACGAGAATCAGAAGTAAAATGCGAAACCGCGGCTATGACTGTTGTGTTGACTTTACACAGTGAAATTGCAAGTGACAGACGGGAGGTAAAATAACACGGAAAGTAGGTGGATGGGACATTGTAAACTATACACCGGTAAGTTTCTGACATATGATGTCGCAACATGCACACGGTACGGAAGGTCAACCCTTTGTAGGGAATTAGCTGGGGGAGGTCTAAAAGCTGAAAAATCATGAAAAATTAGCAAAATATGAAAGGGTCAAAATCTCATAAAATCCAGTATGTAGAAAATTTTACAGGTTTTGACTAGTAATTTTCTTCAGAAATTAGTGATTGACCCTATAACAAGTGAATTAAAGGTATTTGTGCTCAATGGGAACTGAGGAAATTCTAGTTACAGACTTCCGAAGACACACATCCCCTGGCTACAATGAAATGTATCAAAAAAACTGTCCCGTGCCACCTTAGGACTATGGTGCGTTCTAAGTACATATTAGGATACGTCTTAGTCTTAGTGCTGTTTCTCGAAGCTCGCCTAAATTTAGGAACCGCCATAACTTTGTCCTAACTTAATGACATCACTTACCTTGTCCTAAGATATGGGCGGCGGAAAGGGTAAATATTCGAATATGCAATCGTGTTGGTGTGTGAGCCTGAGTATGAATGTGTGTAATTCTGATAGTGTAATCTATAAAAACACTCTAAAGTTGACTCCGCAGACCTTCAATGTAATTCTTCCCACATATGTACATTTGCATTTAAAATGCTGTTTGTTATTTACATGCAACGTGTCACTATACTACACATTTTCCATCGGTAGTCTCTGCATTTATATCTCCGTTTTCCGGAAATAGCACAGTTGACATAATGTAAAGTTAGCTGCAGATCTGTAGCTCTCTGGTTGAAAAAAATCGGATAGACAAACCAGTGAGCTACAGATCCAAGCGTTGTAAAAACCTCCGATTTACGCCGCCGTTTTTTTGTCGCTCGCTTCGGGAATTATATCCGACTTTAAAAGCATTCAACCGCCTAAATAATTGGATTTATTAATTAAACATATAGTTTACCCCAACTCTGGTAACTTTGTTTTCCTTTTAATGGTTCCGAACGGCCATCCTTCGCCTTGGAATGTCATCGTTTTAAAAAACTCGCCTTATGACAGCCATGTTAGATCTCGTTATTTGGTCACGTGATAAAGGGGCATAACTCTAACTCGCGTTTCACGTGTTGTACCTTCACAACAACCGGCATTTGATTTGATTTCGGTCTGTATCTTAACAAATAAACACGGACAACGTTAACTATTTTTATGAGTTTACTTATTTAGTTTAGACATTTATCTATGATGCAGGCGTTTAATCACGCCTACTTTCTCTCAACTTTATGGTTCTTTGCTCGTCTGAAAATATACACACCATCTTTCTGCATAAGATACGGATGCTGCCCATGTGATAAACATACTACCATGACGTAATGCACAATAATTAAATGAGCATGGCGCCATGGATCCAAATAAGTGCCTAAATTGTGAGCAACCATTTCAAATTAAGCAGAAAGGTTTTAAAAGAAAATCAATTTCAAAACTGGCCATACCCTTAATCAGGCTTAATGACATTTTAGACAAAAAAATCACTCTTCCTTTAACACCGACCCAGAAGTTTTTGTGTAATGACTGTGCATCATTGACATTTAAAATTTATAAACATGACACAAAAAAGAACTCTAGTTTCATAAAACCAGAAAAATTGAATGTAAAAAGAAAATTCAGCTTTACTCCTGTGAAACTTGTCAAAAGAAAATGCCTGACATCTACCCCTAAAAGTCTGACTTCAACCCCAGTAAAATCCATTAAATTAAAAACATTTAAAAAAAAGAGGGGTTCAAAGACAAAGTGTGCAGGTACATCAAAGATTCATACTATGACTATGCCTTGAGAATAATGATAAAGAAAAGCAAGTGCGCAAGAGATGCTGCGATGAATGTTCTAAGGCGCATGATTAAGAAGGAGGTGAAAAATGTTAACATTCCATCCCTCAAAATTCCATCAACTGTAAAGTCTTTACAGGAGTTTCAATGGCAACGAGTTATGCAAGAGGCAAGTCATAGTATTCCTCTCTTGACAGGACTTTTGCAAGGATCATTGTCATGTCGTTGGAACAAAATGCTGACATGTTAGTTATATAATTTGTACATGATGCATAAACCAAAATAAAGGAGTACAGCATGCCTGCTGTTATTTTGCTAATACCTAAATTGCACTTTAAAAAACACATGTGAAAGAAAAGTTTATATAAAAATTGATAAACACAGGATTTTTTGTTAAATACTGGACCCTTGTAATTAATTTATTTGGAACATTGAAGTAAAAGTTAGTACCTGTTGCACTAGTACTTGCAGGTTTGAAAGTTAAAACTAGGGATTTATTTTACAACTATGTGAATATAATTTGTGCATAGATTAAAGATGAAAAGTATATAGTATATTTTTATAATATGGGAAAAATGGCATTTGCATATTTCTATTCCTCTCTGATTATACTTGTGGAGCATTACACAATTCATGTGTGTTCTATACCTCAATACTTAAAATATTACAGAGATGACAAAGGTAATGTTGGTTCACTTGTGCCAGCCCTAGAATTTCTTATGGGTACCATTTCGCATTTCCACAATCCCAAGAAGTACAATCTTCTCCAGACTATTTTATCTGTTGAAATGTACAAATCAGGATGCAACCAAAAAGTATTACAATATAATCATTGTTGTACCATTATGAAATTTCGAAGAAAAAAATTAAAGAAATTAACCTCTCTCCCACCCTAAAAAAATTAAATATACATAGCAACTGTTTTTACATTATATCAACATATCAATTACAGATTTTTAGGTGGTTCCAAAAGTTGGGATGGTGTAAGGGTGTTAAGGGAACAAGAACAGCAGTCGATAAATTGTGCACCGAGTTTGATGACAGCATTAACTCCTGGAAGAATGCTATTCAGGTGAATATTTTTTTTTCTGAATATTGACATGAATTAATCTGTTTTATAATGGAACAACCAGAATCAAAATTAGTTTTCATATTGAATAATTATGTGATATTTATTAAATTTACTCATTTTGATAAATAATCACATTTCATATGTCCAGGTAGAACTGCAAGGACCCCAACCTGATGAGCATCAGTCATCAGTAGAGAACTCGGACTCAGACTCGTACAGCTCTGATGACTCAGTCAACTCCATCATTTCAGAGAGTTCAGAGAACCAAGACTCATCTGATGTGGAAGTTGGTAGTGAAGATGAAGTAGATGCCATTCCTCTTCCACAAGACAATTCTTTCCTAAATGATCAAATTGAGAATGGAAATCAGAGTATGTGACAAAAATTTGTAATTCAATTTTACAAACATTTTTTCTTAAGTGTCATAGTGATAATTGTCCATTGCCACAACTTTTAACAAAAGGTATAAATGTGATTTTGTTTACATTTGTGTCTCTTTAAATATCTAATCATAACTTGAGTTTTTTGACTTGCCTTTAACAGATCCAGGTTATAGTGTGTGCTGGGATAATGTCCAGAAGTTGAGCGTGACACGGCATCATCTTCGACAAGACAATAAAATGATGCTGTGGGCCCTGTGTTTTGCAGCCAAGAACAAGATATCCTTCCGTCATCTGGATGATGTTTACGACAAGTGTTCTATAAGTGACATACAACTGAAGGTAAGTGATGAACATACACTGTATAATTATTACGTGTGTAAATTTACTAATTAGCTGTTGTACAAATTTATGCTGTACATAAAGAACTAGGTACGGTTTCCTTACGAATTTGCACGGTTTTTATGGGAAAAAATATCTTACGATTCCCATAAGTTGTCCGCATAGAATTTAAAGAGGAGGTCATAATAACTTATAATACCATGTAAAGATCGCCACATTCATGCGCATGCGTAGGAAATGAGCCATCAAAGTAACGTCGATATGCCATTTTATGGCCTTTTTGCGGGTCAATCCTAAGTAAATGAGTAAAATTGAACATCTCCGACCTCGTCGCCCGGGACGATTTTCTGTACAAGAATAGTTAATTGCAAGGTGTACTTATCCTAAAAGTTTCGTCCCGGGCGACGTTGTCGGAAGGGTTCAAATATCAATTTTAAAGTTTTATATCGTCGCCAATCGTGATGCGATTTGTAGTAACCACTTCGCGTATTCCGTCTATAGAAGTGAAAATGAGATAAAATTTCGGTAAATAATCACACATATTCATTTGTTCTTTGTGTAAGAGCATTTATTTTTATTTATTAACACAATAATAAAAATAATCCGGATAAAATCGAGCCATTCATACGGAGGGGATGCCATTTTGGTTGTTATGGATGCTGTAAACAAAGCGATGTATCTATAGATGGTTCCAGAGATGAACTGTTCAACGATTCGTGGAAAATCCCGATAATAAGCAGCTAGGTAACTTGGTTTTTAGCTCACCTGAGCTGAAAGCTCAAGTGAGCTTTTCTGATCACATTTTGTCCGTCGTCCGTCTGTCCGTCTGTCCGTCTGTCCGTCCGTCTGTAAACTTTTACATTTTGAACTTCTTCTCTAAAACCACCTGGCCAATTTCAACCAAATTTGGCACAAAGCATCCTTATGGTAAGACAAATATAAATTGCAGAAATGAAAGACCGACCTTTATTCAAAACGGAGAAAACCTCGAAACTGTAAAAAAAGGGGGGTGCATTTTTAAAATGGAGAACGGAGAAAACCTCGAAACTGTAAAAAAAAGGGGGGTGCATTTTTAAAAATCTTCTTCTCAAGAACTACTGAGTCAAATTCAATGTAATTTAGCCTACATAATCCTTATGGAAAGGAAAATATAAGTTGCAAAACTCATGGGCTAATTCTGTTTCAAATTTGAGTAATTTACGAAAATAATAAAGAAGAAATTGGGGGTCGATCAGTTTATAACTTCAGGTTCGGTATTTTGTATATCGAAAAAGAGGTTTTGTTTCAGAACAGCCATGTTTCACACACGAAAACTGGTCAAACTGACAAAGATGAATTTGCTTTTTACGTGCGAAGGGAATATTTGAAACTTGCAAAATATATTTGTGCCGATGTTTTGAAGTAAATTTAGGTTTAATGTTTCAATGCGTTAACATCTTCACTTGTCACGATGGTTTTAGCTTGTTTTGTATTTTGGAATATTTACGTATCAAATCAAACATAGTCTTCGGTAAATCAGACAGCTGATTGTTTACCTGCGCAAAATGAGCAAAATCTGATGCATTAACAACATATCGTAAAATAACATTCACTTTTACTATTCATTTTATTCGTATTTCGGTACGATCTCTACGTAATGGTTGAATAATGCAACGTGATTTGTTAAGATGCTCAGCATTTTCAGTCTAAACGGAGATTATTTTCGCTGATAGAAATATATACTGGTAAGTATTTTTATGATTAAAAATAAATTGCGCTCCTTCTTTGTATACAGTGCATTTTTTTTGTTTTCATTGTTTACAATTTTCTATAATATACTGAACTATCTAAGAGTCAAGTTTAGAGTTATAAGCAAGATACAGAGCTTTGTGCACAATGCTATGTTTGTACAAAGAGCTTAGATGATGCTTTAATTTCTTTATATTTTAAATGCTAAATAGGAAATGCCAAGTTTAAAAATCTTAAGTTGAATGTAATACATTCATGCATGTAAACAAAAACATGACTCAAAACAAGGTCTGTATCTTCCTAATAATTCTATGATTTACGCTGAAATTTTGGTTAATCATTAGAAATGTCTTGCTAAAAAGATGATATGCAGTAACCACTTTCTGGTGCCCCTTCTTATAGGATGAATTATATATATATATATATATATATATATATATATATATATATATATATATATATATATATATATAATCTTCACTAATTTTGATAGTTTTTTTAAACACAAGTAAATAAAAACGAAGTCTTTTAAACAGATGCCATGGTTCTAACACATTATTATGAGGATAAAAGCATCGTTGATACATTGATTAGAATTATCATGTTACAACATAATTAAGTTTTATAGTTTATTCATCAGTCAAGTAAGGTTATGAAACGTCATACGAGATGAATTCACGCTAGGTAAATGACAACCATTTAGAATGGAGAAGACCAATTCAATTTTTTAATGTTTTTGATTCGAGTTCGAGAATGAGCGCATTGAGGTACAATTTTCTTCTTTCATGTATAGGAAAGTGGGGGGTGGGCAAAAATAAAGGGAACTGGAGGTTAATCGTGAACCCCTACCAAAAATTTAGTTAAATATCTTGCATAGGATCTTATTTTTTGGTAAAATTTGGATACTTTATGAGGTTTTTTTGGTTATTCTACCGAAGGGCCATATGGCACATTATTTGCCCATATAAAGTCAGTTTTGCTCAGGTGAGCGATGTGGCCCCATGGGCCTCTTGTTTATATGAGTTATTGGGCAGGTTATGACTCAAGCTGTCTCTTGCCCTTTTTTCACTCATACAATAAAACAAATCATACACCTTTAACATATCAAAAATCCGAAAACTGGTCTCCAGCTTATCCTCAGTTGTAATTATTTATTAAAATTAGGACATCTCCTCTATGAACAAAACAACATTTCTTCTTAAATCAATAATAAACTAGTCTTTAAATACCGTTAGCTAGAGTCGTATCCCTTAAGCAATCAAAAAGAAGTGCACTTGAATAGATATGCTATAGCTATTTTGCTAATGTAAATGTAAATGCAGTTACCAACTATTTATAAAACAATATTTCTAATTTAATGGGTTGTACAATCATGGACACAACCGACGCAATGTTTTTTTTCGTAAATAAATAACACATTGTAAATCATTTGTTTATTCATGTATGCACGTTTAAGTTTATGCAGCATAGTCTAGTATATACATAGTAGTATGTAAATGTTGTAATCATGACGTTATAACATATAATCGTTCAGATTTATATCGAACAAAGGCTGAGAGCTTTGAAAAACAAAAACAGTTCCTGAACGCACATGTACAAACCTTTCAGAGTAAATCTTAAATTGAGAACAAAAGCATAACGTTATAGAGTATGTGAGTATTTGAGTACTCTGGTCAAATTCTTCAGCCCCGATATGTCCCTCAGCCCTACCATGCTTATGCAAGTGCGCACAATCGTTGGTTCTATATCACACCAGGCTGTGCAGACAAATTATTTGACAATAAAACTGCAACTACTAAGAACAGCAACGCATTTTAAGAGGGCTTGATGGTCGGTGCCATTATAAGACTACGATAAATGCCTTGAGAAAGCTTAAAGAACTTTAAATAACAATTAAATGAATATGTGTTTTTACTTGAATTGAAACAGAGATTAACAGATATGTTTATACAAGAAGGTCAAAACTACTTTGAAAGTTCCTCCAAATGCATAATGTATGAGCACTTATGTGATAATTTCTAATAACAAGAATATTTGAAAAAAAAATCAAATATACATATACAGTTTATAGGTAAGACATCTTATCAAATTGGGTTTGAGCGTGGCAGATTTTACAATATCCATAGGAACGAAAAGATTTTAAACTATGTTAACTATCACAGATTGAAGATGAGGTTCATTTTATTCTAAGCTGTTCATTTTATAAAGATATAAGAAAGATGTATGTGAAAAAAAATCATTATGAAAATTCTTCTGTCTTTAAAGTTGTTCGATTACTTTCAACAAAGAATATCAAAGAGTTGCGTAATTTGGGCAAATACCTTTATAAATGCCCAAAACTAAGATAATAATATCATATTATTTTTATTTGATTTGAGAATATCCTCACTATTTTCCTGTTTACTGTTATAATTATCATCTCCATTTTATCATTGTCATTGTAATATCTATACACTGCTATCCTGCAGACTAATTTAAGATAGCTATTGTCAGAAATGTCTACATATGTTTGTACAACTTATTTATAAGTATACGTTAGACATGTGAATTGTATGGTTCTTGGTTATAAACATGCAATACAATACAAAACAATTGGAAAATATTTAAATTTTAGAACTAAAATATTTTAGTTTTTTTCTCACTAAATAACTACAAGAAAGAGACTATAAAATTTTTAATTCGATCAATTTTTTATTTATTATTAAGCATCCTTAAGACGTTGCACTAAGAAACGAACTAAAAACAAAAACAAATATAGTAGATGTATTATATATCTACATTAATTAAAAAAACAATAATGCAAAATAAATAAATAAATAAAATCGAGTGTCTGTTGAGACTACTGAGTTAATAAAATTAGCTAGAAATCATTTTCGTTTTCGAAACATTTTTTGACCTTTTTTCATGACTCCGATCAAGTGGCACATCAACTAAATATAGATTAATATATAAAATATCGTTTATGAAAAATGATTTCATAAATAAAATTAGATTACACCAGCTCTCATTATATTAAAACGAGTGCTTTCCCAAGGGAAATTAAACAATTAATTTTGGATGCAAACAAAATTATGTCTCAATTTTTGCACAATATTATTATCCAACATTACATTTCAAGACAGGTTTGAAAACTTTTAAGTTCTGTTTTAAAATATGTGTTAATGAAAATAGATATTTGTTCTTTGTTTTTAATATGGTGATAAAATCTAAATAATAAACACGACTTGCATGAATCAATTATTATATCAAAATTAATATTATATTGAAATGAAATCGTGAAATTTCAGAAAAAACTGAATACGTTCATTATTGAATTTATCCCAACTGAAGAACAACTAATCCAAATTAAGTTATCCTGAATTAAATTCAAAAACAAATACATGTTCGTTTTTTTCCTATCGGGAAACCAATATGTATTAAAGGATAGATAGATGTACAAGTCATTGTGGAGCTAAACAATGTATAATCCTTGCAAATGTGTGATACATATGCAAATCTCCTATTTAAATTCTTTGCGGTAAGTTTTATTTTAATCGGGATGAGTTCAATCTGTTTTTTATGCATTTTTTCTAAACAATTAGTATTTACGTTTCAAGTTCGTTGTAAACAAATCCTTAGTTAATAATAAGAAATGCAATATTTTTACTGCTTTAATCAATAGATTTACATTTTATCAATCTTCTAAAAATATCAGCAATTTTTTTCCGTATTTCTTTTGCAATGAAATGTATTGCTAGGTAAATATATGATGTAATACATGTTATTCAGATAAAATTTTAAGTCTGTTTTCTGACAATCAATTTTTCTAAGATCTATGATGAAATTTTGAACAAAATCATTATCTTTTTTGTTTTTGATTGCTTTATAGAGCAATAAAAAATATTTTGAATTGTCTAGCCACTTTGCTTATAACTTATTTGTATATGAATCGAAGCTGTTTGGTTAAACCTACTTTCAGTTCTATAACCTTTTAACATTCTTACAAATAGGTAATTAAGGTATGCCAATAACAACATTTTTATAACTTTTTTGGTCATTTTGATTAATATGATATCATATATATGCTATTCATATCTTGTTCAAATGACATATGAACCTCGTTTACTGATGGCAAGCTTGTTAATCAGGAAATGTGCGAACACTTTTGAATATTTGAACATAAACTCTTTTAGGTTTAATAAAGAAATTGTTCCATTACAATCCCATTTAAAATAAGTCGTTTTTGTCTTTCTTGTCAAAATATTAAAAGAATTAAAATACTCTCTCTCTCTCTCTCTCTCTCTCTCTCTCTCTCTCTCTCTCTCTCTGATTTTGGGCTAAAGTAATCTTTTATTTACATTGATCATTATAAAAAGTAAATACATTTTTTGAAAAAAAAAGTTTATTACACACAAACAGTACATTTTCTAAAAACACCAAATTACATTCAAAGTAAGCCAATACATATGTTCTGCAATCTTAACAACCAGATAATTACCAAATTGATATGCTTCTCTTTATGGAAAACATTAAATTATTTAAACTTTCCTTGACACACAATGGAAATAGAAATGTGTCTTATTAGCATGATTCTTAAATATTTTTTCAAAACAAAAACATATTAATAAACGCTATTGAAACAAAGTTTACTTTATTCTGGTTGTTAATTATCAAAACAAACAAAATGTATTTTTTTAAGCATCAAACACTAAAATAAGGTTACAATCTTTAGCAAATGATTTATAAACAATTTGATTCAAAATTAAAATCTAATAATAGAGTGATAAAAGTCAGGTGTTAGTCATTTTAGTAAAACACTGGAGTTTTCTGAAAAAATAGATTGTAGCGCAAAAAAGTCTGCATGGTATGTTTTTAAAATACGTTTAAATTTAACAAATTGCTTTTCTAAACAAGCTAAAGACGACAAAATCGTTTAAAAAAATATTTGAACCCGATATGATCCAACATTTGATCCTTCAAGCCTGTGACCTTATTATAATTTTTTATTAAAAAACCTAAAAAACTTAAAAACAAAATTTTCAACTGTCAGTTTTACTTGAGACTGTAGATTTCAAACGGTCAGTTAGTTTTGAATAGAGTATATATATGTTAGTACATTCATAACTTTGTGAGACACATTAAAATGCGTATACTTTTTTTTACTTGATTATACATTTGAATAAATTACAAAATTCATTCATTATTTTCTTACTATTGAAGTATAAAAAAAAAGCAATGCTAACTTTCTATTTACTGTAGCATAAGATAAGTCACATAAGCTATTATACATTATACATGGAAATGAAAATCACCGTGACAATATCGCAAGAGAGATAACTCTCGCAAACTAAATAGAAAAAATTATCAATACATTGAAGAAATTTAATGTTTGCAACGTTAAACATATCAAACGAATCCATATCAATATTATCCAGTGTACTTATACTTTTTAAAGAACGTCGGACCACGTGGTTTTTAACGTTGAACAATCCCATACCTCTGAACAAGCTCATCATAACTGGGCATTTCTGAAATGAAAAAACAATATTTGTTTAAACATTAATGAATATTTACCAGTTTTTGATCAATAGTATACAGACCATAGACAACTGTTTTAATATACTGTTTAAAGGGAAGAATTTCCCCCCATTCATTTTCGCCTTCTTCGTCCTTGTTGTCAGCAGGAGAATTTGAGTATTTGCGAATTTTAATGTCTCATTTAAAAACTGCTGTGATGTCATTCCTTTGTTCCAGTAGCCTAAAATTTTACCTGTGACAGTCCGATATTAATGAGCTTCTTAATATCAGACCGTTACCTGTGGTTACAGTTCTGATATCCTTCAAAATCGGACTGTCTATCCTAACGGGCCTCGAAACTGTCTGATATTTTTTCATACAGAACTGTTTTCGGCATATATCTATTACTTATCTATCTTAAAATGCAACTGTGTCTGGGCGAATTAAAGATAAGCTTAACTGTTTTCAAGTGTAGAAGGGCAAATATTACACAGAGCGAAAACCACACTGTATACAGTAATATCAGAGATCCTTCCCATTCTTTGGATTTAAAAGTATCCAATTCTGTTACAAAGGGAAAAATGCGAAATACATGTCCAATATCTAATCATAGTTACATATATAATACGTAACTTTAATAAAAATTTTCAACAAAATGTTAGTATTTTCTTAATTGGCACTTGATGATAGGAATTATTTAAAACAATTATATTTCACTACATCGCATAAATTCCTTCGACGTATCATTTACGATGTACATTAACATCTTTAAACGTCAAGCAATTTATTATCTTCCTACATTCAAAACAAAACTCATGAAATGAAATATACCAACCTCTCTGACGTTTGTGGAATCTTTTGAGCTCATTAAGGTTTATTATTCCTTCACGTATTTCTTTCTCCTGCTTCTCGATGTATTCCGAGAGAGGAGGACATGACTGATGATGGTATGTTATAATGTCATACACAGTGTTGATTTGAGGAACTAAAAGTAGAAAATGTATTGCATGAAAATATAAAGACAAATCAAACAATCTAATGTGATTACATGCTCTTTTAAATTCTTTAAATAGTTTCATAAAATGTTTGTTATACATTTTCCTTCTTATAAAAATTTTAAATTATTATCA
Organism: Magallana ariakensis; assembly: GCA_020458035.1. NCBI lineage: Eukaryota > Metazoa > Mollusca > Bivalvia > Ostreida > Ostreidae > Magallana > Magallana ariakensis. Next base: position 63,459,148 of record CM035812.1, on the reverse strand, counting down.
AGCGTTTTAATATTACCGTTGTCCAACATGGTTATTTTTGCACATCCAATGCATTCAAAATATCCCTCTTTGTCGTTGTACACGCATCCACTTGCTGCGAGGCGAACGGCGGATATTTTATGCGTGACGTCATAATCTGTCAACTTGGAGAACGTCGACAATCTTTCTAGGTCAGTGCTAATAGTGTACTCACATGGAGGCAGTAATCTTTTGTTTCTCCTTGTATTGCCTCCCTATAAAATAATAACGAACACATTATACCCTTTGGTGCGTCTGTCTACTAATAGCATTAGAATAATTTCTTATCATATAATTTATCACTATGATATGTGAATGTATCAAAATTAAACTTAAATCAAAGTTCTGACTTAACAATATATGCATGCTTACTAGCATATGTTCTCCGGCAATCTCTCTAATCGAGTCTGTCATGAACGAGGCCATGATCCGCACTCGCCCAAATCCCCCAAAAACTTCCGTTAGCTAGGTGACAGTGGTGTTTCCCTACAGTGCTTAACTCAGACACATAGGAAATGGATGGTGTTTTGTTCACAATATTCAGAAGAAGGTGCACAGGTGTTGATCGAAAATCGTCTCGGTGAAATGTAAGAACTGAGGACTTATTTGATGATATATGTATCCAGGCCATTTATATCACACGGAGTAGTATCATAGCTCTGCAAAAAAAAATATCATACCACTTCATAATTTAAAAAATGACATAACATTTTATTTAGAGTATATCGCCATAGTTAGGAGATTCACACAATGTATGTTCATGCCTTACCAATTAAACTTATTCCAATGCAATCAAAATTGTAGCTTTAATCTTGATAAACGTATCTTGAACCACATCGGTCATAGTAGTCATCAATATTTTATTGGTTTATATAACATAACAAATCAAAATGATCGTAACATTGTATTACATGTACGCTCACTATCATTTCATATTCCTACACACACTTCTGTGTATCTAATCAACAATATATCGTGTAACAAACATATAATCCTGTTAAATTGTGTACATGTTAAATGTAACACTGTCAGTTTATATTTGAAAGTTGTTTTAAGCCATGACGAGAATATAATCTATAATACTAGCAATTCCTGATACCTAACTTTTGTATATATTACAGAATGCATAATTCGTTTTGCAAAAAGAAATTTCAGAATGAGTTTTATGTAAATTATTTGAACATTTATTGCATGTCATTGAAATACAGGAACCGGTGCACCAGTCGCCACGCCAAGTTTGGTATCAAGATATATTTAAGAAATACAAAAATAAAATTTAACTCTTCTACATCATTCACATTATATGATGTAATGAATATAGCCAAATAAAGCTTGCCTGCTAAAATGTTATTGACAGAAACTAATGATTAATACAGTGGACAATGCGGAAGTTTAAAGATTTTTTTTCAAGTCAAAGAGCGATAATACTTACTAATTTCGTTAAACCACAAACTTATTGACTGATTGCCAGCGAACAGTTGTCTCGTCACGCTTCTATTGGAATCCACACTTTTCTAATGAACACGGTTATCCTGAGCTTTTGAAAGATTAAATCTCTGCAATACAAATAAAAAATTAAAGTGATATTTTGAAGGGGTTCTTTTATACTGAATGGTTAACTATTTAAAGGAGTTGTTTTTCACTCGGGTAAAACTTTCTTGTATAATGATTTTTTGTCCCTATAATATATATACTTATCTATCTTTCAGATATTAATCAAATGATAGTAATTATTGTTTTCCTTTTTTTTAACATTATTACAACTAAGAATGTGAATATTTAACAATTATTCTGAAGATCTTTACATAAGTAAACTTCTCTAAAGACTATTAATTAAAGTTGTATTGTTTTAACAAATATTTCGTTATTTTAACAAGTTTACATGCATAACATAAACAACTGCCAAAAAGGACATGCTTTTCGTCATCAAATATCTGACGTTACAACTGCCACTTTTATCTTAGGTTAATAATTACGACTTAAAGTCAGCCCTACAGGTTTGAGTCGTGATGATTATTATAACATGTATACTCATTTAATTTTCATATATGAATAACATAAAAACTAATAATTCATCTGGCATGGGTTCAGCTGTATTCATGATATAACTGCAAGTGACCTTAAAATGATTTTTCCTTTATTCTTATTTTATTCACACAGGAATAAGACTTTGTTTCCTAATTAAATTGATGATATAAAAAAAACGTCGCTCACTCGTCGCATGAAATAAACTTTTTTCAAAAAGATAATTGACTTGTAACGAAAAGAATCTTATTTTCGTTTTACAGATATCACCTTCATCAATCAGTTTTCCAATCTTTCTAATGTAACGTGAATCAATGATTCAAAGTTATTGATTTTCTACAAGGAACAGACAGACCTTTCAATAATAAAAATCCATGTCTTTGTATTATTGAATTTGAACGGATTTCCTCAAGGTCAATGTGTAAAGAAATATAATTTTCAAACCGAAATGATGTTGTTCAAAATAAAATGTAGGTGTGTGTAGTTAAAAAAGAGTGTACTTTCGTAGTAAGTACACTTGTTACATTAAGGTTTTTAAATTTAATAACAAAAAAACCAAAACAAATTAAAGCCGAGTGGTATCCAATCGAGCTATCTCCAACTCTGTTGTAAATCATTCATAAACAGAGAAAATATGTGTGTGAAACATTTATCAGTGTAAAGTATCTCATTGATCGGTGTAAATACATGTGCATGTGCTACAGGAAACGTGTTGTACAACAGGAAACGAGTAGCCGAGTGTTGGCTATGATCAATGTATATATAGTTGATGTGTTTCACAGTATTTAATGTGCTTTACAATTCTTGAATTTTGATATAAAGAAGACCATACGAATTATATTGTCAAAACTATGGTTTTCAGTAAAAGCAAATAAAAGCACAAATATTGATGCAAATCTTGATGTGGCTTGTTAATTCAAGGCATTTCCCTCTAGAACAAATGAAAGCGTTTTAAGAATAACCGGCATTCCTATTTACTAAATGACCTGAATTTAAATATTCATAATATCATATTATAACTTATATCGCGTTCTTAATAGATAAATACTAGATAACGCCGTAACATCAGTCAAAACAAAAGTAAACAATTATTAACAGCATGTTTCTTATCTAATAAAGAGTAAAAGGTAAAGTTTTCATGGATAATATTTAAACTTACTTCATAAATTGAATACACTTTCTCAAAAAGATCCCTTGAACCAAATTTTAAAAACACCTGTGTTGACTCATATACATGTATCAACAAATGAAATAGACTACGTGTACCCGTATGGAAGGGAATTACCGCCAAAAGTATATGTATCTTCCTTTTATTCTTATTATGCTTACTTCCTTACACTTCAGTACATTTACACTTCCATGTCACTTTATTGTTTTCATATTCATGCTTATCCAATTTCACTTTGATTCTCTTTTATTCTTTATGGTTTGCTTAGTTCTATGTTGCAACATTCTCTTATTATTTGTGTAAAGTTTTATTTTTATCTCTGTTACAAACGTGAATTCAATCGTGCAAAATCTTTATTGAAAGTGCTATATGGTTTGCGCGATTGAATTCACGTTTGTAACAGAGACAGGAACAAAAATTTACACGAATAATAAGAACATAGAATTAAGCAAACCATAAAGAATAAAAGAGAACCAAAGTGAAATTGGATAAGCATGGATATGAAAACAATAAAGTGACATGGAAGTGTAAATGTACTGAGGAATAAAGAAGTAAGCATAATAAGAATGAAAGGAAGATACATAGACTTTTGGCTGTAATTCCCTTCCATATACCCGATCGCGAGCGCCTGGATATATAAACACAGACATTTAAAACACGAGACTGTCACTGTGGTAATTTTCAATGCGCGTAGTGAAAATTTTCAAAATAAAAATATTTGTTCGTCTTTTGTTTGGATACATTATAATTCACTTTGACAACAAGCATTCTGTATGTCTTCAATGTTACTGAATTAAAAGGAATGAACAAATGATTCTACATGTATAAATTCAATGAGGCATGATGTTCCTATTTCATTTTAATGTATGTTGTAATGTTTCAAATATCGATGTTCCTGATGTTAGAGGGGTGGTGTTGGAATTAACACTAACACCTAAGTACATTAATTGTTTTGATGTAGAATACTTCTTACGAAAATTAGATGTAGTTATCTGAAGTTGTTGATAGAACATTTATTCGATTCAGACATTGATAATTAAGATGTGTTGAATTGATATGTAAAACACTTCCTTGTTCCTAGCTGTAATCAGGAAATTTAAAATGCATACATAACACACATTACAGAATGACGTGGTCTACTGTTTACTGGTAGTTTAAGTTTTGTCACTCGTGCATTTAAATTTTTAAAATGTTCAGCATTTGGTTATATTAGTTAAAGGTTATAAAAATACGTCTATACATGCCGGATGAATGACAATGTTTTGAAGACATTTTTTTTATTGTTCTAACAACTATTTTAATTGGTTTGTTGTTTTTTAAATCAATAAAGGGGCAATTTTGTTTTAAAAAATCGAATCTTTGAAAATTTCAAGCCTTCGTGACATAATTTATTCTATTGTCTGTTCTTTGTTTCTAGAGTTTAAAAAACAGAATATAAAGAGCTCCTGAGATCAGCATTCTAGAAACTCAAGCAAGTTTTAAAGAACACTTCTTATTGGTGTACCCCCTGTGACATTCTCGGTGAGCACGTGTGTGTAATAGAACACAATATTTTTATTGAAAAATCAGTTGGGAGTAACAAACAAAATGCATTTTTCCTCACACAATTCTCACTTATACAAGACCAAAAATTAAAAACTACATTTATGTTATCCAATCATCTGAATGAACATTACTTCCTCCTATTATAGTTCTTACAATGTTTGCATATTTGTGTAATAGTGTGAATGTTATACTCGTTTATATGTACATGTGTCATAGTCAAGATTAAAAAAAAAAAAAAGGTTTATATAATGATCGCGACCTACTATCTATGCAAATCTCCGACAATGCGACCTACTATCTATGCAAAACTCCAACAACAATCTAGAAGGATGTTATCATAGCAACCATACTTCCTTGTTTTACTAGAACCTTCCAAATTAGCCTCCCCTAGAAACATGTGTAACTTTAACTGTTGATACTTCCTCCTTTTAATGTGTTTTTATATAATAATCTATTCCCCCGTCAATAATTCCGATGAAGAAAAAGCAATAACAATGACTAAGCATGTCTCATACCGGATACACTTCACGTGTTCGTTTTCTTTATCATACTTCTACGTAAGCAAAACTTTTTATTGAAATGACCTAATGGAAACTGATTCTGGTGATAAAGTAAATTTGTAGTGTTAGTTGCAATTTTTAAAAGATACGTATTTGATTCATATGTTTCCGTCGAAAAAATTGATGTCATGCTATATTATTATCATGGAAGTCCTCTGTTTTACGATTTAGGAATAGATCGATAACGTAAAATATTGTTTTAATTCAAACTTACTTGTAATGAATGATTCAATCCTTTTTCACAAGAAATTCTGTTGCAGTAGTATTAGCAGAAATACAACAGTGTATACCATTAACAGGGACCTTATATGTTGTATGTCAGCCAATTAAATGATCTGGCTTATTGAGGTATTTTTTGATTGGTTGAAGGAAAATACACGAGTCAATATGGTGTTACATGCATGGCAATAAAACATATCAGAGTTATGTCACTTTAGTGTTTAGAATAAAAACCATTTTGATAATTTAACACACGTTTTATGCTGTTTAATAAATGTAATGGTTTGTTTTATTATAACGATGGATCAAATATATATAAATGATTAATTGTTTTTTTATAATTCTATGTAAAACATTTTACAATCACATTAGCACAAAAAAGTTTCTCATGAAGTCTCTGTCTCGCAGTTCAAACAATGAAAACTATAGTGAATAATCTGAAGAAGACTGATAAACATTAAGGACTTAATCGGAATGATTAGATATGTATCACTTAAATTTAAGTTTTTGAGATAGTTTAAACAGTGTAGTACCAGTAAAGGTATATTATGTGCTAACTATAATTACAGTACCGTCAACGCGGATCCCGTATTTGACCGCGCTCCCCCCGCGGTTATTTAATCCTTTCCGCGTTACACCATCGCGGTTAATTCATCGCGGTCCTCGCTGCAGCCATGTTTAAACCGCGGCGGTGTGACCTACCGTTGAACAAGGTGATCGGAAATTTTTACCTGTATGCTATTAGACAATAAGACGGCCACCTAACACTGAGAGTCATTCTATACTGGCCATGTCTGATGTATTGTTTTCATTTCACATATTAAAATGATTACGTATTTTTAATGCACGTTTTCAAAACTCCTTATCGATTATTTTAGAGATGTTTTAATTAAAGAATCATCTGCACCCGTAATAATTTTCATGTAACTGTTGATATACCTATTATTTCAAAAATATTTAATCATTTTTATAATGTAATCTACATGACGGAGAGGGTTAGAACTATAAAATATTATTTTTCGATTTTTAATGATTTTAAACATTTCCGACTACAAAAATGTTTTAATCCATATCAGTTTGTAGCTCGTTTTACGGCACTCTCTCGGTGCTCAAGACAATTAATCTAGTCCGTGACAGGCACATGCTGCACGGAGAACGTTTACCTATGGTCAACGGCATGTTATGAAAATTTTACTCAACTCTTAAAATACTAAATTATATTGACATAATGTTATGTGAGTTCAATATGAAGCTACAACACAAATGTACATGTAGTATCAGCTGCGAATACCGTTTTTTCGTAACCGCCCCCGCCACCTCTTCAACGTTTTAATGACTGTGAAAGTACATGTAAATTGTACTTGACTTTAGTCCCAATTGTTTAACACAAAGGTGTGAAACCATCGCATTGACGTGAAATCACTCTACGCTTGAATGCACAGAATACACTGGTACATGTATATGAGACAGGTGGATAATCCGTGTAACGAGTGACCATCAGGAATTTCATTTGTTTTTCAAACAATTTTACTAACAGTAATAACAATAAATAGTTAATCATTTTACTGTTATCTGTTTAACTGTTAAACGTGTTTAAGATGCACCCCCTCCGCAAAAAACCTAAAACCTTCAATATAGACTAAGAGAGAGAGAGAGAGAGAGAGAGAGAGAGAGAGAGAGAGAGAGAGAGAGAGAGAGAGAGAGAGATTGATTGTCGATACTCAAGACAATTAACCTAGTCCGTGACAAGCACACGCTACGCGGTGTACGTATACCATACGATCAACAGCAAAATATGAAAATTTTACTTTACCCTTAAAATATAAAAAGGGATTGAAATCATTTTATGTGTGTTGAATATGAAGCTACTACACATATGTCGTATCTCTAGCGAATTATAACGTTTTTGTACCCCCCTTTCCAACGTTTTAATGACTGTCAAAGTTAACTGTATTTGTCCCAATTGTTTTACACAAAGGTGTGAAACCATCGCACTGACAGGAAATCACTCTTCGCTTGAACGCACAGAATTCACGGGTATGAGGCAGGTGGATATTCCTTGCAACAAGTGACAACCAGGAATTCTTCCCGTATATCAAACAATTTATCTAACAGTAACAATAAATAATTGTTTCATTTTACTGCCTTCTTAAACTGTAAAAGGTGTTTAACGTGTCTCTTCCCCCGAAAAGAGAGAGAGAGAGAGAGGAATTAGTTTTCTTTTTAAATAACGTTGTAAACGAACTAAACTTCACAAACACGGTGTCAAGCATTAAATTAAACACCATTAACAGTGTTACATACTTTATTGTTAGACAAACTTCTTTTTTTCCTTTACCTGAAGACTAATAGAACGAAACTGTTTTCCTTCAAGGAAGAAGCACGTGGTGCAGCTCGCGGGCTGATTTGATTGACAGGTAAAGCACGTTGCATATTGGATTTAATCACAATGTCTTTTATGAATACTAAACTTAGGAAATGTTTATATTATTATATTTCAATTGAATGCAGTGGCGTCGGGGGGGGGCTAAATAACATTACCCTCTCTCTCTCTCTCTCTCTCTCTCTCTCTCTCTCTCTCTCTCTCTCACACACACACACACACACACATAAAGATCGTAGATAAAATCAAGATCGGCGACACTCAAATCAACATGATCAAGAAGCCTCCTCTGTAAGATAGGTGTACGGTTAGACGAAGCCGTACGCAATTTGGAGATTTTCTTTTGTCTTGAATGGGTGTGAAAACCCCTAGAGCATGTCGTTTTCTATACCCTAGGTTTGTTAATCACTATACACAGGAAATGGTTTATTCCCACGTAGCTAAAATTCTGAAATTCTTATTCCCACCTAGCTAAAATTGTGATTTTCACACCTGAGTGAGCGCTGAGTATAGTCTGTTTTAGGTGTGAACTACCTGTGATATATATATTTTTAGATATTCTTGATAATATGGATTTACTGTGTTATAAAAATTTCAATTTAAGTACTATCAATTATTGAAAGGTTTAATATTTATAAATTAACAAAAATAAAATAAAGTTTAAAAAAAAAGACAATAAATAATAATAATAATAAAAAAATAAATAAAATAAATTCAATAGGCTTGGCAAGTTTCACCCAATGCAATAATGTTGCACTTGGATACTACACCTTTTACTACTGACGTCAATATTTTACTATATGGGGATACAAATCTTTCTTCAGCAAACAATGAAACAATTTTCAAAGCAGTTCACATATTTATTTCAGCATCAAAACGTTTTCAAACAGAAATTTATCACACATCCTACATCCATTCTGTTATTTTACTCACCTGGCATATTTTTTTTTTTTCCTTAACGCATTTTTTCAAACACACTGTTAGTTTAGCCTTTAATTTTTCATAAACATGTTTACAAAGAAATTCCAACCTGGGCACATCAATGATTTAAAATTTGTAAATTATATCTAAGGAAACGGATTAATATAAGTGTTTACGTGTGTCCGAATCCTTGCTTAATTATTTATCATTGTATATTTGTTCTATGTTGTATTCATTATAAACTATGGTTTACACTAAGCAATTGCCTAAATAAACAACACATGGCAGTAAATGTGTATGATATTCAAAATAAGTTATAAATGCTGAAAAAAAACTTTTTACGGTATATTGAACCTACATGGCACGAGCCTTGTTTACATAATAAAGTATTGTGAGTTCTGTATCTGTATCTTTCTTATAACTCTACCACTGATCTCAAAGTTTAGTTGATCATTAGAAATGCCTAGAAATTTTTTCCAAAATCGTGACCATGCCCCGTTAATGCAACGATGTGTGTGATTACTTTCTCATAGCTCAAAATTTACCTAAGATCGATCATAAAACAAACCTTTTTTTTAATTATTACAATTTCCATATATTACATTCAATCAATTTTTTAAAAAATAATCTTAAAAATCTTTTTTATTATATATTTACCTAAGGTCAATAATAGAACAGACTATAATTCACCTGTAATTAATTTCCTTTGATCTTTGACACCCTTACCTGTGCACCATTCCCACTTAGCTAAAATCAGTCACCCATAGAAAATTCAGAATTTTAGCTAAGTGGGAAGACACCCAGGAAATGATCGCGACTTATAATTAAGGATCCTCCACACACCCGGGAAAAGTTTTGCATACAAGCCCATGCTTCTAAAATACTTGAAGATATGGATTTTTAGTATGTGTTCGACTTGAAAATGAACACAAAAACTTTCAATTATGGGGGAAAATCAACTTCTTAAATTTTACCGCTCTTCATAAAAAATAAAAATCCCTGCAGTATTCGAACTCGGGACATGCGGGATGGTAGACCAACGCTACACCCGTTGCGCCACAGAGATAGTCACCAAGTTTTGGCGATATAAACTGTTTCTTAACGAGTTGAAATCGCCATGCTGTGACGTACTGTCATAAAAAGTAGAAGTCACGGGGTGTCGAGGATCCTTAATATACACAATGAAGGAAATGTGTACAAAAATAGTTGACATTTGATTTTTTTTTTAAGTAACTCGAGATGTATGCATTTAATAACATGTACAACTTTCCATGTTGTTTTGTGATGTAACAACCTCATTCCATTTCTTGTAAAGAAATGTCTATCTTCACGCACACCAGAACGCCTAGCCATTGTATTATGAAAATCACAGAATATACGTGTATATACTCTGAATCTTTTCAGGGCAATACTTAGTTTAAAACTAAATAAAATCCGTCCGATGTGAAGAATCATACAATTTTAATTATGAGTACCTTTTTCCTTTTTGTTTTAATTAGGAGAACTGATTTTTCTTTGAAAATTTAATTGTGAGCAGGTGCTTTTATAAGGCTACAACTAGTCGGTCTACAGAGCTGGTTGAAATCAATTTTCCTAACAAATTATAAAATTTTTATCAAAACAATGACGCTTGTTACAGCAATTATAAAGTCGTGATTTTCCGTAATATGAGCGATTAAGCCACTTTTAAAATTTGAATGAATTTTTAACGGTTTCATAGGATAAAATGATATTGAAAAATTAAAATATACGTACCTGAATATTTATAAATATTTATAAAGTAAAATATTTAATTTAAGTAAATAAGTCTTATTAATTTTACATTTTTTTTTTGTTAGATTTTAAAATTTAATTTAATCGTATATCGATAGATCAATAAGTTAGTAAAGCATGATTTTTCAACCACCTGCGGGCATGGCTCATTTCACCTTGGATTGTACAGCTTTAAATTATTAGAATTCAAATATTACCCCAGTACTACCAAATAAACAGCCAATATTAAAAAAATATATTTACCTTCAAAATATGATTTTCTATAAAAGGATCATGATTATCTTTATGCATTTGTTAACTTACATTTATGTTTAATGCATGTTATATTTTTTTTTAATCGAGGGAGATAACTCGTGTTCCTTTTCGATACTTTTTAACACCTGTAATCGATCGTTCAGACCGCGGGGGTGTTGTCATTATGGGTGATTGAACCGCGGGGGCACGCGGTTTTTACCTGAGACAGGTGTTTAAACCGCGTTGCAATTTGGACCGCGGGGGTGCGCGGAAAATACGGGATCCGCGTTGACGGTACTGTATATGCCTGAGCAACTTTTACCAGCTGTAGGGGTATGTGCGGCGATCGTGTGCAGTTGATGATAAGAATATAAACATTTTTTGAACTGGCGTGTTCTTGTTCAAAACAGATAAACAAAAAGCAATAAATACTGTAAAAGTGGTTATTTACGCGTGGGGGAAATTTACACTAGTTACGCGGTAAGCTGAAAACCCCCGCGCATATGGTAAAATATTAAAAACTTTAGAGTGATAAATCACGTATCCGCGTTTTTAATACCAACGCGTATTGTTTGACCATAGAAACAAGTACTTAACCACCAGCGTAAATAACCACTTTTACAGTATGAGGTTGTGCATGTTGTTTTGTATGCAAACTATGCATACAAGAACAGAACAATACCATTTTAATCCCACTTAACAAAAGTGTATTATGTTAACTAAAATTGAGTGGTTCGTAATTGGTAACTGAATAGAAATTTGAGAGACAGACAGGCAGACATATACTAATATTACTTATTAGGTGTGTTACTGACTGTTTACCGAAATTTGTGGGGTCGGTAAAGTTCATAGAAGGCAAGGCGAAGCCGAACACGACATTAACACGTACACTCTGTTTTGAGAAGTGTTGTTTATACATTTAAGAGTAAAATAATTTAAACGTGTGAACTGTATATCTTGAATCGCTTTATTTGTTACATTAGTATGCAAACATTTATGCAAACAGTTATGACGAATACTTCATAAGTTTCGGTCAAGCAGAACGATGGCTCTTCACATGATTCAGAAGATAATAGATACGGAGATGATGTCGCCATAGGTTAAATATATAGAAATCAATTTCCGTGTGAAGTGTTGATTGTTTATAATGATAATATAATTATTTATGATTATACCACTTGGACAGAAATAATCTGAATTATTTTTCTCTTTGTGTAAATTATCATATATAAGCCTATGTTAAGAGATTGAGAAGGGTCAGGCATTCGGGGCAGATGTTGGGAACGGCTAGTCAGTCGGAGATATTTGTTAGACTTTGAAAGTTGCTGTGTAAAATCTATACGATCACGCTTTAATAAATTATTGTTCAACACCCGATTGGACTTATTATTTCTGGACTAGACAAGAACCTGAACCAACCCATAGGCTTACAGTTATTTAGACTTCTCTTAATGATGGTAGAAAAATTTGATTAAATTTTGTGTGTAAAATATGACGGGAAAGAAAAGAGCTATTTGTTAAGTTAATGACACCCACAAGCTTAAAAAGGGCACGCAGGTCAGAATGAGGTAAAAACTAAATAATGGTGAATTCATCAAAAACATAATTCATTCATTTTGGTGGTAAAAGGCATTTAGAAAAATGTACTACGAAGGCAATAAACATTACATGTACAGAAAATTAAATTAAAACTGTGAAATGCATACAGTACTTTGGTGCCTTTTCAGATAAAACTTTGAATTTCAAAAGTACAAAAATGCCGCACAGCTATGATAAATTATCAAAGGATCAAATATATTCAAAAGTTTTAACGAAGCAAGCAATGTTTAGTCTTATCCTTAATCATTTCTCATTTGGATTATTGCAACGTCATTTTATCTAGAACAGCACAAGGAGAAATCAATAAACTTCAAAGTGTGCAAAATTGCTTTTAAAAAAGAAAATATGCAGTTCTAAGAAGCCTTCATCGAACTTCATTGGCTACCGATCAAACGCAAAATATCATTTAAAATCTTAACATTTAATTATGTGCAACCGGTAAATGGGTCAACCACTGGAGTATTTAAAAGAAATTTGTCGAAACAAACAATAAATTACAAATTACGTTCTTCCCGAGATTCTGAAAGCTGTTAGAAAGCTTAACTGTTTATTTGTATATAATCTCTTGTTTCTATGTGCACAACGTCATTGAATACGTTCATGTAAAAAAAAATAATAGGCGTTTAATTGAATAAATCAGTTTCAGTTTCAGATTCATCTTGAAAATATGCTCCTCAGCGTCTAGCATCCGAACTACGTACATGGGTGTGGTGAATTAATGTTATAGAAACATAATAAATTTTTCTAAGAAATTTGTTTTGTCTCCCACTCCCATTTTAATGGCATTGATCAAAGACATTGAATGCATGCCTATGATGGACAAGGCTATTCTCTGCCAAAATTCTTAATTATTAACGCTTGAATATTGTTTTGATGTGGGGTTGTCCATTGTTCGTATCTTGTGAAAATGCATTTATAATCTCTAGATGTTTTTCTTTGGGGAGGGGGTGGGTGGGTTAAAAAAAATAATTGGACTACAGGACAACATTTTACAAGCTAATAAACCTCTTTCCATTATTGATTATGTAGAATTAAAATCAGATATATCTGAGTAAAAATGGTTTTAATTTGAGAAACATCATGTTTCTAAATTGTTCATCATATTAAATATCGTTCAGATCTGCCATTCTTATAAGATACCTATCAATTGTTGAATTATGATTTATTTGAAAAAAAATGCACATGACAGTGTTCTTTAACCGGCTACAAAACCATTAAAAACTAAAATTACGACTACCTACGTTATTTGACAACTAAGATCGAAATAGAATATTTCAGAACCACGTGACATTAGTAAGGTGGTTATTATATGTGGCTTGTGACATAATATTTGCTACGTTTAACAGAATTACATCCTGGTTTACAATGACCTAGTTACCGACAAACCTACGGACATACTCGTGATTCACTGTACACATGATTTCCTTTAATATGTCGTTTTATCATTAAGGGATTATTTTCCGCGGAAAACCTCAAACCTGAATACAACCTGAATACAACATTCAAGTGCAGTCCTAATCGAGAAGAACATTTTTATAAAGTCATTCAGAATATTTCTTGTATCCATGCTTTAAATACCTGACATTCTTTTGAATTCATTCTTTTGAATATGTAGCTTGAATCTTTTTAATATCGTTCAGATATATCAATAGCTACAATAATATCTTGTGATATCATATTTGAAATATCACTCTTTAGTTGGTTGGAATGGGTACCCTTAATATGTCCTTTTTACCTATAATAATCTTTTCATATACATGTAATTTTTTAAGGTAAGTGGGGCCGGGGCACGATAAACTACAAGTACTAATAAATATAGTGCGATCGTCATTTAACGTATTAATATTAGACATTACTTTGTTGTTAGATATCATCATTAAATGACAATGTGTATTCCATCTGCTTAAAGCCAATAATACTGTTTGCTCAACATACGACTGCACAATAGCATTTTCCTCGACGATCGTTACTTATACCGTGACCGTACCGTGATTTATTTTTAGTATCTCTTTAGCAATACTCGTTAAAAATATAACGAACAAGCGTAGATTATGTGCTAATACCGACCATATCAAAGCCCTTTAAAAATACCTTTTTGTCCGCGGGGACAAATTGACGCGGACGTCTGAGGAAACTTTGGATTGAAACTGTAGTTATAGAAAGTGTATTTTCAATCCACCTCAGCGCTTCTAACTTAATGCTATTAAAGTTAGAGCGATGGAAAAACATTTTTTTCGTATCAGAAAAGCGATTGAAAATCATTTTATTTCATTAATAAGAATATAATCAGCAAACATAAGAAGATCCCAAGATTATACGCAAGACAAAGCATTGGTCCGGTGACTTTACAGAATCAGTCCTCACAAGTCTGAAATCAAGTGAGGGCATTGTTGAAATGGTGTTTATTCACGAAGAGAATAATTCAAATTCCGATTTAATAAATTAAAATAATACTTAGATAAAAAAAAATCGCTAAGTAATGTATGCGAATAGATATACGTGTTCATTGTTTATCTAGCTATACACTAACAAAACAAAAAAATCACTTATATCGACATTGTTGAAGATTTCTGAGGTACGTAAATATTTATGAAAATTCCGTTACTGAAATTAAGACCGCGAAACATTATACAATGTAGTTTTTAACGTTAACTCCACTCAACTTTTTTTTATAATATATATTTTATAGTATAATTATAAGTGAAATATAATTATTCTTCAAGAAAGTTTTCAAAAAATTCACCAACATTGCACACGTTTTTCGATCGCTTTAATTATAGCAAGTTTGAACCGCTGAGGTGGATTGAAAATACACTTCATAAAACTAAGTTTCAATCTAATGTTTACTCAGACGTCAGCGTTAATTTGTCCTAACCCATTTCAAATGTTTTGAGTGTAACAGATGAAATTGACGTAAGCTATATATTTCCAATCTTGCCAGTTAATGTTCCGCTGTCTTATCTACAATAGAGTTTGGTTTCAAATATATTACTCCTAAGTAGCAATAAAATCTTTGACTTTCATTATAAACAATTTTAGAAAATATTTTGTAAGATATCCTGATGTTTTTCAAATGAATTAAAAGTTTCCAGCTTTACATTTGAAATTAAAAAAATACATAAGTGCAAGTAGAAAGTGATTGGTGCATTTCAGTGGCTGAAATATTCTATAATACTGTAAAATCAAACTGAATTTAAAGGAAACAGTTTAAAGAATTAAGATATTTTAAATCATTAATCTTAAATATGTCCACCACCAGGTTACATGTACATATAACATCAAACTGTTCTTTAAAATGGATTTGAAAAATACAGGTAAAATCTCGGGTAAAAAAAAGAAGACTATAATTGTTATCAAAACACAGTTCACGCCTATCGTTTTATACTTAATTACCAAATGTGTGCAAAACGGAAACACACCTATCGGGCGTGTTCCGTCCAAGGATCCTCCCAAGCCTCTCAATTACGTAATACTCTACCACAGAAGAAACAACGAGTAAAATACCCGTAATCTGCACCGACGTAACACACGTCAAATGAAAACTCACAAAATCGCTTGGTAGGATTAGTAATATACATGTATAAGAGTACCATATATAAAAGCAAAACTAAAAATGACACAATTTTGAAAGTGTTTAGCGTTTAAAAAGTCGGACCATTCTACAGCAGTCGATTCAAATCTTCGGAAACTATACATGTATTAAAATTAATACGAGGGGACACTGATGCCAACAGAGGTTATCATGCTTTAAAAATCACATATGATTTAACTTGTGGGTTTTTTTTTGGTAATAATCCAAAGTAATTAATTAATTCTACAGTTCCTTATTACTTCAACGAATCTGATAAACTTTAAATTTTGATATCATTCTTAAAATTAACCAAACTACCTTCCCTCATATTCCGTCGTCGTTTGTTCCGGTTAATAACAGTTCATCAGTTTTGCAGATATTTGTTTTGATTTTTCGCAAAAAATATTAAATCAGTTAACATTGTTATGATTAAAGAAACTTTTCTGAAAACTTCAAAAGTATATATTCCCATTTAAATGGTCATAATTGTAACAAGATAGCCTGCTTGGTCTTATTTTAAATTACATGTAGATGAATCGATGTAGTTGAAAAAGGTGACGAACAATAATTTGCTATACGAAATCTAATCATACATTATTTGCTGATAGTATCACTAGTTTGGAATTTAGGACCGGGAAACTGAAATTGAAGTGATTATGTTCAGCGCTTCGACAGTCATATAATTACATTAAGATAGGATCAATAGTTCATTGGTTTTGGTCAAGCAGAACGTTGGCTATGCATATGACTTAGAAGATAATAGCCATGGAGCTAATGTTGCTATAGGTTAAATTTATAGAAATCATGCTCAGTATGAAGTGTTGATTGTTTATAATGATTATGTAATTATTTATGATTATACCAGCTGGACAAAAATAATCTGAATTATTTTTCTCTTTGTGTACATGAACATATATAATCCCATGTTAATAATTTCTGGGTAGATGTTGAGAACAACCAGTCAGTCAGAGATATTGAGAACGGCCAGGCAGTCAGATGTTGAGAACGGTACGTCAGTCAGAGATTAGAGATTGAGATTTGAATTTATAAAGTCTGAAAGTTGCTTTATAAAAATCTATACGATCACGGCTTGATAAATTATTGTTCAACACCAAACCGGACTTATCATTTCAGGACTAGACGAGAAACTGAACCAACCCACAGGCTTACAAAATGCTTCACTAATGTACGTCTAATGCTCAACCATTTGAATGTAAGATGTCAGATTATAAACGAGATACAGAGCTAACAATTCTTTGCTATGTAGACAAGACTTCTACTGTGTTTTTTGTTAACATTGGTTTAATATACTAGTGAAAGTCCTGTTTTATCCTGATTTTTTTTTTCAATTACCAAGTTCATTGTGAATACAAAAAAAACCCAGTTTCTAGCGTTTGTCAAATTCAGTTTTGTTTTAGCTTGATCTTTCCATTCAGCACTTAAACACATTTCCTGGACTCAGAATACATAACAAATAATTGTGACCTCTTTATCTCTATTCAACTCGACGACTGACACTTAAATTTTGCTTGATTATTAGAATTACATTAACAAAGCCCTGCCTACATAAAAAATGAATTTTTTTTAGCTCAAATCGTGCCCATGCTTCTTTAAATTTTTTATTTAGCGTGTACGGTATCGTCTTGGCTCTGTTACCGATCCATAAATGCAATAATATCAAACATACGTTCTGATGATGCGTGACAATCCCCACCAAAACCAAAATAATATCTTTCCACAGCCAAAAAAAATCATATGAAACGCCAAATAGTCCCTTGAAAAATATAAACTTCGAACCTTGATAAATCCTTCAGATTTTGAATCAATGAATATCACAATATTTAATAGCCTACTAGTCTTCATGGAGGAGAAACCTCCCTTTGATTCACTTAACAACTCACTAGGTACGAACGTTATAGGCTTGTAGGCAAATCGTACATGTATACAATTTAATAGACATTTCGTTATAAAGCTTCTCTCATATGAAACATTTTACATTTTGTAAAGAAAACAAAATTTGCTTAAACAAGATGTATTATTTAATTGCAACTGCTTAAAATGTACTCTATCGAAATCCTTCATTTGTATATAGCATACGTACCATAACCTCTTTAGGCAAATTGACACTAGATAAAGGTCGATACTGTTTCAACCAGTTTCAGTTTAAGTCAATCATCTCATATTGTATTGTTGTTGTCGAGTTTTCTAAAGAAGAATATGCTCAATATGAATGTAACGTCAAGTTTAGAGGTCTATCAGATACCATTTCTTGATTTAAGTGTTAATATCCTAATGCACTAAACTCTAATTGTGTGGAACGTCTCTATGTGTCAGAGGGAAAGTATTTCATTTAAGAAACTAACAGTAATACTGTTCATTTTCTGCATAAACAGTATAGATAGAAAGAACTAATTAGATACCTACGAAACATTTCTAGTTCTTGAAAGGCAGGTTACCGTTAGCTTCGTTTTAAAATATTCTCAATCAAAATTCCTGATTTTTTTTTTATAATAATAGGCAGTAGTTTGCAGTTCTGTGTTCATCTAGGCCTAGTTATGACGTGTCGTTTGTTATGTGCAGGAGGAATGGATATTAGCGTGACTGTTTTGAAGTAATATGTGCTATTATCACTTATTCAACAAGTAAGCGCCATGAATCGCTGTGCCTTTGATCGTATCTTATTAATATTTCAAGCATTAGTATAATAAATAGACTTCAATGAATGTCTTACATTTATATTTGATTTTTAAAATTATGGTAAAGAGCAGAAAAAAGATCTGAAACGCTGTTAAATTTAAAAACATTAAAACAAAATACAGACTTGAGTAAGTATGTACTAAATTTCCAATTCCATCAACTAAAACAATCTTTGTTGTGATAATCCATCATAAACCAATCATTGCTAATATACATGTATTAAGAAAGGTAAACGTTAATGATATTTGTTCCTTCAAAGAAAGTTCTAGATTTTTTAGATAACAAATATTAGGAAGAAATACACAGAAAAAAAATAAAACAGTTTACAATAACAAAGAGAAAAGCTAAATAAGCAATCCACCTTCTAACTTAAATCAATTTTACTAACATAATTAATCATTGAAATAAGGTAATTAAACTCTGATTATCACAATGTCAAGAATGATACAATCATAAGTACATTATGGTGAATTGCACCTAAAGTGTAACACATCAATTATCAATTGAAGATGGCGTAACAGAAAGTATAGACATAACCAATCATTCACAAACTAGACAGAATTACGTTAAAATCTGAATCTAAAATTTAAAAAACATACTTTAAAAACACAGTTATTGTACAACTGATTTGAACTTTTTTCATTTTTCCATTTAGTATAAATCTTTGCACAAAGGACATCCATGACTACCTGATTTATTTCCTTAAAGCCAGACTTTCCGGTAAAGTCCCACCATATCAGACTGGAACGTTTTTTAAGTAAGTCAATTAGTTTGACATCAACATTCTTAATGAGGATTTTACACATCGTTCTTATAATATTATGATAGACAATTCATTTCAGCCAATGATTTTTTTTTATTGGCTGGTGTAAAAGCGTCTTTGTTTTTTTTATTATATATATATATATATATATATATATATATATATATATATATATATATATATATATATTTGTATGTGCATCAATAAATATCACCTACTTTCGTCAATTGGATTTTGTTCCTGTTACAAAATATATTAAAATCATTCTTATAAGACTTTACTAAACATACAAAGAGGACCTTCTTTCCGTTAAGTAGGCGTAATTAGCACCAGTCATGGTAGACATGGGTTATTTTTAGAGACAGATCATTCAGTTTCGGTTTCATTTTCTCTTTATGCCACGTCAAGTTCAGGTGGGTAAAAATGAATGCAAACTTGCAATGTTTGTTAAGTTGTTAGCAAATTGTTTGCAATTAGATAATGATTTACAATGGAGTAGTTCTATTAACTAGAAATATTTTTAATATGGTTAAACTATTTTAATGCAAACGATATATTCGGTAACTGATATTCTTTTTGAAACATTTTAAAGATCGACAAAATATGATAACTCTAAAACCATGATTGCGTCAGATAAAGATTTATTTATTTTGGAAGGTGGGGGGAGGGTCTTTGTAAATATTTCAATACATTAAGGAAAGCCCTAGATGCTAGTATCTTACAACTTTATAGCAAGATATACGGGGAATACTGGTATATTTTTTGCCAGTAAAAATGCAACTGGCATTTAGAAAAACTATTCTTCATTATATTTTGCTTCCATCTTAATTTCATAAATTATATCCTTCATTTTCATTAGATGATTTTTCTTCATCCATGTTTTCTTTATGCAAATGGACCCTACACCCCAACCCAACCACCACCATTATCTCTTTCTCGGATTAAACAAATGATAATCTCTATTTTTTTTTTAGATAAAATATTCAAAATATACCCTCCCCCATTATTATACCCTCTCTGAACCCGATTAATCATGGTTTTACGATAAGTAAAAGAAATTGTCTAATTGTTCGCTTCATATTAATATTTCAAGGGCCACCCTTTATTTTTTCAACAGGATTCATTGAATGTAAAAATTAACCCTATCCCTCAGAATGTGTTCATCTCAAGTGAAAATTGTTTAAATAAATCTGAAAAATTCTCATGGGAACTTTCAGTCATATATTTCACAATTTATAAGCTTGTATAGCTGCACCCAGATTCCTTCGTTATAGCACGGAAAATTGGAAACATCATTAAGCTTACTCCCACTTGTAAATTAATGAAAACATAATAAATATGCTTTGAATACGTAAGCCGCTTTTGTAGATATAGATCTTCGCTGTACATTCTAAGGAACCTTTGGGAAATATTTAAGCTATACAATGCTCTTTGTACTGTCCCGTAAAGTTTAGCTGGGTACAAATGAATGCAAACTTGCAATGTTTGTTACGTTGTCAGCAAATTATGTGCAACTAGATTAGATCATGATATTCATGATTTACAATGGATTCATTCTAAAGCTTTTTAGAGATCGAGAAATATGATAACCAGTGAAAAAAGACATAAGAAGTCTCAATATTTAAAAGTACTTTTCACAAAAATAACATTTTTCCTTTAACAAAAATAGCAGTTCGTGTATATTATATATAAATAGTTAATAGCTGATTTAAACCCATTTTTAAAAAGTAACGTCTTTCAAATGGATTTTTAATCCCACAAGTGTTGAACTCGGAATAAAAAAATAATTCTATATCCAGGAATGCGTCAAATATAAATTCTTTGGAAGGAGGGGTGGGGGTCTTTTTAAACATTACAATACATAGAGATTTAGGAAACCCCTAGTTGCTTGTATTTTACTACTATATACCAATAGATACGTGAAAAGTTTGGTATATTTTCTCAATAAATTACTGTGACAGTCGAATCATTGGATTTCGTGGTGGCTCAATTTTCGTCGAATTCGTGGGTACCTCTCAACCACGAATTAATATCCTCCACGAATGAATAAATAAGGGTTATAAAGTCATATTTCCTTTTGTAGGTATAAGAAAATAAACGAAATTACATCCCCACGAACCTATAAAATTTCAGCAATCCACGAAAATTGGCCCACACGAATTTTAATGACTCCACAGTAATTAGCTCGACATCAAACAGATTAATAAGGATTTTACCTACCGTTTGTTTATAAACACTCAGTAATTTTTTGGACATACCCCGAAAATGTCTCGCAACACAAGGCGCATCAATTATTACGTCATAAATGTTTTATCCACCAAATAATTCAAGAATAATATTTCAACAATAACACAATGACACAATAGCAATACAGATAAGTTCAGCAAAAACTAATTTGTAGATAAATTTCTGTAAACAAAAAAAAACCACATTGGTACATATGTAATTAAAAAAAGTATTATGTTATCATAATTATTGTATAAAACATGCATTATAGGAATTATGGCTTTTGGACAAAGATTATTATATCATACACTGTTAAACAACAGCAGAATAATATGTTCCCTTAGTACCTACTTTAACCTTAAAAATGTGTACAAGCAGTTATATTTTATATTAATTTTTTTTCCAAAAAATAATATTAGCATTTATTTTCTGTTTTTATTATTTCTACTTCTTATACCAGACTGTTGTAGATAATCGCAACAGATGTGTTTCATATACATGTACTATAAAAACACAATACTGACCTGTCTAACCTGAAATTGGATTCTCTTAATGCGTTTCTGAGGTAAAAATCAATACATATCTGTACAATGAAATGTGGATTAAGCAACAATAGAAAAACTTGTGTACTCAAATTAAAGTGCATGGCAAGTACATTTTCTTAATAAAAATAAGTAGTAAGTAAATTAAAGATAATCTAGGCCATTCTTCCTTAATATTATATGTAGGGTATAAGAGAGATGGATGATCATGGCCATTTTTAGGCTATATTTACCTCCTTAAGACGATGAGCTCAGTAAAAAGATATAGGAAAATGTTTAAGCTATGATAATAGGATTTTGTCGTTACTAATCGATAGTTTATTGTCAAAAACATCATATCTAAACGTTTGAGGTTAAAATGATGATTATTTTTTTTTTACCAAAAGTCTCCTTAGTTTAAGAAGTATTTTATTCATAATATATACACTGTACATACATGTAAGCATATACAGTGAGTGTAGAAGTGTGAAATAAAATGTGAGCTGAAGAATAACAATCAGTTACAGTTGGAAAAAAAGCAGGAAATGATTGAAAAATTGAAAAACTGGACGAAAAAAAAACCAAAAATTAAAAAAAGTAAAGTAGGCTTAGCAATATTAACTGTACATGTACGTTTAACTTACATATAAGCATATATTGTTGCATAATACAATTGTACATTCAAAAAACTTGTGTTTTTTATAAAATGATGAATTTGGTAAAAAAAAATTAGCATATTTTCCACAAGGGATAGACAACTGTAGCCAAATTATACAATATTAACATGTATTGGTATGTCATGGTTATATTCATATAATCACCATAGTTTACGGCATTAAAACATTAAAAAATGAAATGAACACAGTCTTCATTAGAGTAACCACATTTCTAACATTTAGCTGAATATGTTACAATATGTTTTAACAAATCTGCATTAAGATCACTTGAAAAGTTTCTAAGCTGACATTGGAATATATTTAGCTGTCTTTGACCATAACTGACCATAACTGTATCTTGGCGTCATGGATTTCTGATAGTCTAACACTAAACGCCTCCCCTAATGATTGTCCCTTTAGTCAACAATTTGAAACTATCATTTTTAACCTCAGACATAGCATTAAAAATCGCCGATACAAAATTAACGAAAGCCGTCATCATATGCAATTTCTAGCTATAAATAAACTGGATGCTGCATTCGACTTATGAAAATGGGCGTCATATGTTTCCGATACTATGATTCATTAATAATTATTTTCAATAGTAGTTTACATAAATGTGACATTAACTTTTGAATATATTTGCAATTGTTTTCTAAGCTTTTATTTGAATTTAAATTGTCCAATTATTTAATTTTCCCAATCAATTCATTTTATTACTTATGATTATTTCAATACCGTCATTTATATGAATTTTAATAATGTTTTTGTTTCAGAAGAAGCTTAATTTATAGCGCTTCAAGCATTCCAAACTAAGAAAATCTTTACAAGGTCATATGAGAGTTTTAGCATGAAAATACGTCATCAGAGGTCTATTTGACCGGACGATAATTTCAGGGCGGAATGACTTCAGTCTATGCATCCAAAATTTTTCTTTATAAAGAAATAGAAATTTTTTCACACAGTAGATAAAGAAAAATTGTGGATGCATAGACTGAAGTCATTCCGCCCTGACGGCATGAACAGATTAAGTGACTTCACTAAAATGAACATCAACTAAAGCATCCTGATTTTTTTCTATGCAATATCACCATCATCATCTTTTTGGTTTCATGTACAAACTATCATTCACGTTAATTATTCAACTTATTAGCTCGTTCCGTAATCGGTTTAATCTGTACGGGTTCTTTTTGTTTACTTTTTATTTTGCTATTTTTAATTGTTGTTTTATCCATTTTATTTTCTTTATTTAACTCCTATTAGTTTTTACACTTTTGTGTATATTTATGTGGTCATTTACAGAACCTGTCTCCCCTACAAACCTTCATTACGAATTATCTTACTAGTACAACTTAATTAACACCAACCCCCAATTAGCTAATTAATTCGTCCGGGTTATCTCTCAGCACTTCTACACAGACCGTCCGCTGCGTCGGACGGGATTTTTCTTTCTCGGGCTTATGATCTTTAATACAAAGATGTAGTTGCCACGTTCCCATCCGGTGTTTTATATATTATTTAGTTTTTAGTTTAGTGCTAGTTTTGTAGATGTTTTTCTCCTTTCATATTTAGTTTTTACTTTGTTGTCCTGAAGAAGGGACGGGTTGTCCCGAAAATTTGACAATATTTTTCTTTATTGTTCGTGTCGTTGGTTATTTTAAGTGCTTTTTTATATCTCATCTTATAACCATGTATCTTTTGATCCGACACTATAGATAACGAGTGTTGTTGGTTTTTTTAGTGCTTTATATATATATATATATATATATATATATATATATATATATATATATATATATATATATATATATATATATATATATATATATATACATGTATATATGTCCTAAGTACATGTAATTATGAAAATGTCATTTTGGAGAAAATTCACGCGACCAAAATATACTATTAGAAACACTTGACTATCGGAAACACATGACTGCACGATATAATTTAGATTATGTTTTATATTCATTTTTATTCTCTTTATCAGACTTTGCTTAAAATTTGATACAGCTGTAGGAGATTTTATTTTATCTGGCAAGTTCTTCCTTAATTTAATTGTTGTTGGTAAAAAGTTATTATAGTATGCGACTGTTAATAGTATGCAGCTCTTCTAGGAATTTGTATATGATACAAATTCTTATTGTGTAAGACATAATTATAAGTAACTAGTAAGCACTGCCTTATCATATCATATGAATAATCAAGAGTATACCTATTAAGTAAGTTTTTGTTTGCGTCTTCTTTTGCTCCGTGTTACCCCTCCTAAGTTTTGTTTCGATTAAGTACATTTTAATCCTGCAACGCCCACATTCTATTTGTACACTCTCTAACAGATTACTTTGCTCCTGTATGCAATTATCCCACACTACATTACCATATTCTAAAATAGGTCTGATGAAAGCAATAGGAACCAGCCTCCCTAAAATAGCAACAAACTGTTGCGATTTATCAGTTGAAATAATAAGATGACACACAATTTGATGCACAGTTTGATTTTTTATTTAAATTTGAAGCAGAAAGAGAGAGAGAGAGAGAGAGAGAGAGAGAGAGAGAGAGAGAGAGAGAGAGAGAGAGAGGAGGAAGGGGCCCATGGGCCACATTGCTGATCTTATAAACATTGTTTTTTACCCAAGTATATGGTTGAAGCTACGTGTAAGCTTTATCATTTTGAATACAATACAGAGGCATGTCAGATAGCCATGGTATGAAAATCGTTTAAATAAATCTGAGAAATCCTCTTACAAGCTTTCATTCACATTTATTTCACAATTTATCAGCTTGTATTATTTTGAAAACAATTTTATTCCACCTATTACAATGTAAATGTGGAATATAAAGAACAACTCCCACCACCACTACCACAAGGATAAAGATATAAATAAGTTTGAAAATCAAGTATACTCCACTTTTAGCTAACGCTTATACATAACTCACAAATTGTACCATTTACATTTTCACCATAAATTTGGACTCATGCACCCGCTGACTTACAGCTACACCCAGACTTCTTTGTTAGATCACGGAACATTTAAAACATCATTAAACCTATTCCTACTTATAAAATTAATTAATCATAATAAGTTACTTACTTTTTCCTTCATAATATCTTTTTCTATTAAATAAAACCTTTGACACCCCCACCTCTGTATTTTTCACAGGGGTCAAGGCAGGACTAATTTAAAACTCTATATACTATTTCCAGCTTTTCTTTATTATTACATGTATGAACTGTGAGCCAATGTTAGAGCCTTTTCCTGCCCCGAGAAATTAATTCTACCATATATCGGGAAACGTTTGTTAACATTTCGCTATTTCAAGCTATTTAGATCTTAAAATGGTTTTTAAAGCACCCGACTCTTATTTCATTCTTTATTAATTATTTCCCATTTGAAGGGAGACCGACACAAAGACAGACGCCTGTCAAAAAGTATTCAGAAAAACTCACTCGAGCTTTCAGCTCGGATGAATTTGAAACTCAATTTATGAGTATTGTCAGAAATTTCAGTCTGTTTCAACGGATTTTTTTGTTTTTTTGTAGTTTTACCTTGCATTTTGTAGATGTTTTTCTCCTTTCATATTTAGTTTTTACTTTGTTGTCCTGAAGAAGGGACGGGTTGTCCCGAAAATTTGACAATATTTTTGTTTATTGTTCGTGTCGTTGGTTATTTTTAGTGCTTTTTTATATCTCATCTTATAACCATGTATCTTTTGATCCGACACTATAGATAACGAGTGTTGTTGGTTTTTTTAGTGCTTTATATATATATATATATAAATATATATATATATATATATATATATATATATATATATATATATATATATATATATATACATGTATATATGTCCTAAGTACATGTACTTATGAAAATGTCATTTTGAAGAAAATTCACGCGACCAAAATATACTATTAGAAACACTTGACTATCGGAAACACATGACTGCACGATATAATTTAGATTATGTTTTATATTCATTTTTCTTCTCTTTATCAGATTTTGCTTAAAATTTGATACAGCTGTAGGTAATTTTATTTTATCTGGCAAGTTCTTCCTTAATTTAATTGTTGTTGGTAAAAAGTTATTATAGTATGCGACTGTTAATAGTATGCAGCTCTTCTAGGAATTTGTATATGATACAAATTCTTATTGTGTAAGACATAAGTATAAGTAACTAGTAAGCACTGCCTTATCATATCATATGAATAATCAAGAGTATACCTATTAAGTAAGTTTTTGTTTGCGTCGTCTTCTGCTCAGTGTTACCCATCCCAAGTTTTGTTTCGATTAGGTACATCTTAATCCTGCAACGCCCACATTCTATTTGTACACTCTCTAACAGATTACTTTGCTCCTGTATGCAATTACCCCACACTACATTACCATATTCTAAAATAGGTCTGATGAAAGCAATAGGAACCAGCCTCCCTAAAATAGCAACAAACTGTTGCGATTTATCAGTTGAAATAATAAGATGACACACAATTTGATGCACAGTTTGATTTTTTATTTAAATTTGAAGCAGAGAGAGAGAGAGAGAGAGAGAGAGAGAGAGAGAGAGGAGGAAGGGGCCCATGGGCCACATTGCTGATCTTATAAACATTGTTTTTTACCCAAGTATATGGTTGAAGCTACATGTAAGCTTTATCATTTTGAATACAATACAGAGGCATGTCAGATAGCCATGGTATGAAAATCGTTTAAATAAATCTGAGAAATCCTCTTACAAGCTTTCATTCACATTTATTTCACAATTTATCAGCTTGTATTATTTTGAAAACAATTTTATTCCACCTATTACAATGTAAATGTGGAATATAAAGAACAACTCCCACCACCACTACCACAAGGATAAAGATATAAATAAGTTTGAAAATCAAGTATACTCCACTTTTAGCTAACGCTTATACATAACTCACAAATCATACCATTTACATTTTCACCATAAATTTGGACTCATGCACCCGCTGACTTACAGCTACACCCAGACTTACTTTTTCCTTCATAATATTTTTTTCTATGTAATAAAACATTTGACACCCCCACCTCTGTATTTTTCACAGGGGTCAAGGCAGGACTAAGGTAAAACTCTATATACTATTTCCAGCTTTTCTTTATTATTACATGTATGAACTGTGAGCCAATGTTAGAGCCTTTTCCTGCCCCGAGAAATTAAATCTATCATGTATCGGGAAACGTATGTTAACATTTCGCTATTTCAAGCTATTTAGTTCTTAAAATGGTTTTTAAAGCACCCTACTCTTATTTCATTCTTTATTAATTATTTCCCATTTGAAGGGAGACGGACATCAAAAAGTATTCAGAAAAACTTACTCGAACTTTCAGCTCGGATGAATTTCAAACTCAATTTATATGTATTGTCAGGAATTTCAGTCTGTTTCAACGGATTAAGGGTTTTTTGGTTTTTTTTTTTTAGTTTTACCTTGCATACACACAACTATCAAACTGATAGGTCAATTTGTTTTTTTTTTTTTTTTTTTTTAACATGAATATAAACTACTGTAGATAAAATAGTATAAGTATATGTATTTGGATTTAGCATCGGCAGAATTGCACATCTACTGGTCATGGAAAATATAATGAATTTCCCGAATTCCTTTAACTTACAAATATTTAGCATTCATTTTATATGGGTAAGAATTATCTAAAAAATGACATCGTTTTCACAATATAAGGTTAAATAGATAAATCATTTTAAATAAATAAGCAAAGGAAGGGCAAAGCTCTGCAGGTAGAATATACAAAAAAAAATTATTATAGAAGACATCCGGAAACACATATGCATAAGAAGTTGCTTTTTATTTTATACACTCCTCTTCTGGAGAACATTTATTGTAACCAGAAAAATGACTAGAATATCTTATAAAAGTCATAAAAAATTATACTTTTCAAAAAACCATATTCATTTGAAACTGAATAATTTTTAGATTTTTTATTCATGACTTTAACACATGTTATAACTGAAAAAATAACCTATGGAGAAAAGAAAAATAACGTCTCATTTCCCCATGTGCACTTTCTAACACAACTACAAATAGATCGACCGCTCCTGCAGCCAATAGTAATAGTGAGTGCAGATATTTCTTTCTTACTTTAACATTACTGTGACAAAACAAGTTACAAGAGTATTGCATTGATTCATAATTATGTTTACAATATACATGTATATAACTTCAAAACGTCCCTTCAATAGTGGTATGTGTATGATTCATCAATTTCATTCCCTCTTTATAGCAAATAGCCCTAAAATCAAGAAAATTTGAAACATCATTAAACTTACTCCCACTTATTGAATTAAAAAAAACATAATCAAGATATAAAAAGCTACTTACTTTTACTACATAAGATTGTTTCCATATAATAAAAACCTTTATACGCCTAACAGGGGTCAAGGCATGATTGAATTTTCCTTATACTAGCTTTTCTCTATATGATTGTCATATTATTATAGCATTTTTGTTTGACCGAAGGAAATTTAAATTTTGCTTTCTATTATGAACTGTGAACCAATGTTAGGGCCTTTTTCTGACCCTTAAAATTAATTCCACCATATATCGGGAAACTAATGTTAATTTAGCTATTACAAGTTATTTTGTTCTTAAGAATATTTTAAAAACACCCGACTCTAAATTCATTCTTTCCTTATTATTTTCACCTTGAACAGATACGGAAACAACGACAAACAGACAGACAAACAGACTCCTGCCAAAAGGTATTTAGATAAGCTAACTTTAGGCTTGCAGCTAGGATAAATTTAAAACGTTTGTGTGCGTGCGTGCGTGCATGTGTGCGTGCGTGAGATGTAAGTAAAAATTGGTTTAACAGGAGAGTTGTACATCTGATTTTATTTTAAGTACACCAACAATAGAGATCACACTTTGAATTCAAACTAACATCAAATATTACATCGTACATTAATTTTGTGCCTGACAAACAAACAAAAAAAGTATATAAGTATTTATATGTTCTCTTTTGAGTATGCCACTCGCTTACTGTCGAGGTACAATGCCATATATCCCAACTTCAGAATAGCTCAACTGTTCTGAAAGAAAAAAAATAAATATAATAACGCTTTTTGACAAAAAAGTGATTGTTAGTTTTAATCTAATATATGTATGAAATTAGACTTCTGTCTTTAAAGCGGAATCAAAACATTCCATGGAAAAAAGTTTAACCTGGTCGGCAACATGTAAAATAAATCAAATTTCCGACATACATATTTTCATCATATTCATTTCAACTTATAAAACAATTACATTTACTTTTCAGTTTATACTTAGATTTGGTGGTCTACATAAATTTACAATATTGCGTCGATACATTCAATTTCAATGTATTAGATTCACACATGTCCCCATCTTTATCACAAAATTTGTTTTTCTCAATGCTTTACAGACATGTTATAAGGTAGAAATTACCGTTGCTGATTTCTTCGCGTTCTCCATTCTCCTGTTTCATGATGTAGGCAGATAAGCCACAACACATTGGCCTGCATGTATGAAAGGTCCTTATGTCGGAGAGGGTCTTGATCGCCAAAACTAAAAATAGTAAACAAAGTTTTTTTTTTTATTTTTATTTTTACGTAGTGTTTTTTTCTTCTTCTAAACAATATCATGTGGTGATCAAATTATCCTTTTATTGTTCTTTTCACAATATAAGATTATTCTCTGTTGATGACAATTATTCTAAAAAGATAAGTTCTTCCATCTATAACTCTAAAAAACTTCAATGTTTTTAGAAAAACTCTTACCCTTGGCCAACGGAGTTATTTTTCCACAGTCTGTGCATTCTAAGAAATTCTCCTCGGCGTTGAATATACATCCAGTTGCCGCGAGCCGGACGGCAGATATCTTCTCTATGATAACATTATTCGAGAGTGCGGAAAAGGTCGCCAATCTTTCTAAGCCTCTGCTGACAGTGTAGTCACACGGAGGTAGTGTTTTAATTGTTCTGCTTGTCTTGTTTCCCTGTATATAGTTTACGTTATACTTTTTTTTCATAATTCATTTTACTTGCATTTTCATCATAATATGCGGGTGTTATATTACTGTTATCAAAAAATTCAAACTTTTAAATTTCGTATGATAAATAAAAGCACTCTTACCGCAATAACTCTGGCCCAGTCAGTCATTGGCAAAGCCATTATATGCTTCGACTCAAATCATCCCGAAACGTCTGTTATATCAGGAAAATCGTCTCCAGAAGTGATCGTCACTGCACTTTTTATGGTTATTTCCGTATTAAAATACTTTTTGAATCCAAGGCAGAGCGTACCATATGAATGAAGTGCTTCAAGTTTTACACGTCAATTGCTTAGAAGTGTGGTCGAACGCACTAGATAAAAATACAGTATATTAATATGAACCCATCTGAGTTTCAAGAGCTTATTGGATGAAATCATGTTGACATGTTGATACATTTAAGTAAACGCATATCTTTTGATGACCTTTTGATGTACTGATAGTGAGAGCAAGTGATTGATTTATTTAACTGCGAAAAAAATTGTCTAACAATTGTTTAACAACACTGTTTTATAATGTAGGTAGATAACCCACGACACATTGGCTTGCATGTATGATAGGTCCTTATTTCAGAGAGGGTTGTGATCGCTGAAACTAAAAATAGTAAACAATAAATTGATTTCACGTTGCTTTTTTCTTCTAAACAATAATATCTGATAGGGATAATCAATAAGGTTCAAACAATTAAAACCTCTAGTTCTAATCACAAAAACACTCAATCTATGTTGACGTTAATTATTTTAAAAAGAAAAATTCTTCCAACGATAACTGTAAAAACTTTAATTTCTTAGAAACACTCTTACCGTTAGCCAACAGAGTAATTCTTCCACAGTCTGTGCATTCTACGAAATCCTCCTCAGCGTTGAATATGCATCCACTTGCCGCGAGCAGGAGGTCAGATATTTTTTTATGACATTATTATTCGACAGTGCGGAGAATATCGCCAATCGCTGACTGTATATTCACATGGAGTCGGTGTTTTAATTGTTTTATTTGCCTTGGCTCCCTGTAAATAATTTACGTTATGCTCTTTTCATGTGATACATGTAGTTATTTTCTTTTACTTCAATTTTCATCACAATTTGCGGGTATTATATTACTATTATTTAAAAGTGTAAAATATTTAATTTTGTTTGATATATTATCTTAATGATATAAAGCATAAATACTCTTACCGCAATTACTCTAGTCCAATCAGTCATCGACAGAGCCATTATTTGCTTTGATTTCAAATCACCCAGAAACTTCCGTTAGCTAAGTGAGAGTTGTTCTTCCGGACAGTGATCGGTTCTGATGCTTTTTTGTCATAACATTTGAAGGAGGTATATAGGTTGTCTCGGTTTATTTCCGTAAATACGTTCCTAAATGAGCCATTGAGTCCAGTCTGAATTACCCTGCAGATTATCGGATACATATTCACATAATGTAAAGAATAAAACTAGCACATTTTCATCCTTTAATATCAGTTCGATATTTCACATTGTCCTCGGCTTTTTTAAAAATTCTTTTCAGCAAATTGTATAATTATAACCTCTAAGCTGTCTTTAAACAAAAATGAAAGTCAATTGTATTCAGGTTTTATACAACTTAATTATTTATTAGTGTTTGAGCGGATGTATAAGATGCTAAAACCGCATAAGATACAAATACAATACGAATTAAGCTAATATATGTTAAAAAAAAAAGTTCTTTCTCCTTCCTTTGAACAGATTATTCTCATCCAATATGTATGACGTACAGAATATGTAGCTTAACCTATATTATGGTGTAGTTTAAGTTTATGACTAATCTGATGAACGTTTGGGGAGTTTTTTTTTCAGCTATCCCTTTGATTCAGATTATATTTTCTGTTTTTTTTCCTTAATCTAAATATTACTGAATGATGTCTGCCTTTACAAAGAATTAATGAAAATGAAATACGTAACCTTTATGGAGATATTCAGTCTGCAACAAGTTGAAATATAGATTATGTTTTAAACGCGATTGTATTGTTTCCGTGATTCACTGTTTATTATTAAACGTTACGCTTAATGAATACCGAGTAGGATCAACATAATCAGCGAGGTAAAACGAGGAACTTAAATAATTTAGATTATTTATGGCTTTCAAAAATATATTGCAACAATGAAGATAATCGATGTAAAACAAAACTTGTTTTACAAGAAGGATTACAGAAATAGTATAAGTGAATTTATTTCTAAAAAGATTTGACAGAATGAACATAAGCAAAAGGAACATCTTTAGCATATTTGAATACACTAAGAAAGGGGTAATTTAGTTTTCAGTTTTTGGCTTTGAATAAAAATGAATACGAAACGATGAAAGGTACTCTTATAGCCAGATAGCTTGATATGTACTTGCCATTTTTCTTTACATCAAGGGTCCGTTTTAACTATATCAGTTATTCAAATGAAAATATTTAAATGTAAGTAAACTGTAATAAAATAATAATAAAAAGTAGAATTCCTTCTTATTGACAAAATTGATTTCTTTATTCTGTAATTGTCCGAAAGCCGATTTAATATAATGAATAAACTACATTAAATTCACATATCATTTTAACCTGCTTAAAATACTCAGTGCCAAATTCTAGAGTAAAATTAATTATATCATTTTTTTAGCATCAGCATTAATTTAGGAAAGTTTGTGGAAACTGACTTAAGACAGCATTAAGAAGTGGTTTGTCTTTGGTGATTCATGCGAGATATAAAGGTAGCAATATTGCAGAAAAATACATTACCCGCATTAGCGGAATATGTGAATTTTGTTGTGCAATGATCTCTACGTTCATAACCCGCATGAATCGTCAAAGAAAGTATTTTATTGTTTATATTTACATCTTTCTTTTAACAAACTGATAAATTGATCTTAAAATGTAAGTAAAATTAACGAAAGTATAGATAATGTACATCAGTACGTTAGATAAAAGAAACAGCTAAATCGTCTACTATTGGAATGACTTCATCATGACTTTTTCGTGCAGTTCGTGATATACCGTATGTTGCTGAAGGTTTCGACCTAGTTGGTTAAACCTGGATCGTGTAAATTTCAGTCTTGCCAGTTTCGATGCAGTTGTGAATTACAATTAATTTCGGTAAGAAAACGATGGATTCATACTTAGTGGATGTGAATATATCTTTCTGAACAAGCTTGAACTAGCAGTTTCATGTATCCCTTTTTTAAGGGTTAATGCGTAGCTAGAAATTTGATATTTGAATTCATCCCAACAAATGTGACCATACGATTTAACAGTAAATAATCTCCAGTATTATTAACATATTCAAAATACACCCTCACCCATTATTATACCCTCTCTGGTCCCGATTGATAATGCATGGTTTGACTTAAGGTGAAAAAATGTTTTATTGCTAGCTTTTATATAGATGTAACGTGTAACCCTTCTTGATTTGGGTTCATTGAATATAATAAGTCATACAAGTATAGTGGACTACGTAGAAGCTTTTAAAAGGCATTAACTCCAGAAAAGTTTCAACGTAATGTTTTGACTGACCTTTGTCCAATCAGATAGTAGTTGGGTGGAGTTAAGACTGCCGCTAGTGACTTGAATGAGAGAAAGAAGAGAAAAGGAAAGGTAATTGTGTAAATTATAGGTGATGCCGATGAAGAAATCATCATTAGTCATAAACTGGCAAATAAATTAAGTAAGAATATATATTACATGAATTTCCTATTTTGGTATAACTTTAAAGCGTTTGAAAGAAAGATTGTTAAAAATTTTCTGGCTGTCGACAACAGTGTCTTCATACATGTACATGTATAGAGATGACGTAACTAATGAAAAAATGACAATAACAAACCGTCAACCATCTCAAAAATCCATAAAACAAAATACAAATTCAAAGCAGAGCAACATGGACCTCCAAGATAGAGGTAGAGATAGTACCGAACGACAAATATCCTCGGGGACAGACTGTCCACCAGCAGAGATACAACCTAATTTCCTGGAGTCCGAGAATACGGCCAATGCATATTTTGAAATGCGAACGAAGATCAGTTATGAATTGAGATATGATGAAACGGAAAGGCAACGCAGGCGAAAGCTGAGTTAAAAAAATAAAACAAGGGCGGACACATTCATCCTGAGGTAAATAATGTTTCACACTGAGTAACCATGAAGAAAGTTTTTAAATATAAAGTTAAATTAGGACCTAATTTTTAATTCCGGGAAGATTCGGCATACTTTAATTAGAATACTACCAATATTACTTGTAATGAAAAGCAGTTTCTGACAAATTCGTGCAATCTTGGATGTTTGACTTGATTATTTCAAATTATTTAAGGAATGTACATATATATTAAATAATTGCATGTTAACTTGAAAGCGAAAAATAAAACAGTCAATTGTTTTTGAAAATTGTATTTATTATATTAAAATGCAAAAAACAAAGGCATTTTTGTCATTTTCAACCATATGAAAATAATAGGGAAGGATAAAGCTGTTTGTGTATACACGATGTACTCTGTAGTATACTCAGGTAACAACTATATACATTATACTTTAGATCGAATGTTTTAGAAGAAATCTATCAAAGTTACATAAATGTACATTTAGTAGGACACGCGAGTTATATCCTTTTCAAGATGAATGAAATCGTCCAATTTATTGTTAATCGGGACATCCCGCTTCGGCGATTTAGTTTCTCCAGTAAATATTCCAGCTATATAAATATATATTTGTTTTTATCCAAACTGATGATTTATGTTAATTATGACATCCTCGCCCCTTCCACCGCTCAAGTATGGCTAATCTATTTTTAAATCAGTATTACACACGTGCATGGTGAACGCCCCGTTTACTTGAAAACTGTTGCTCACTGATGCTAATTACATCTCGTATAACATTTTTATTAATTGCGAATATAAATGTTGACTCATTAAAAATGCATCGGTTAATCTTTTTTATGAAAAATCTTGATATTGCTTGCTTTCATTGCCTTTCGGAGAAGGCAACTTTTAAACCTTACATATGCCTGACGTCATGACGTCAGGCAATCACCCTTCAAAATATGTTCTCAAGTGACAATTGTATAAAATATAAATAACTCTAAACAAAATTTCATACCAGCTTTCATTCCCAAATTTATTCACAATTTATGAGCTTGTATTACATTGTAGTTTCAAAGCAATTTTACTGCATCTATTACAATGTAAAGAACTAGGTAGGACATATATTGAAGTAATGCCCCCAGTTTTTCTATAAAAAAACTTCACGCACATTCACAAAAATATCAACATTGTTACTTTGCAATATGTTTCTATTTAGTTTTCCCCCTCTAACGTATGAATTTTAATGTAAACAATTTTTGTACAGATAGCTGGATAGATTGAAGTAGCGTTGCTGCAGTCTGCTTGAATAAAAAACTTATCATATCCTTATGAAAAGTTAAAATTCATTAATTTAAAATAAATAGTATTCAAAATATCCATAGATATTAATGCTAGTTTGTGTTTTATTATTGGATCATGAGAAAATTCAGTGTATACATATTGTAAATGTATTCGTTTTACACCCGATTGTCAGCTGAGCACTGTCGGTAGAAGTACAGGGTTATTGTGCACAAAAGCAATGTATTACTTCATAACGTTAGCTCTACATTTTGTAAGTACTACATGTAATTGTTTTCTCAATCTTTAAAACAATCGCGATTGTGCTGATGAAAACTTCAAACCCGTCGAAATCTATTTTTAGAAACGGAAAACCCCAACCTTTTTGACAGTACATAATCAAAGTAATGAAAGTAATGGAAAGCAGTTAGCAACCTTTGTTTGGAATATAAGCATTAAAATGAAATGTTACACGAAAAAATATATTATGGATTGTTAAGTATCATTTCTGAAACATGATTAATTGTTCAAAAAAGGACATATGCTTTTTATTGTTTTATACAATATTTTTTGTATTTCCGAGAAAGAGGAAATATGTTTGTACTGATGTGCATATATATATGTGTGTATGTATTTAAGATAACTGTACTTTTGTTTATTATTATTCTCATCTGACTTTAAAAATATTGTTGAAAATATCAAACATGATAATTTTTATGTTGTTTCTAAGAATTTATTTGGTAAAACATTGAAATAGAATTCCGTACTAGTCACACATGTATTTTATGCAAAAGCATCAACATTGAAATTATTTGCAGTTTTATTAAACTGGTATGCTCGCATTCTAATAATTTGATAACATTAAAGCTTTTTTCCTCTGAAAAATTAATTTTCTTCATAAAAGTAATGGTGTTTTATAACACATATAGTCATAAACAGTGCTAATTGCATGGTGTCGAACCTTTTGAAATGGGGTAGATAAAAGATGGATAATATATTTTTAAAATGCTCAATTAAAGATTAGCATTGGCATGGTTGCTATGAAATATATTGATTATTATAGCAAAAACAAAACGATTAATCTTCATGTAAATGTAGACAAATATTTTATGATTATATTACATTGTTTATTGCTGTGTAATATGTGTGTCTTCATTCAAAAGAAAAAAATTAGTTAAATTGGACTTGAAATACCAAGTACTTTGTGTGTTGCTAAGAAATTTCGTTGTTGCCATGGAAACATTTAGTAAAATATTGAGTAACATTTCCAAGAATACCTTTGGTCTTCTTATATTACCAAATGATATACCGATAATGCATGGATTAGTGAAAGGAACTTAGAAGTTTAAAATGGAGATTATATGGGGTTTTTATACCAATTTTAGACTAAAGCCGTTGTCATGTTTGACGGTTGCTAGGTAACTATACTGAAGGGTTACCATGGAAAATTTATTCTTTTATTTAGTGCTGGGGTCAATGCTTCTTATGGAAGAAAAATTAATAGATTTGGAGGGGGGGCCAAATATGACCCCTATCCTACCTAGTTCTTTGGAATGTAAAGAACAACCCCCACAACCACTAGTACAATGTTTAAGATATAAGTACGTTTGAGAATCAAGAATACTCCAATTTTAGCCTATGCTTACATATCACTAACAAATCGTATAGCTTTGTAAATTTATTATGAACTATGAAAAAATGTTAGGGCCTTTTTCTGACCCCAACAAATTAGTTATACCATATGTCAGTCGCTTACTGTCGATGTACAATGCCAAATACCCCAACAAGTTTAGAATAGCTCAGTTGTTCTAAAAAAAAAAATTAAGCTTTCTGAGAAAAATTTGATTAGTAGTTTTAATCTAATATCTGTATGAAATTAGACATCTCTTTATAAGGTGGAATAAAAACATTTCATGAAAACAGTTTAACCTGGTCAGTTTCATGCAACATATATAATAAATCAAATCTTAAAATACATATTTTTATCATTTTCATTTCAATAAAAAAATTAGATCAAGTTGTCAGTTTATTCCTAGATTTGGATGGCATAAATTAAGTGAAGTTTTACAATATGGCGTCGATACATTCAATTGAATTGTTCTCGATTCACACATGTTTATCATAAAATTTGTTCTTCCCAATGCTTTACAGACATTTTATAACGTAGAAATTACCGTTGCTGATTCCTTTGCGTTCTCCATTCTCCTGTTTCATGATGTAGGCAGATAAGCCACAACACATTGGCCTGCATGTATGAAAGGTCCTTATGTCGGAGAGGGTCTTGATCGCCAAAACTTAAAATAGTAAACAAAGTTTTTTTTTATTTTTACGTAGTGTTTTTTTTTCCTTTCTTCTAAATAATATCATCTGGTGATCAATAAGATTCATACAATTATCCTTTGATTGTTCTTTTCACAATATAAAATTAATCTCTGTTGATGACAATTATTCTAAAAAGACAAGTTCTTCTATCGATAATTCTAAAAAAAACTTGAATTGTTTAAAAAACTCTTACCCTTGGCCAACGGAATTATTTCTCCACAGTCTGTGCATTCTCCTCAGCGTTGAATATACATTCAGTTGCCGCAAGCCGGACGACAGATATCTTCTCTATGATAACATTATTCGACAGTGCGGAAAAGGTCGCCAATTTTTCTAAGCCTCTGCTGACAGTGTAGTCACACGGAGGTAGTGTTTTAATTGTTCTATTTGTCTTGTTTCCCTGTGAATAGTTTATATTATAGTTTTCTCATACTTCATTTTATTTGCATTTTCATCACAATATGCGGGTGTTGTATTACTGTTATCAAAATTTTCAAACTTCTAAGTTTCGCATAATAAAAAAAACGTTCTTACCGCAACAACTCTAGCCTAGTTAGTCATTGGCAAAGCCATTATTTGCTTAGACTCAAATCATCCCGAAACTTCTGTTATATCAAGAAAATCGTCTCCAGAGGTCTTCGTATCATGAACTTTTTAAGGTTATTTCCGTATTTAAATACTTTTTTAATGCAATGCAGTACGTACAATATGAAAGAAGTGCTTCACGTTTTTTTGACAAGTCAATTGCTTAGAACAAGTCAATTGCTTAGAAGTGTGATCGGTTGTATAAGACGCACTAGATAAAAATACAGTACATTAATATGAACCTATCAGAGTTTCAAGAGACTATTGGAAGAAAGGATGTTGCCATTTAGACACATTTTAATGATTATTTGTCATGTACTGACAGTGAAAGCAAGTGATTGATTTTATTAATTGCGAACCAGATTGTGCACTTGGATGTTTTAATCATAAGTAGAAAAACTGGATACTAAATTGTTTAACCACACTGCAAACGATCCTTTGCACTTGCTCTTTATGCTTATTGTAAAAGTGAATCATAAATAGAAACAATACTTCCTTGTTTTTAGAATTGTTTTTTTGAACGTGCTTCTTGTACCGATTTAGACAGATCTTTGTAAATTGAGCTTGTATATTAAATCCTTCTCCTTGCCATTAAGGCGCACAAGGCAGGTGCTTATCCCCGGTTTCCGTGGTGCTAAGCGGATGAGAATCATTGACTACCCCTGGATGGGACACCATGGTCCATCGCAGGTTTACTCCCAGCATAAGCCGGCACCCAATTCAAGCTAAGTGGACTGAGACAATATAAATTAAGTGCCTTGTCTAAGTGCACAACACACAGTATCAAGAGACCACAGCGGGATTTGAACCAGCGACATTTCGATTACTAGCCTAACGTCTATGACCGACCACTGACCCATGTGCTTCACAAAGAGCCGGTATACATTAAAAATAACATATGGAGTATTATTTGAATGATTTATATGATAGATGTGACATACATTCAAGAGTTGAAATTAAAGTATCTTATTAAACAATAAAAAGTCCGCGTAAATCACCAGATAAAGCAATTTATTGTTTATATTTACATCTTTCTTAACAAATTAATAAATTAATCGTAAAGAGAAGTAAAAGTAATTGAATTATTTTAACAGTACATAAGAATGAAAAAATAAGCAAGTCGTCTTATATAGGATTTTTTGAGTCTGACGTCTTTATGATTAGTTCGTACAGTCTGTAATTTATCTTAGGTTGCTGAAGGTTTCGACCGATCGATAAACCTGTTATATCTGGATCATGTAGATTTCAAACCCCTTTGGGTTTCTATGGAGCTCTCAATCATAATCAGTTTTCTTAAGATATAAGGGAGAAAATACTCGGTAGATGCATATATATATATATATATATATTAAAGATCATATTAAAAAGTATATCATTGTATGTTTCTTTGCCATCTTCCGTTTATTTTTTTAACGTATGTAGTTTAACATATTTTAAAACACATAACGCATTTTTTATTTGGGGGGGGGGGGGTATCATTCCGGAAAACTACAAAATCAAAACTTCATTTTTTAACCATATGTTATTTACACTAACTCTAGTTTATTTGCGAAGTTTCAAGAAAAATCGACCATTTGGTTCTTTTTTAGAGGCAATCTCAAAATACAAGTGCATTTACTATAGGAATATATAGGAAATTGTCATTTTCCCTACTTCGAAGCAGATTTAAAAAATACTACAATAACGATTTTCCTCAATTTGATATATAGACAATTACTAATATCATGTTCTACTATTTATGTAAAAATACTAAATTCTACTCTCTGGTTTAAAATCGGGGCCATCTCAAAATATTAAAATGCACCGAGTTTTGCTATATATTTGGAGTATTATAAATGTCGATTGATATAATGGATTAATTAAAAAATTCATTAAAATACCCCCGAGGATAGCATTATTCTGTGTTTACAATTTTAACAGCGTACGAATTTACGTTTTCTTTTGTTATTCTTATATCATACTCCTTCAAATCTTCATTTTATCATAACGTCATATAAGAGCAATGGCAACGCTCACCTACCGTACAACGAAAATATTGTTCAACAAATAAAATTTTCTTTAAAAAATCTAAATATTTTGTTTATTGTGTTCAATTTTATAAATGATATCGAAAAAATTATAAAAACTATAAATACACTGTATTTTACTATGATGCGCAAAAACACGCACAATGAAAACTACTCAGCTATGTTAAGGGCGTCCATAAAATAATAGCGGTATTTAT
This sequence comes from Magallana ariakensis, assembly GCA_020458035.1. Taxonomy (NCBI): domain Eukaryota; kingdom Metazoa; phylum Mollusca; class Bivalvia; order Ostreida; family Ostreidae; genus Magallana; species Magallana ariakensis. Next base: position 63,417,745 of record CM035812.1, on the reverse strand, counting down.
CACATAAAATATTAGCCTTTGAATAATCTTGATATTATATTCCAAAAAATTGTTACACAAAGTAATTTTTTATCAATATACATATTAGATAATTCGCTATCGCATGAGCAATTTTTGAGTCTCTTGGGAATACCCTGTCACGTGATACTGCTAAAAATAGATGAACCAAGAATAATACGAAAAAATGCATAGTGCAAGGGCTTAACATTAACAAATAAAATTATTTCTGTTTCTAACTTGTAAAATGAACATCTAAAATTTCGAAAAGTGCTGGGAGCTTGAAATATTCAAGTAAGAACAATTATTAAATTCAATATAAACAGTGGATGAACAGAAATTTGCAGGGAGTTCCCACAATTAATGCTTATTTATGTGAAATGCGTAGCGATTTCATGTAGCTCCCAGCACTTTTTGATATAATTGGGATATAATGGTAACACATGTAAAATTTCAATATATTTGATAAAGTGTATGCCCTTGCACTACTGCATTTTATCTGACCCATTTCACTTTCGGCGTCATTTGCGTGAAATTCAAACGCAACACTGACTAAGATCATGATTTTAATTATCGTTCATAAAATAATTACACGCTGTGAATTTCATTAAAATAATGTTAGAATTTTGTCTTGTTCACACCAGTCATCATTACCAAATTGTTGAAATTGGAAAAATTAATTCATCTGTTGCCCTCACCAATACAACTATTAATATACTAGGGTGGTTGGGGGGGGGTGGTTTAATTAAGTGTAAGTTTGTAATTTACACATTTATGTGTTATAATGGTTTATGTTACTCTGCTGCTAAATAAATTAGAAATACCTATAAATAATGACCAGGGTTACTTGTAATTATAGTTAATATTTTTTGTAATAATTAAAGAAAGCAACAAAAATCAATCTTTATCTAGAATTTATTATAATAATCAACTTGACAAATACAATGTACTATATAGAGATTGCTTTTCGATCTGTAACAAACTGTTCAACAAAACTAGTGTTTTCTGATTTTCAGTATTATTCAGTCATGATTTGGAATCTATGTCAAATGACCATATTCTTTCACACTACATGTACTTTTCCTCTTGTCTTTTTGATGTACATTGTAAGGAGGCAGTGCAGTTGATAAGAAAACCAATGCCTGAAATTATGAATATTTATCAATTTCAAATTTAATTTCAATAGATATCAATGAAAGATAGTATGATAGGTTACAATATAGTAATATGATTTTAAAAAACACAGACCAAATATACATGAAGTTAGTGGGTAAAAGAAATATTTATAGAGTACCTACTTTTTTATCAACACCCCAACAAAGTGTCTCCAGTGGACCATTTACTGCTTTAATAACCCTGAAATTGAATAATGTGTTATAATTAGTAAACTATTGTGCTGAAGATAATATGAAAATGGAAAATTACTTTATCATTGTGCATACTAATGGCAGTTTCAATTTCATTAATATTCTAACAGGCATAATCAAATGTTTATTTTTTAAAATGTGTGGAAAATCATTTCAACACTGTAATTTTGTTTATTCAAACATGTAATCTTCCTGATAAAAAAGGCTAAATGAAATAACACATTTTGATTTACATAAACAACAATACAATCTTGTCTATATTCAAACCAGATTCTCACAGTAATCCTTGTAGTGCTAATACAGTGTTTGGACTTTCCATTGTTTACATTTTCTTTGAACACGGAGGAAATGCGAGCTAATGTTATTGCGATATAAGAGACCAGTAAAAAGCTACAATGAGCCTCAATACCCTTAATGATCAAAATTAGCGAATCGCGGAACATTTCTTTTGCCTGATTGAGTCACCAAACTGATGTATAAACACAATATTACATGACGGAAAAACAAATGTAAACAAGTAAACAAAATCGAAGCCGAGGAATTTCCCTTCGTTTCTGTTTCATCCTACAGTATTAGACAATATAAAACAATATCTAGGGAAAGTACAGATAAATCCTACCTTGTTCAGTTGAATCCTCTACCGATTTCCGTCTAGGCTGGTTGTAAATGAGTTAAATTCTCAGATATATCACTGAAGTCCACATGTTTATTCTGATCACAGCTGCAAGCGCCGATGTGACGTAGTCAACCGCGACACGTCATCAGACGACTTAGGAATTTCATAATTTCGCAAGATATAAAGAATAGTTGAAATTTTTATTTCAGTACATCTTTCTTGATACAATCAATCCCAATAATTAATCATATTTATTTTGGTAGATGTTTGTTAATTACCGAAATACAATATCTCGTAAAATCTCATGAATAAGGGGCGGGGCATATGCAAATTTTCCTAAATCACACGTGCTAGAATTCTGATACCTTCCTTAACATAGCTGAGTAAAGTCGGCCTCCTTAAATGAACATTTGATAATATTTTTAGCTTCCAATGTTTCTTTATTGCATATCAATTTAGATTACCTTTGTATATTTAAAAGGTTTTCTTAAAGACATAGCTTGACATGTACTTGGCAATCTTCGTAACATCAAGAGCCCTTTATCTATGATTACTTCATACTTTTAAAGCACTATATATAAGCATCTGTTGATTATTTTTTGAAATCGTTTAAATGTAAGTAAACTGTGACAAAATAAAAATTAAAAGTAGAATTTAGTAATTTATTTCTTGACGATATATTTTCTGTCGTTTTCTGCAATTGTCTGAAAAGCGATTTAACATAATTAGCATAGTTAGAAAAAAGCGTCATCTAAATAATGTCAAAATCAACTTTCAATGAGTTAAGATCTGTTTGAAAAACTCACTAACAAAGTAAATAGCATTTTAACATGAGCCAGAAAATTAAGGAATAATTGGAGAAACTGACTTAAGACGTGTCCTAAGGCATTCTAATGGAAAGCCATATGGGACCACCATGTGATGTTCTATATATTCATTGTAATTCAATCTTGGGCGGCCATGTTTACAATACTGGCCAAGTCATGATTGATAACCTGACCATGCCATGAATTTTAATCCAGGCCCTCCAATCATAGCCAGTCATCCCATGATATTAATCCTGACTTATCAGGACTTTGCCAGGATTCCTCCAGTTATCCCCTTTGAAGGGTTTCAGATCTTGAAAAGTGAACTACGCTTACGTTATGTCATATCAGTTAAAGTTATCTCAGCTAAAGGCTTATGCGTGGTTCACAATATTTAATTTGATATCATGCTCACGCTGTCACCATACAACAAGAAGAAACAGTTTCCGATTGTTCAGATAAGATCGTGGCATATACGTATGCTGCAGAAGGTCACACTCTATTTAAGGCACTGACCAAGTGTATTTTTTTTTTAAAAGGCGACATGTATTTGTTTGTGTAATCCATTGTTTATTTTATAGATTGCAACTATAAAAGATCAGGCACGTAGCGTGTAGGGGGGGGCGCTTATCAGAAAACCGAACACTTGATAAGCAAAAAAAAAAATAAATAAAAAAATAAAACTTTTCCCACTTTTCCCGAATCATCAAAAATCCTAATCCGTGAGGATGGAGAGTAAAGAAGTACCTAAAACTTAATTTTGCTAAATCGTGAGGGTGGTGTATGTAGCGATGTACCTAAAACTTAATTTTTTAAACTTTCATATAACCTTTGCACCTGCTAAGTGGGTAACCAACTCCTCTAATATTTATTTTTGCATTTTTAAATTGGTTGTTTAGGAAAAATGAGAAAAATGTTTGCGAGAAAAAGACTGGGGGAGTGGTCACCCTCCCATACCCCCACACCCCCCACCCCCGATGCTACGTGCCTTTAAATATTATGCGTAGTAAAACAAAACTCGTTTTACAACAAGGGTTACAGAAATAGTAAGAGTAAATCTATTTATTGTTTTAAATTTGAGAGTGAAAATTTACTGTGTTACACTGTAAATGTACTTTCCATCTTAACATCTTCATACATGTTGTTTTACTCGTATAACACAGCCTTTATTATTTATAGATACACGTATATGCACAATACTATCCTAGATGTGACTTGCTAAAAATAGCTGACATTTCACTCGTAATTTACGTTTCCTTGACGTTTCAAGACAAGTTTTATGTATCGGACAAGCTTTGGTGAGACCCAAGAGATTCTATTCCTTTGTATTGAGTCGAGATACGAAAACAAATGATTATAGATTTTAAGGAGGTTGGATCCTGCGATCATGAGTCTCTAAGTTTTTTTCTGAAGTATTTTTTAAAAATCTACACACACAGCTTAATCAAAATTCAAAACAAAATTTTGGGGTCTATATGATCCTTTCAGTGCTACAGTGTATTTAATATGACATTTCTGCACTGAAAGTGCAAATTGCACATAAATCGCTTTTCCTCAATAATTTTTAATCGGAATAAACCATGGCATCAAATACAAATTTATATTATTTAAAAATAATAAAATTAAAATAATCAGAAAGAAAAAGTTTGCAATTTCTTCACCTAATTGATATTTTGACCTTTTTGCACTGATAAAACGCTGGTTGTATCCATTAACGATTCAACATGCAATAATATAGCATTGAATCATGATTTTTTGAAGTATACAGTCTCATAACTGCCGCGATGTGTGCATACAAATTTTCATAACGCGCTAACGCGCGTTACTCAATTTGTATGCACACATCGCGGCAGTTATGAGACTGTATACTTCAAAAAATCATGATTTAATGCTTATATTTACATTTTTAAACTTCTTGCCTTGTCTGCAAATTGGAGTTATACCTTAAAATTCCTATCTTATCCTAAGGGTAAGTTAACATTAATGGAAGAGCCACAGTAACAGCCACAAGCGTGAACTTTGATTTTCGCTTGTGACGTTGCAGTTTACAGCGTTCAACGTTTGTGACGTCATAATAAAACTCGTCATTTTAACCTTTGACTACTTGTTGCATTTAGAGGCATTTGAAGATCACATAATTTAATGGAAAAACACAGTAGAATGTAAATATAATTATTTAAAAGTCTCAAACTTTTTCTCAAATTTTAATAGACTTGTCAAAAATATCTTACAAATTCAAAAAATAAAACCTAAAGTATTAAAAAAAAGAAAAAGAAAAAATAAAAGTTAAAAAATTTATGTAGATATTGCATAATGTAAAACCATAAAATTGGAATATGGGAAATAACACACCTACAAACAAGGATCTGGGTACGTATACAACGTATGTATTTATAATGATAAATAAAAAAATTAAAAACAATTATGAACCAGGAAAAAAAGAAGAGTAAAAAAACAACAAGGTACAACAGAAAAATATTTATCGTTTACACTTTTGATAAAATTAAACACAAACTACATTTTACAGACTAATTAATTCTCCCCAAAAGTTATGAACGGTTTTAGGGGGAAGCAAGTCTGTGTATTTTGTAAGAATTTTTTTTAAACTTAGAGATATGACATAATTCTCTTCCTCTCTCTCTGTCTCTCTCTCTCTCTCTCTGTCTCTCTCTCTGTGTCTCTCTCTCTCTCTCTCTCTCTCTCTCTCTCTCTCTCTCTCTCTCTCTCTCTCTCTTATAATCAAAATATATCTTAGTCGACAATGATGCAAGGTATGTATAATTCTTGCTTCTTCCTGCGCTTGCCACAACGGTAGCACCGTAAAACATATAATTTGATATAATATAACCTAATCAAGCTGCTGTTTAGGGTTGCTGTGTGGTCTGTCTCTGAAAACTTTGATTACGAATAAACCAAGTTTTTTTTTAACAATCTGGTTCACCTCAGTTTGGGTTATTGAATTGAATTATAAATAAAGTACTAGAGACGAGCTCGTTGCAAAGCAACGAAGAGGTCTTCCGTTGCAGCTTCCTGTCGGAAAAGGATTGTCAATCAGTCTGATTAAAAGCACCCTCTTCTCCGTACAGGGTCTGACAGGTATTGATAGGGGGTCATCTTCACCCGACCTAAACTTCTGACCAATCAGGGCTTTAGAAGATTTATTGGAACTTTTTAAATGGAGATAGGCAAATTAATTCATGCCTGCTTTTTTTGTAACCCCCAGACTATTTTTATTTTTTTCAAAACAATTTTACTCCACTTATTACAATGTAGATTTTGAATATAAAGAACAACTCCCATCACCACTACCACAGGTCTTAAGATATGAATACGTTTGAAAATTAAGTATTCTTCACTTTTAGCTAAATAAATTCGTTTACATTACTTTCACAAACCATACCATTTATATTTTTACCAAAGCAATTTCTATATTTCATATGCAAAATTAGACCCACGCACCCCTTGACTTACAGCTGCACCCAGACTCTTTTGTTAGATTACGGAACATTTAAAACATCATTAAACTTACTCCCACTTATAAAATTAATTAAACAAAATAAGCTACTTACCTTTTCCTTCATAATATTTGTTTCTATATAATAAAAACTTGGACTACCCCACCTCTATATTTCTCAAAGGGGCCAGGGCAGGGCAAAATTACATTTATATATACATGTACTAGTACTAGTACTAGTTTTTCTCTACTACTATGAACCGTGAGCCAATGTTAAGGCCTTTTCCTTACCCCAGAAAGCAATTCTACCATATATCAGGGAGATTAACATTTCGCTATTACAAGCTATCTATTTTTAAAAATGGTTTTTAAAAAACCCGACTCTTATTTCATTCTTTCCAAATTATTTCCCCTTTGAGAGGAGACGGACACAAAGACACACACACAGACAGACGCCTGTCAAAAGGTATTCAGAAAAGCTCACTCGAACTTTTAGCTCGGATGAATTTAAAACGCAATTTATGAGATTTTGTGATATGGTTTAAACTACTGTAGGTAAAATATTATAAGTATATGGTATTTGGATTTAGCATCTGCAGAATTGAACATCTATTGGTCATAGAAAATATAATGAATTCTTGTTAACAATATGAATGTATATAACTTCTTTCCCAATTACGACAAAGAGCACACGGCGGGTGTGACCGGTCTGCAGAGGATGCTAACTCCTCTATGGCACATGGTCCTACCTCTTTTTTTTTTACATAATCTATCTAAAAAAATAGAAGTGGGACCAGGTGCCTAGAAGGAATAAGCATCCTCTGCCGAAAGAAAGATTGAAATTAGAGTTGGTTGTTTTTAATATCTTCTTAAGAACAAAATAGATTGTAATAGTGTAATAGCTTAACGTTAACATAAATTTTCCGATATATCGTTGAACTAATTCTGGGTGCCAGAAAGAGACTCTAACACGCAGTTCATAATAGAATACAAAACTTAGTTCAATCATGTCTTAACTACTGTTAAGGAAAAAGTAAGTAGCTTTTTTATGTTTCTATAGGGTTTTTATTAATTTTATAAGTGGGAGTAGATTTAATGATGGTTCAAATTTTCTCGATCTTAGGGATGCTTGCTAAGAAGGAATGAAATTGATGAATCACACACATACCACTATTGAAGGAACGTTATGAATGATATGGGGTGATAACGAACAGTGTTCAAATTCAAAAGTCCAAAGGAAAATTACAAAACAGGAGCAGAGCGAACATGGACCTCTTAAAAAAGGGGTAGGATGAGGTGCATTGGAGGAGTGAGCATCCTCTGTTGACCGGTCACACCCGCCGTGTGCTCTTTGTCGTAATCAGTCCGTACACAATTAGGTGATTAATTATGATCTTACAATGGGTATATAAACGTCAGTCAGCATGCGACCCAGTGGAATATTGTATTTGCTGACAATGTCATTGTTTCGACCATAGCACTTACGAATAGATTATTTTAATCGAGACTGTTGTTAGTCCTTTTATACGTATCATCTTGTTTGTTAGTAGCTTGCCGCGCCTTAGAAACTGTTCATAAGAAGAACATACCCTTGCGTATCGAATTAACTGAGAGACAAAAACACCATATGCTAGTGATGAAGGTATACTACTACCAGGCTTGGGGTAAATTACATTGTAAAGTAATGTATTACATTACCATAACTTCATGAATTTGGACAAATTTAAATTACCATTACTTAATTTTTGTGAAGTAATGCATTACATTACCATTACATGAGTAAAATAATGCATTACCATTACTTTGTGAAAAGTCGACAATAAGTTTTAAAATAGTAATTTAAAAGCTGAATAAAAAGTTTTTGCAAATATTTCATAGATAAAACAGGCTTAAACATCGTTACATGTTCATGTTCACTATCAGGTTCAAATTTAATTATACAAGATTGCTGTTGCACTTTATGAAGTTTCATAGGTTTAATCTTTCAACTGCATCCTGTCGGGTTTGAAAATCTAAGATAAAAGTGCTCAGGCAAAAATTGAAAAAAATACATGAATCTTGTATTTTCTATCAGTCCTTGTACTTAATATACAACACACACACACACACACACACACAGAGAGAGAGAGAGAGAGAGAGAGAGAGAGAGAGAGAGAGAGAGAGAGAGAGAGAGAGAGAGAGAGAGAGAAATTACTTTCAAATGGCTTATAATATTGAAAGTAATTTTATCGCAAATCTCACAGGGATGTACACGCTACGGCCGATATTGCATTGCATTGAGTGATGACACTTTCTAATCGATGTGAATTTCAACTGCGATTTGGAACAAAGATTCTGATTTGCGCATTTATATAGACCCGCCCATTTATCAAATGCATGCAGAGAATATGATGATAACACGTGGAAACAAATGTCGGAGAAAGAAAAGTTGTACTTGTAAAAATTACATACATAGTTGTTTGAAAACAAACGGGGCGATGGTTACGTACATGTGTAAAGAATGTAAGTGAAAAAAAAGAAAACAAAAAAAAGTTCTCTAAAACTTCGCTCATCGAATAACATGCTATTCTGCTTATTGTGAAAAAAATTCGTCAGAAACTGTTTGGTGAACAAATATATTTTACGTTACCGTTCATATTGTACCATTTGTGGAAAATCGATTGAGTTGAACAGACTGTTTTTCCTCACAAAAAGCTTGCTGTAAAATGAACAATGTAGATCCACGGGAAAATTCGGGTTGACACGCCGTGAAATCCATTAGACGTTTTACAGCATGTCCTCACTTATTTGCTTATAGTAAATTTGTACTGAAAATCTTTGAAACATCGTCACAAGCTCCGTAAAATGAAGAAGTGTGGTTTGTTTAAAAATATAAATCTGTAAAATGGCAACTCGATCTGCACGTGAATTTTACAATCCGAGGTCGGTTAGCGTGTTTGAGAGAAAGTCAGCTGCAAGTATAAAGCGTCAACATCAGTAGTAGATATTGTCCGATGAATATTGAGGTACATGTAATAAAATTAATGTTGCTAAAGACAAAATGAGTTAAAATAAGGTTAATCACAGATCAGTCCAAAACTGAACACGATTGTGCTGTAAATTTCAAGTGTGTGTACATGTTTGAAAACACATGCACACTTGTAGAAGTGTGTCATTGAACGATTTAAGTTCAATAAAATGCAATATTTATGTAATATTTATTGTCAGTATCTGTTGTGAATTCTTTGGAATAAGCTACAACAAAATAAATATTGCCTCAACTTAAATTGATGTGTTAAAAAGGATTGAATCTATCGATGAAGCATTGTGCTGAAAAATGTAAAGGGAACCTGTTTAAACAGTTCATTTTTTACACTTGTTTACACCATAAAAAACAGAAAGCGACTATTGTGAGAACTCTTAGTCAATTATTGCAGTGGTATAGTTTTCGCAGTCACCCCTGATACAGAGTAAACGACAGTTAGCATTTGGTGCATAAACCAATACCATGGTACAGGTAAAAGTGGGCTGGTACTAAACAGCCAATGAAAATGCTTGTTTCAAAAACTGCAACTCGCGACCCCAATAGTGTCATCACTCAACGCATCATTTTATCGGTCGCAGCGTGTACACCAATGCGAGATTTGCGAAGCTTTCAGAGATCATGGTTGAACAGTACATTCTTTTTAGTGCATTCTTGTTTGCTTTTAAGGGTGTATGTCTGTTCTCTATTCTAATGGAACAGAGTTAAGAGAAGGGTGGGGATTGGGATGTTTAGCACCTCTTAAACAAAAGATTGTTTTGATAATAAGATTATCCTGGGGGGCATTGTGTGTTGTTGACACATTCTTCAAGTAAAGAATTCATTGAATGCACAACTAATTAGAGTAAATTTTTCAAATGATATAAAATTCTTAATAACAGCACTCTTAAAATGTTTTGAAATTGTGTTGTTACAGCTAGTTATATTGACAATTTAAGAATGGATTTTTATTTGTTTTTTTAATCATATAACGAAAATATCTTTATCACAAGAATTATTTTTCTTCTTTAAAACAATTTTTAATCAAATACAATTTAAATTATTCAATTCATCACAATTTTAAAAATGAACATGCATAAAAAAGCATAGTAATGCAGAGTAATGCCATGTAATGCCAGCATTACACTAGATTTTGGAAAGTAATGCATTACATTACAATTACTTGCTTATTCAGAAAAAAATTAAATAACCTTGATACCCTGAGTACCACTACTATTTTAGAGCACGGACTACTATTCGGAGGATAATTTTTTTTACATTTATAACCTAATGGTCAGATTTGACAAAGTCATTCATTCTGATTTTTCATGAATAGAATCTTTACATTTGATATAGTTTGACCTAATCAATTTGGGTTGGTGTGTGATCTGTGTGATCTGAAAACTTGGCTAGTAAATTTTCTTCATACGATAAGTCATGTACAAATGAACTTACTTTAGAATGTGAATTTTTAAAGTAAAAAAAAGTTTTCATTTGAATCAAATTAAAGATAATGAACCGAAGGCAACTTCCCCATGATATTATATGTAGGATTCAAGAGAGAGAGTGGGTCGTGGTCATGTTAAGATTTATTTGCCTTCTTTAGAAGAAGAGATATCGTTTGAAATATAATAATATGATATAAGATATATTCAAAATTTTCAAGAGGCATGATCCCGATTTTGGTCAAAGTATATTATTTTTACAGTTTATTTTAATTGCTTACAATGCTTTAATAATGCATATCTAATGATCAAACAAAAAGTGAGTGTTTGTCGTAGAGTTATAAGCAAAATACAGAACCCACAACTCTTACAAAGCTTGTGCCTTGTTTTTTTTAGTAATAAATTGGTTCATTATTCCAGTAAAAGCACTTCTTTAAGCTGATTTTTTATAAAGAGTTCCTAACGTTTGTTACAATCATTTCATGCCTAAACCTTGGACTTTAATTTCGTCATTCAAAATGTAAACAAAAACATCATCTGTGCTTTGTTAACATAAAAAAAGAATGGTGATGTCTGTTTCTTGCATATGATTTGACGACTGACACTCAAATTTTAGCTAACTGTTGAGTCACGTTATGTCCGCCGTCACGCTATGTCCGCCGTCACGATCTGTCCGCCACCTTTTTGAAAAAATCGTCATGTTATGTCCACCATCACGAAATGTCCGCCACTTTTTTGAAAAAATCGTCACATTATGTCTGCCACCTTATAAATTTCATGATATTTACTTTTTAATTGCCATTTAAAGTTCAATGCTACGAAATAATCGTCTATCTTAAACAAAATTACCCATTATGTCCACTGAACATATTCGCCAAAAATTTTAATCAATAAGAGCGTCACATTATGTCCGCACTGACGATAAATCAATTGACGATTAATCAATAAGAGCATCACATTATGTCCGCACTGAACATATTCGCCATTAATGTTAATCCATAAGAGCGTCACATTATGTCCGCACTGAGGAAGGTACACTTTAAACAAATCATATTTTAAAAATTAATATTTGTCGGCTTTATAATGTGGTTTTTTTACTCTAAAATTTAAAGAAAAAGGTGAAAATCAATAGTACTTCTTATGCGAAATGTCATTCCCCATTTAGCATGTCTGTTTCTTGCTTATGATTTGACGACTGACGCTCAAATTTTAGTTAACTATTAGAAATGTCTTACTGAAGCTTGAAAACTTTTAAAACTGAAAAAGAAAATTGACGAAAATCGTGACCATGTACCGTTTAGCTAAGATGATAAGATTTTTTTCTGTACTTATTGTTAGTTTATTGTCCAAATCATATTTTAAAATTTTAGGCAGAAATGATATGTTATTAATGTTTTTGACCAACAGTCTCTTTGAAATAGCAACTGTTGCAATTTATCAATTGAAATAAAACGAAACTGCGCATTAAAATTGGTTGTTTAAAATTTCAAGCAGAGAGAGAGAGAGAGAGAGAGAGAGAGAGAGAGAGAGAGAGAGAGGGAGAGAGAGAGAGGAGGACGGTATGCGTCAATTTAATTTATTTTGTTTTATCCGCATTTTCTATATGCATTTTACCCTCTACGCTAACCCACCACCACTATGCTCTATTTATGGGATTTAGCAATTGATAATCTCCATGAATTTTTTTAATTAACGTATTCAGAATACACCTCACCCATTATTATACCCTTTTCGGTCCCAATTGATAAGACATGGTTTTAATAAATATGAAAAAAAAATTGTCCATTTGCTAGCTTTTATATACATATAACGTGTAATCCTTTTTGATTAGGGTTCATTGAATGTAACAATTCATACAAGTACATGTATAGTGAACAAAGTTAAATATTTTAACAGGCGTAATTCCAAAAAAATTGTAACGTAATGTTTTGTCTGTCCTTTGTCCAATCAGATCGTGAGTTAAGACTGCCACTCGTGACTTGAATGAGAGAGAGAAGAGAGAGAGAAAGTAAACTGTGTAAATTATAGATGATACCGATGATGAAATCATCATTAGTTATAAACTGGCTAATATAAGGCGGATTCCACATTATTTTAGGGCGGAATCCCGCGTATTCCACCTTATTTTAAGGCGGATTCCAATTTACCACCAGGTGGATTCCATCTACGATTAACGCGGTTTCCATTTTGTTTTAAAGCGGATTTTCTTTACACGCTTAATCTCAAATATTTTAAGCCATATACCGCCCGGACTCCACCCCGAATCTGTGAAATTTTGGATAATTAATCTTTAAAGATAAATATCTAACATGGCAGGTGAGACACACTAAAACAAAAGTGGTTATATACTCCGTAGACAATGGTCTATCATTTGGTATAATTATATGGATTTTAGAGAAAAAATGCCATCTTGGCACTGGCATAATTATGCGGCACAGTGTTCTTCGCTTAGCATTGTCATTGCATAAAATGTGTGAAATTTTAATTTTGACACTCCAATTGTTTTCATTGCGTTTTACTCCAATAACTCCTCTGAACAATTTGTTTGTGCAATGTTAAGTGGATAAAAATGTTAATGTACTTTTCAACTAGCTTGAAATTGTGTTAGAAGAAATCCGAAGCAAAAAGTAAACAAATTAAATTGAAATAGCCAGGGAAATTACACTTCTACCATGTATGTGTTTAGATTTTTGCTTCTCATATTCGAGTGTATACGATCTATTATCCTTTTGTGTACAAAGGTCTTCACCTCGGGGCGCTGCTGTATCATAAACATTCTTGGAAAATATAACATTAAAATCTATTTACAAAAAACTTTAATACTTAAGAGGTCAGTGTTCGTTCCAATTGGAAAATAATATTTTCGAATATCAAGACTTTTATTCATTGAAGACACTTTTTCTCAATAAATTGACAAATTAATGTAACCGAGCAGAAAGGAGGCAGTTGATGGTTTCAGTCAATTTATTAAATACATGTATATAAATAAAGGCATTGACATATAAACAAAGAAATAATACATTAGACATAAAATACAATTTACATGTACGTTTAATATGTTTAGTTTCTAGAAAGCTTTGACAATTAGCAATCGTCACTCCATTCATAAATGATATAAAAACATGTTTTGTAACAATTTAATATTTGTACTTACAAACAAGTTTTAGAAATTACTATGACAAGTTTAACTGCAAAAGTAAATAAAGTATAAACTTTGCAATTAAAATAAAATGCCCTACTTACTATCATGGTAGTAAAGAAATATATAAGTAAATATAATATTAACATGCCACCAAATTCAGCAGATACACGCTGAATTGACCGACGATGTTGAAAATGAAGTACTGCCTAATTTTACTTAGTTTGAACGGTTACTTATACTAAATAGAGAATTAAATTTATTGGATAATGAAAATAAGAACGACCAATCAATTTGAGAACCAATGAAACACGAAAGACTTTACTCAGCCAACTCAATCCAGTTGCGCAGTGTAAATGGCGGTTATTTAAAATTTAAGACTGTGTTTAACAAAACGGATAATGAAATTAGATAAAAATTAAAATTTTTTAAAAAAAATATTTGAATAGTTTTCACTCTGAATGTATATAAAAGCCGGTAAGTTTTCTTTCTACATGTTAAACGTGATCTACAATTATGTTATAAACATACTGCAGGTTAAACGTTTTCATGCTTTGAATCAAATGTTTAGTATACTAGTATTTTACTTTTAAAAGTAGCATGAATTTTATCATACTCCTCTAGGAAACCTGCCGGACAAAACAAGTTTTTAAAATAAATTATAATAATAGACCCTATGAAACTTAAACGTGAGGAGTGAGCTACTTTGAACTATAGCAGTTTTGTTTCTTAAAATCATGAATTTTTCATCATCATTACATGTGGCATTAACATAGTCATCTGGAAAATATCTTTGAAATCATTTTAGTGGTTTCTCTCAGCTATTATGATTATTATGTTGAGGAAAATTTTTCAAACAATATAAAGTCTAATACAAGGAATGTACTCAATAGCTACCCATTAAATCTCGGAATAAACATGGTTTTTGCATTGAACGTTTTATAAACAGCAATACAAATGCTAGAAAAACTACAAGTTGTTCAAACTTTGTATATAATTATGAATATAGATAGATCTTTTAAAATCATTTTATCGTTATTCTTTAGATTATTAAATCAATATAATTTCTTCGAAACCCCAAAAAATTATGCAATGGCTTTCCGTAACTTTCTATTATAAACGGAAATAAACTTAGTGTAATTTTTATAAAAAGCGATGCATATGGCAAAAACCGCATATATTGTTTAAATGCAGTTTCTATAAATGTAAAGTTGAACGGCATTGATATTATTACTGGTATTTTTTTAGAACATTCGTCAGTTTATGAAGAGCTTTTTTAATCACTTAGAAGGAAATGAAATTAACATGTAAAGAAAACAAAATAATACAAGCCCAACCATGATGTTCACATAAACTGAATGCACGATATACCACTGTGGTCTTATTATCTATATACCGTCAATATATTATATAAACTTAGATACTACAGTTTATTTTGCCTAAATGTTTGGCAGATTTGTATATTGTGAAATAAACAGTTCAATCAGTCACTTCATGAAAAGATAGGTCCTCCTTAGGTCTAGCTTCTTTGTTTGATAAAAGTGTCAATTGCTTATTTATCTTGAACAGGTCGGGGAAATTACCTTAAATGTATAGTGTTGTAATTGCGCGGAGCGATGCGTACCGCGAACAACTGACCAGTCAGTAAATAAAAAGCAACACATGTGATTTACTAGATGTTTACGTTTTTACAATAAACACGTGGTTTAGACTAATTTACGACTTGATTTCAAATGACTGCAGGAACGTCAATTCATAAATTTTTTGAATTTTTTGGTAAAAAATGCAGATATTAGGTACTAATTAAGATTTTTCTTGATCACATAAAGAAACATTGCCGATTTTCCAAGTTAAATAATACGTTGAAATACCTCTCACAAAGCCTTTACAAGTCATTATATTCCAGTAAATAAATTCCAATAAATAAAAAAGGTCAATATTCTCTTCATGTAGTAATACACATATATGCATATGTGCAAAAACAAGTATTAAAATCAAAGAAAATTCAAGTTACTGGTCATTATAAAAACACTCAGTTTTGATCGTATTAGAAAAACAGAAAGAGGCCAGTTCCTGTTATCTCTCTAAAATCATCAAATCACAGACAACTCGTACGCTAAATATAACAAATAGAAATGACAATATTGAAATTTGTCCCAAACAACACAACATCACACATTATTTGGATAGAAATACCACAAGTGAAAGGGATTCTTCTTGTATGCTGTATTTATCGTTCACCACACTCTAGTAGTGTTTTTTTGGCAAAAATTGTCTTGGTCTTTCGAAAATGCTACAGATATTTCTAATAATATTGTAATACTTGGTGATCTAAATATTAATTATTTAAAGGTAAATAATTCACATGAGGTACATACAATCATGAACAGCTATAGACTGACAAATATTATATATGAACCCACAAGAAGTACACACAATACTAACACACTCATAGATCCCATTATAATTAGTGAAAATATATGTGTACATGATTCTGGTACTTTAAGTGTATGTAATGATCTTAGTGATCATCGGGCATCTTTCATTTATATTCATCAGAAAACAAATACTAACATGGCATATAAAGGCAAAATTTGGGATTACAAGCATGCAGATATGGAACTTTTAAGCAAACTCATACTTCAATGTGATTGGTGTAGAATCATTGATGACACAGATAACATAGATAAGGCCACAACAAATTTTACTAGCAAATTTTTTTTATTTTATTCATCAATGCATACCTGAGAAAACTGTCACCATAAGGCCGAATGATAAACCATGGATAGATTCTCTTCTTAGGAAAACCATGCGGGTTCGTAATAGGTTAAAAAAAAAAAAAGGCACAAAAAACAAGAAGTGAATCTGATTGGATTATTTTTCGGAAAATAAGGAACAAGGTTAATAACATGAAAAAACATGCAATTGCAAACTACTATGACAACATAAATTCTCATCTTAAAAGTGCTACCTAAAACAATCAAAAATTGTACTGGAAATTATTGAGAGACTGTTTCAACACTAAACTAACACATGACATCTCACCTATACGGTATACCAAGGACAATGATAAAGAGGGTTATGCATTTTCAGACACTGATAAGATTGAATTACTTAACAATTACTTTACATCTATTACTTTTTAGATGACAGCAACCATGAGCTTCCAATTATAAGGGGTTGTAGATTTAATAACCCTTTTTCAGAAATAAAAATACAAGAGCATGAGATTACAGATATCATATTTATCATTCCAGTTAACAAGGCAGTTGGACCTGATTGCATCAGCCACAAAATGTTATAATCATGTAAAGATACCATCTCAAAACCACTATGCATATTATTTAACAAATCATTATCACTCAAAATTTTTCCAGACTGTTGGAAACTAGCACATGTTCTTCCATTATTTAAGAAGGATGACCCTTCTGTCACTTCAAACTATAGGCCAGTTTCTCTTTTGTCTTGTATAAGCAAAATTTTTGAAAGAATTATTTTCAAACATGTATACAATCATTTACATTCGCAGAATCTCTTTTACAATTATCAAGCAGGTTTTTTACCAGGTCGTTCTACAATGTATCAACAATTAGAAATATACCACTCGATTGTAAAAAGTATTGATGAAGGCAAACTTTTTGTATGGAGTTTTGCGATCTTTCTAAAACGTTTAATCGAGTTTGGCATAAAGGCCTAATATACAATTTAAATATGTATGGAATTAGTGGAAACATGCTGGATTGGTTTGAGAGTTATTTAAGCAACAGAACACAAATGGTTATGTATAGAAATATTTTTTCCTCCGTACGACATGTTAAAGCTGGTGTTCCTCAGGGTTCAGTACTTGGGCCATTATTATTTTTATTGTATGTAAATGATGTGGCTGAAAATATAATATATGTGTGTAGATTATATGCTGATGATAACTCTATAAACAATGTTCAGATAATATTAATCTTATTGAGCAAAATCTTAATCATGATTTCAAAATATTAGATGAATAGTAAAAAAAAATGGTTGTTGAAATTCAATCCACAGAAAACCAAAGCTGTATTTTTTCATTTGAAAAATGTACATCATTTTCCAAATTTATTTTTTGAAAATTGTCAATGGGAATATGTTACTGAACACAAACATCTTGGTATACAGTTATCTTCAAACTTAAGTTGGTCAGAACATATTGATAACAGTGTTAAAAAAGCTTATAAAAAAATGGTGTTACCTAAAAAGCTAAAATGTTCTGTTTCAAAGGATATTCTACCACAAATGTATGTTTTTTTATTAGACCACAATTAGAATATGCTGCTGAAGTTTGGGATGGTTGCACACAGATGGACATAGAAAAATTGGAATAGGTTCAATTAAATGCCGCAAGAAAAGTAACTGGGCTCAAAAGGACGAAAGTTTTGCTTCAAAAAACTCAATTTATTTTGAAACAGGTTGGGAACCTTTGGAACACAGAAGAAATACAGCTAAATTATTAACTATGTACAAAATGCACAAAAAGTTAGTACATACTTATGTACAAAATATTGTACCTTATACAAGAGGCAGTGTTTCAAGTTACACAACTAGAAACTATCTTGATTATTCTGTTCCAAAATTTAGATTAGAACTATTAAATAAATCATTTATTCCTGAAACTGTCAGAAGATGGATTGCCTTAAGTCTTAATACAAGGGAGGCAACCTCTATCAAAATATTTAAAAAATGTTTATACAATGATATGGTAAAGCCTCAGAAACATCTTTCATTTGGAAAGAGATTTTGAAACATAACTCACACAAGATTGAGACACAACTGTATTTTAAATTCTGACTTATTCCGCTGTAACTTAATAGCCAGTCCAAACTGTTCGTGTGGGTTATTAGAAGATGCATATCATTTGTGTTTTGTCTGTTAAAAGTATAGAAGAGCTCGGAATTTTTTAATGAATAAGCTATTAACATTAAGTTATGTACACATTATACACGCACATTTACTGTTATGGGGGATGATTCTTTGACAAATACACAAAACACTGAAATTTTCAAGAATGTACAAATTATTTTGTCTAAATGTGGTCGCTTCTCAAAAAATGTCTAAATTAATAATGTGATATTATATATGTAGCAGACTGTTTATTCATGTATTCATATATAACGTTATTATTGGTAATATTTATAAAATTTTATTATTAGGAAAAGACTTCCTAAGTTATTTCGAACTTGTATCTAATCCATTTGATTTAATCAATAAAATGTGTTCAATTCAATTTTAATATTATTCGGAAAAGCAAGTTGGGTTTATCCCTCTAACTATTTTTAGAATCGGTAGGACAACAAAGTAGTGTCTTTAAGCAAAATAGTTCCTATTCTTGCAGAAAGTATATACATTTATTGGGACATTTTAAATCAGAATGCTTGACACATGTCAGGAAAGAGGATTTGCAATTTTAAAAGCAAGTGTCAAAATTAAATTATCATTTAAAGGAAAGAATTGAAGTTGTTTGATGTACACCCTTTCCAAAACTGTGAAATTCCCTACTTTTACTTTCATTTTCAGAGTTTTGTCTGTCTCTCTGTCTGTCCATCTGTCTGTCTGTCCGTAACAAACATTTCTGTCGCATTTTGTTCAGCAACTTTTAATAGCAGGTGCTTGAAATTTTAACACACGTTTTAATAAGGCAAACCATACGTTTAGATCTATTTTTGTATTAATTGGACGTCAAATTCCAGTTAAATGACGATTTTGATTATTTTTAACCTAAATTTTCAAAAAAAATTTTGTCAAAGATTTCGAAGCAAGTATTTATATCAGATGCTTGAAATTGCAACACACTCTTTGTTGAGACATGCCATGCGTTGGAATCTCTTTTTGTACCAATTGGCTGTCAAATTCTCCTTAAATGTCGACTTTGCTTTTTTTGTTTACTCACATCAAAGCGTGGGTATCACTAGTGAGTATCACATATATCTTGTTTAACCTAATTAAGTTGCTATTTAGGTTAGTGTGAGGTATGTCTCCGAAAATTTTGATTATGAATAAAACAAGTTATCTTAAGAATCAATACACGATACAAAATTGAATCCATATTTAAGGTAAAACATATATGCATAAGTTTTAAAAAAAAATTACAAATATATTATGCATATGCACGACATTCATGTTACCTGTATAGCATATAAAATTGAATACCCTTCGGTTTATGTTTACAAGTAGTTATATTTTGTGGTGATTTATTGAGAAAATAATATTATCATTGTTTCTGTTTTCACTATTTCTACTTCTTCTACGAGACTCTTGTAGATACTATATAGTAACCACAACAGCTGTGGTTATATACATTTACTATGGACAAACGATACTGACATTTTAACCTGAAATTCGGTTCTCTGAATGCGTTTCTGAGGTAAAAATCAATTCATAACTGTGCAAGTTGATGTGGATCAAGCAAGAACAGAAAAAGTTGTGTACTCAAAATGCAAGGTACGTACGTTTTCTTAGTAAAATAAGTAGCAAAATTTTTCCATTTGAATTAACTTGAAGATAATCTACCAAAGGCCACTTTCCATTGATAATATATGTAGAATATGACAGGGGTGAATGGTCATGGTCTTTTTAAGACTATAATTACCTCCTTTAGATGAAGGGCTCAATATAAAGATAATATATAAAAAAAATTCAAAGCTAAGATAGTAGGATTTTACCGTTACTAATTAATAATTTATCAAAAATTCAAAAACATCATATTTACAAAGTTTAAGGTTAAAGTGATGGGCAATTTCTTAAGTTTAAGAAGTATCTTATTCATAATATATACACTGTACATAAGTATATACATGTACAGTAAATATGGATTAAACAGTAGGCAAAGTGCCTATATTATTTATTTCCATTAAAGATCAAGGTACAGATTTAACAAGGAAGTATGTTTGTAGTTTTACAGAGACCTTTTAAACTAATCTAAAGAAATTTTACAGAATGTAGAAGTGTGAAATAAAAAATGAACTTAAGAATAATAATCAGTTACAGGTAAAAACAAAAGGATGAAATGGTTGAAAAATTGAAAAAATAGAACAAAAAAAAAAAAGAAACCAAAAAAAAAAAAACCCAAAATGAAAAAAAATGTTAAAAGTAAAAGTAGGCTTAGCAATATAATGTGCACATGTATGTTTAACTTACATAAAAGTACATATCTTGTTGCATAATATATTTGTACATTCTAAAATCTTTTTGAGTTCTTTATAAAATGATGAATTTGGTAAAATAAAAATATAGCATATTTTCCTTAAGGGATAGACAACTGTAGCCAAATCATACAATATTAACCTCTAGCAGTATGTCATGGTTATATTCATATTCATATATTCAATTAAAGAGTTTCTCACACAATTATAAAACATTGATAAAGAAATGACTACAGTCTTCATTAGAGTTATCACATTTCCAACATTTAGCTGAATCAGTTAAATTATGCTTTTACAAATCTGCATTAAGATTACTTGAAAAGTTTCTAAGCTAACAATGGAATATATTCAGATGTCTTTAACAATAACTGTATCTTGGCGCATGGGTTTCCGATAGTCTAACACTAAACGCTTCTCCTAATGATTGACTCTTTAGTCAACAATTTGAAACTGTGTCAATTTTAACCTCAGACATAGCATCGAAAATCGCCGATACAAAATTTAAGACAAGCCGTCATCATATGCAATTTTAACTATAAATAAACTGGAATCGCCATTGCCTAATTAATTGACTAATTAATGAAAATGGGCGTTATGTGTTTCCGATGCTGTGATTCATTAATGATTATTTTCAATGATAGTTAACATAAATGTGACATAACCTTTTGAATATATTTGCAATTGTTTTCTAAGCTTTTATTTCAATTTAAATTGTCCAATTACTTAATTTTCCCAATCAATTCATTTTATCACTTATGATTATTTCAATACCGTCATTTATATGAATTTTAATAACGTTTTTATTTCAGAAGAAGCTTAATTTATAGCGCTCCAAGCATTCCAAACTAAGGAAATGTTTACAAGGTCATATGATAGGTTTATAAGCATGACAATACGTCATCAGAGGTCTTTTTGACAGCACGATAATTATATTTAGATAAAGTGATATTACAGTTCGGATTTTTGGCAGTTTTAGTGACTATAATTAAAGTAATAGTACAAATTTGCTTTTATAAGTAACTTGAGTAATTGTGTGATTTTAACCATTTCACGCAGCATAACGTTGATAGTATATATGTATAAAAACAAAAGGAGATCTCGTAGGTCCGGTGTTTTTTAAAAAAGTAATCAGGAAAATGACGTCATTGTGGAGAAAATTCCTGCGACCAAAATATGCTATCAGAAACACTTGAATATCGGTAACACATGACGGCACATGGATGATGTTTTATCTTCATTTTTATTCTATTTGTCATATTTTTCTTAAAATTTGCAACACTTTTAGCAGATTTCATTTTATCTGGCAAGTTCTTCCATTATTTAATTGTTGTTGGTAAAAAGCTCTAATAGTATGCAACTCTTCTAGGAATTGGTATATGATACAAATTATCATTGTGTAAGGCATAATTATAAGTAACTGGTAAACACTGCCTTATCATATCATATAAATGATCAGTAGTATACATATTAAGTATTTTGTACACGAGTGTAAGTTTGTGTTTGTGTCTTCTTTTGCTCAATGTTACCTATCCCAATTCATTATACACGTTTTGTTTCGATGAGGTACAGCTGAATCCTACAACGATACGCCCACATTCTATTTGTACACTCGCTAACAGATTGCTTTGCTCTTGTGTGCAATTATCCCACACAACATTACCATATTCTAAAATAGCCCTGATGAAAACAATTTGAACCAGCCTCTCTAAAATAGCAACTTTTGCAATTTATCAGTTTAAATAATAAGATGAAACACAATTTGATGCACGGTTTGCTTTTCATTTAAATTTGAAGCAAACTGAGAGAAAGGCTAAGACATCCTTTAAACATTGTTTTATACCCAAGTATATGGCTGAAGGTACTAGTACGTGTTAGCTTTACCATTTTGAGTACAATACAGAGGCATGTCAGATTGCCATGGTATGACATTTTACAACTAATCTTAACTAACCACATATTTTAAATCAATCAAAAAAGGTTTCCTCTTGCTTCAACATTTTTTAGATATTTTCTTTGTAAAATTGAAACTCTTCTTCTCCAATAATAGCCCATTTTCGACATCCAGAAACTATGGTATGAATAAATATTCTTCATTATATTTTGCTTCTATCTTAATTTCATAAACTATATCCTTCATTTTCGTTAGATTATTTTCTTCATCCATGTTTTCCTTATGCAATTGGAACCTCCACCCCAACCCACCACCACTATGCTCTCTTTCTCAGTTTTAACAATTTATAATCTCCATTTGTTTTATTCACATATAAAAAATAGACCCTTCCCCATTATTATACTCTCTCTGGCCCCTATTGATTATGCTTTGACTAAAAGTAAAAAATTTGTTTAATTGATTGCTTTCATATAAATATTTCAAGTGTGACCCTTTATATTATTAAATAGGATTCAATGAATGTAATAATTAATACCATCCCTCAGAATTTTTTTCATCTCAAGTGAAAATCGTTTAAATAAATCTGAAAAATCCTGATACAAGCTTTCATTCACATTTATTTCACAATTTATGAGCTTGTATATTTTTTTAAAACAATTTTACTTCACCTATTACATTGTAAATTTGAAATATATAAAACAACTTCCATCACCACTACCACAAGGATTAAGCTATGAATACGTTTGAAAATCAAATAGTCTTCACTTTTAGATGACGCTTATACATTACTCACAAATCATACCATTTACATTTTCACCAATGCACTTCCTTACTTTTCTTATGTAAATTTGGACTCATGTACCCCCTGGCTTATAGCTGCACCCAGACTCCTTTGTTACAGCACAGAAAGTTTGAAACATCATTTAACTTACTCCCACTTATAAAATTAATAAAAACATAATAAAAACATAAAAAGCTACCTATTTTTTTCTGCATATTGTTTCTATATAATAAACACCTCTATATGCCTAACAGGGGTCAAGGCATGATTAAATTTAAAATTCTATATGCTAGCTTTTCTCTATATAATTGACATATTATTATAGCAGTTTTCTTTGACGGGAGAAATTAACTTTTGTTTTCTATTATGAATTGTGAACAAATATTAGAGCCTTTTCCTGACCCCCAAAATTAGTTCTACCATATATCGGGAAATTAATGTTAACGTTCAGCTATTACCAGCTATTTTGTTTTTATGAAGATTTTAAAAACACCCAACTCTAATTTCATTCTCTCCTAAATGTGTTTCCCTTTGACGAGAGACGGACACAAAAACAAACAGACGCCCGCCAAAAGTATTCAGAGAAAGTAACTTGCGCTTTCAGCTCAGATAAATTATCCAAGCTGAAAGCTAAATTGTGTGTGTGTGTGTGTGTGTGTGTGTGTGTGTGCGTGCGTGCGTGCGTGCGTAAAAATTGATACAACAAGAGAGTTGTACATCTGTTTTAATTTCAATATCAACTACACTTGACAATACAAATAACACTGAGTTCAAACTAAAATTAATTATTAAATAATACATTTGTGCATGACACTTTCAAACAAAATAAAATTACGCGATATCTGTTATCTTTTGAGTATGTCACTCGCTTACTGTCGAGATACAATGCCATGTCTCCAATAGTTCAGAATAGCTCAGTTGTTCTGAAAAAAAAAATAAATCTTATACTTTTTGACAAATATTTGATTGTTAGTTTTAATATAATATATGTATGAAATTAAACTTCTGTCTTTAAAGTGGAAATAAAACATTTCATGGAAAACAGTTTAACGTGGTCGGTTAAATGCAACATATAAAAAAATCAAACATCGAAATACATATTTTTATCTTTTTCATTTCAACTAATAAAAAAACAACATTAATTTTTCAGTTTATACCTAGATTTGGATGGTATAAATAAATAAAGATTTACAATATCGCGTTGATACATTCAATTGCAATGTACTCGATTCCTTCCCGTTCTTCTTTCTCCTTTCGGATGATTATGCGGAGAATGTCGGCAATCGTTCTATGCCTCTGCTGACGGTGCAGTCACATGGAGGCAGTGTTTTGATTGTTCTATTTGTCTTGGCTCCCTGTAAGTAGTTTACGTTATGCTCTTTTCATATAATATTTAATTATTTTTACTTCAATTTTCATCATAATTTCAGCGTATTATATTATTATGATTTAAAAGTGTAAACTTCTAAATTTCGTATATTAAATAATTTTTATAATATAAACGTATTCTTACCTCAATTGCTCTAGCTTAGTTAGTCATTGACAAAGCCATTTTTCGCTTTGATCTTTAATCACCCATAAATCTTGCGTAAGATAAATGTAACTGAAATTTGTGCTTCCGGCAGTGATCGGTTCGGACGTGTTTCTAACATAAAATTTTATTGAGGTACACAAGTTTATTCCCTTAACTACATTCTTACATAAGGCCATTAAGTACAGTTTGAACGGAATGCGCACATTACCCTGCAAAATTATCCGATACATTGTATATAGTCACATAATATAAAGTAAAAAAAACAATATCTAATTTTCATCCTTAAATATCAGTCGTATATACTACATTATCCTTCGATTTTTTACACTATATCCAGCGAATTGTATAATTATACAAAACAATATAAATTGAGCTAATATATGTAAAATTAAAAATATTGTGTATTATTTAAATGAATTCTATGTTAAGATGTGCCACACGAGTATCTACTTATATTTGAGATCATATCTAAAATTACATCTTTGAATTGTGTTTCTTTGCCGTCTTACGTTTATCTTTGTGAAAGTTTAAATCCCGTTCTTACGAAAGCCCAGAATGCTCGTACGTTCTTCCTTTGTTCAGATCATTGTCATTCAACATGTATGACGCAATGACACCATACAGAGTATGTAGCTTAATCATTGACATATTATGTCATGAATGTATTTTTAAGTGCAAGACTGTTTTAATAAATGTTTGAAAATTTTTTAAGCTCTCCCTTTGTTTCAGAATTTATTTCCGTGTTGCATATATGCCTTTATCCTGTTTTTGTATTTTTAAAGAAGTGTGTAACATGGAACCCTGTTAAATCGAAAGTTAACAGTTTAACAATTTTATTCAATTAATGATTAAATACATCAGCTCTAATTCAAACTTACCATTGAGAATGATTTAGTTTGTTTCACAAAAATTAATCTGATAGAAAGACTTTATATTCTAATTATTTCTTGATGATATGTGCCTTAACATAGACGAATTAATGAAAATAAAGTACGTAACATCTAGGGACACGCGACATGTGTTTCTTTGTGTGATACATTGTTTATTTTCGAACACAAAGCTTCATGGATGATACCTGTTGAAATGGTTAGGGAATTAAATTATATTGATGTGATTTTCTCATGAAAATGAGATGAATGAAATGAAATGAATGAACAGGCTCATTTTTAAAGCAAAAAACGACTATGTGAGCAAGCACAGAAATCCATGTATGGAGTTATTAGGAAAATAGGAACCTTTAATTTACCAATCGATTGTCAATAAGATTTATTTCATAAACTTGTTGTATATGTACCTGTTTTACTGTATGCATTTTAAGTATTGGGTTATAAAAATATTGATATTATTGAACGTGTTTTGAGATTTGAGAGAATTAACATAAGCAAAAAAAAAAACACTTTTAGCATATTTGAGTACACAAGAAAGGAATAATGAATTTTCAGGCTTTCGCTTTGAATAAAAAATGAATACAAACACTGAAAGGTACATTGTATTCTTTAAGTCAGATAGATTGACATGTACTCTTAATAGTAGTCTTAATTCTCGTTCTCCCTTTTTCTTTTTCAAACTAATTATTAACCTTTATCAATTTTGAAATTAGTTATTTTTGTAGATATCAAGGACGTTTGGACTTAATTTATTTATTATGAGGCACACAGATATAGTCATACGAAAGAAATAAGGTGTTTGATCATTTTCGACAGAAATCGGTGGACATAATAGAGAACGTGTAGAACGTATTTTAAATAGCGGATACCCTATATATCCAAGATGTCCAGTGCCGTCCCTTTACTTTTTAAATGTATATAAGGCATACAATTTTTAACGCAATAAAAACAAAGGTCTTCAGTTGTAGATTTTATTTGTAGTACACAGAGATACATATGAGATGACCAATTTTAATCTATTTTCTGTCGAGTACAAATAATACAGAACAACACTCCACTGCAATCGAATTCATATGAAAGGAAACCATTGGAATAATTTTGTTATTGAAAGTATGGACCGCCAACTGTAAACATATTTTCATGCAAAATTAGCATGACAGCGCGACGGTGGGCTTTTATATCCCGACGCGCGGATCAGCCTTTCCATATTGCTTTATCTAGACACCATAACTAAATATAGGAAATGCAGTTTTAAAACAATGATGTTCTTACATTACAATAGTAAAAGTTTCATTCTATTTTCAATATTATCCGGAAAAGCAAGTTTTTATTCTAGAGTTTTAGAAGCAAGTTTTAAAAAATATTGCAAAAAGATGGTTAAACAAAGTTGCTCTTATGAATATTTAGTCTTGCTAAACCTTGGAACATAAAGGGTTTTTTTCAAAATTGATTTAAAACAAATTTTCTTCAAAATATCCATATTTATTACTTTTTAACTTAATAAGCATATTATATTGTGTCAAAATGCTAAAACTATTGTAATGCAATCATATGATACGCATTAATCAAATATAAAAAGTTTACACATTATCATCGTAGTGAATTTTACTTCCACACATACAGTACAATTGTTGACATATAACAAACTCCACATGACATTTAAAGCTGCTTTGTCCGATATTTTGGTTATAACAGTATCAAATAATTTTCTATACAAGTGATTTATTTTCAAAAGTTATATATTTTCACTTACTTACACCAGCAGAATAAGTATTTTATCAAAAAAGAAATTTCAAATGAATAAAAAATTATGTATGATCTAAAAAAACAAAGCAAAAAATGTGTTAAAAAAGAAAAAAAATCATTGACAAATAATTTTACACTGCAACGTCCTGTTCCCCCTTAAACAAAATACATATGCTGAATTTTCAGCACAAAAACATATTAATTAAAAGATTAGAATCTATTAAGATTTTTATATAAGTAAGGTTAGTCTTTGTTGAAAATCATTAAAAAAGAAATGTTAAAGTTTTTAAAAGAAATTTTAAAAGTTTTCCAAAATGACAAATTAAACTTACCTCATGATCCTTTAAATAATGTAATTTCTTTTATCTTGGGTTTCTACATATAAATTGGTACCAGTATTTTTATATTTTTTTCTTTTAAAAGTATAAACTATACAATAAACACATGTGTATAATTTCATTCCACAAATATTCAATTCTTGATAAGTTTTAAATTTTCAAACATATTATTCCGTTTTATATTTGGTTCCATGCACAAATAAGAAAAGTAGTTCGAAATGCATTCTTTACAATGAGATAAAAAAAAAGCTGAAATTAATACTTATTTTCTCTGTGATTAGTACATTTTTAAAAGCAAGAATCGGAAATGTAAGAATATTTCATGTCACACAAATCACTCAGATCTAACTTTAAAGGTTAGGTTTCTCGATTATTGGGTATGAGAGGAGTGTGAATTGTCATTTGTTTTTACATGACATATTATCATACAAAAATATGTTTGACTCTAAAATTGATAGACGGTGTTGTCTTAAGTACGAGACTGATGCTGGAGTAATTTAACAGTTGTATTATTATAATCTAATACAATATCTTCAGATAGGAAACTTAATACATTTGATTTTGAAGGCATTATCAATACATGTACTCTTAAACAATTAAGACCCATAACAGTCATTACGAGGTCATTAAATAAAATAGAAAAAAGAAAAACATCAAGGCAAACAATAAATACAATTTTTTTTGGTTTGTTTTTTGTTTTTGATTTTATTTGGGTTTTTTTTTTTGGGGGGGGGGGGGTTGGGGGGTTGGGGGGTGTTTGGTTTTGGTTTTCTTATATTTTTTTTGCACAAAAAGTATTATACTTATAAAACATTTGTACAACACATTTAAATTAAACAAGAAAGTTTCCATTAAAAGCTATACTATTTATACAGATATTAATATAAATGTTACGTTAATCGAAACACAGTGCACAACGTCAATCACATCAAAGGACTATGTATGATAAGGGCCTAAAATGGCCCCCTAAAATGAACATCATCATTTTACTGTAATTCTTTGTTTTCTTTATACATATATATATATGTGATGTTTTTACATAATGTTCATTTTGATTCAAGAGCCCACAATTTAGAAATATGACATCGTAAAGACAACCTTTTCCCGCCATTTTGGCATTTTTAGCATAAAACAGCTTGTTTTCAAGCAGTTTTCTTTCAGAAAACATAGAGCGCATGCTTGAACAAACAAAATATTTTAATCAGAGATGTATCTAGGCAAGACTAATAAGCGACAAAAAAATTTTCCTTGTTCAAGCATGCGCTCTATATTTCCCATTCGTAAAAATATAAGAAAAATGTCAATTTTGGACTGGTTTTGATTGAATTATAGAAATAGCGTCACTTCTGACGTCATATACTACCAGTGAGTGCAAATAAATCAAATAAACAGGTTAAAAATATATTTTATATCAACTCTTTAAAAAAATAACATAATATTTTATTGTACCCGAAACACTTTAAAAAGTGGCTAATTATGGGGGCAAAATTTAACTCATATCATATATAGTTCTTTGTAGTTAATTAAACGTAACCTCAAGTTTCATCAATAATTTAGTGTACATCATACTTTTTAAGTACGTCAAGTCACTTGGTTTTTAACGTTGCACAATGCCATGCATCCTTACAAGCTCATCGTAACTGAGCATTTCTGAAAGAAAAAAATGAACAATTAAATACTTATGTATTTGTCAGTTTTCAATTTTATTGTATGCACTCTGCCAACTGTCACTTTTTGTTCTTAAAAAATCAGTTATAAAACAATTGTAGGAAAAACTGTTTTAAAATATTCTTAAAATAGCTTCCCATTTTCTAGATTTGAAATTTCGCATTTAATTCAATCGCAAAAGGACAAAGATTGCGAAATACATGTCCAATATCTTAACATGATAATATATGTAACAAGTATCTTCAAATAGATCTGACACCAAAGTTTTAGCATTTTCTTAATTGGTATTCGATGATTATATTTTGAGTTATTTCACTACTTCGCATAAATGTCTCGATCGCATCATTTACAAAATACATGACATTAACAACTTTCAACGTCTTCCTACATTCAAAAGACAACTTATAAGATGAAATATACCAACCGCTTTGATGAAAATGTTTGTGGAATCTTTTCAGCTCATGAAGGTTTATCATTCCTTCACCTATTTTTTTTCTCCTGTTTCTCAATGTATACCGATGCAACACAACATGACAGCTGGTGATATGTTATAATGTCATACACGGTATTGATTTGAGGAGCTAAAAGAAGTAAATGTTTTTCAGGAAAATATAAAGAGTAATCAAACAATCTCATGTGATTACATGTTCTCTTACATTCTTTATATTGGTTCATAAAATGTTTGTCATGCATTTTCTTCCTAATGAACGTTGAAAATATTATCAAGCGTTTAATTATACCGTTGTTCAACATAGTTACTTTTGCACATCCAGTGCATTCAAAATAACCCTCTTCGGCGTTGTATACGCATCCACTTGCTGCAAGGCGAATAGCGGATATTTTATGCGTGACGTTATAATCTGTCAACTTGGAGAACGTCGACAATCTTTCTAGGTCAGTGCTAACGGTGTATTCACATGGAGGCAGTATTCTTTTGCTTCCGTTTGTATTGCCTCCCTGTAAAATAATTATAAGGACATGATACCTTCTGGTATTTTGTGTATGTCTACTTATAGCATTAGAATTCCATCTTAGTATGTAATTTATTACCATGCATGTGGATGTATCAAAATTATACTTAAATCAAAATTCTGACTTAAAAATATTCAAGCTTACTAGCATATGTTCTCCACAAATCCCTCTAGTCGAGTCTGTCGTGTACGAGGCCATGATCCGCACTCGCTCAAATTCCCCAGAAGCTTCCGTTGGCTAAGTGGCAGTGGTGTTTTCCTACACTGCTTAACTCAGACACATAGGAAATGGATGGTGTTTTGTTCACAATATTGAGGAGAAGGTGCACAGGTGTTGAACGAAAATCGTCTCGGTGAAATGTATCAGTTGAGAATTTATTTGATAATATTTTTTGCCAGGCCATTTAAACCAAACGGTATATTATCATTGCTCTGCAAAAAAATATATATATATTTACAAAATGACCTGATAACATTTTATATAGAGTCCATCGGCAAAGTTAGGATATTCACATATTGTCTGGTAATGTCTTATCAACCAAACTTACTCTAATGCAATCTAACGTTTAGCTTTAATCTTGCAATTTGTCTTGATAGAAATATCTTCAACAAAATTTATCATTCTTGCCATCAATATTTTTAATGGTTCACATAGCGTATGAAATCAACGTGATTTATAACAGTGTATTACGTTCACAATCATTTTATATTGCAACACTTACACAATTCCTTTTTCATCACAGAACTCAAACTTTGAATAAGTTAGTTACCGATAAAGTAATGTAAAATCAATTTATGCAATCAAATAACACAACGATACACAAAAAGATTAATCAGGACCAGAAAAATACTAATTTACTACACACAGTTCTTTGTAACTTATCAACGATATTTTATGTAACAAACACAAAATTAGATAACATAATCTACACTTTAAAATAGTACAATGTCAGTTTATATTTTAAAGTTTTTAAAGCTATAATAAAAAATTAATTTTATCAGACTGGCAAATTTTGTTGCCTGAATATTGTATATATTAAAGATTATAATTTATTTTGCAAAAATTACAAAATATTTGAAAATTTATTTGCAACTCTTTGATATCGTTTGAAAGCGTAGATGTAATTAATATAACCAAACATTCTAAAATATTTATGAATAGAGCCTGATGAGTAATATGGTGGCAAATACGGAGGTCTAATGAGTAATACGGTGGCAAACTTTTTTTCTATCAAAGAGCAATAACACTGTCTGCTTTTGTTTAACCACGTACTTAACAAAGAGTTCGTACAAGTTGCTCGCCACGCTTCGCTTGAAATCAACACTTCTCTTGGTAATCCTAAGATTTGAAAAATTGAAATCTCCGCAGTTCAAATAAACAATGAAATGTTTGGAAAGGGGGAGTCATACTAAATGGTTAACCATTTTATGGAGTTTATTTTCAATTAGGTAAACATTTAAATCCGTGTGAAAAGATATATTTTGTCAGTATAATATACACAATGTAGTAATTATTCTAAGGATGTATGTATCAATAAACTGTTTTTATTTCTTCTTTGTTTTAGCATAAATCTCATCATTTAATTATGTTAACATGCATAACATAAACAATTGCCAAAAGAGCAATGCTATACTGTTCGCTATCAAATATCCGTAATAACTGCCACCTTTATCTAACGGTTATAATTACGACTTTAAGACAACCTTAGAGTTTTCAATCGTGACGATCATATTAACGTATATATTCAATTCAAGTTTATAATTGACTAACATAAAAACGGATATATTAAGGTTGCATGTGTTCAATTGTATTGTTGACAAATGACCCTTAAAAAATTTCCTGTTTTTTTTTTATTGTATTCATGAAGTAACAGGATTAATTTTGCTACCTAATTAAATTGAAAAAGTCACTCACTCGTCCCATAAGAAACATTTTGCATAAAAAATTTAACTAGTTACAAAAAGATAATTTTATGGTTTTAATAATGGCACCTTGATCGATTAACTAGTAACCTTTCAAATGTATCTAGAATCAATGATTCAAATTTATTGATTTTACAAGCAACAGATAAGCCTTTCAATAATTAAAATCCCTGTCTTTATACTATTGGGTTTAAGCGGATTTCTTCTATGGTAACTTGTAATGTGGTGTAACGTTTAAATAAAATGATATGATGTGAAAAAGATTGATGGAGTTTATGTAGTTCTTAAAGTTGTACTTCCACGCTAAATACATTTACAGAAGTAGTATATTTCTTCGATAAGTGTATATATAAGCTGTATGTCGCAACAAGAAACGTATTGAAGAGAAGATAGGATGTGCGCCAGTTCTCAAGTATGTTTGGTTTTCTACTGTTCATTTTAACACAGATTATTCAATAGGACATTGTTTTATCAACTTGGCTTCAGATAAGTGTTTAGTTCAAGTGTTTCCCAATTTCATTGTATTTCATAATTCAAGTATTGTTGTGTTTTACTTAAAAGGAAAAAAAGTAAATGTTATATATACAGAAACAAATTATGATTTTGAATTAAAAGAAAAAAAAAGAAACATTTATGCAAATCTTGTTCAAAGCTTATTAAAGGCATTTTTTCTGTAGATCAAATCAAAAGCGTTGACGTTCTATAATAATCAGCACTCCTTTTGCTAATACGTCTGTTTTCCATATTCAGCCATCTGATACTGTGTGCGTATTCAATGTTGCGAAATACTAAATCCTACCATAACATCAGTAAAAACAAAAGTAAACAATAGTATCTAGCTTCTAATGTAATTAAAAGTAACAAATAGAGGTTTCAGAGATGTCATTCAAGCTTACTTTATAAATTAAAACCCTCTCAATATAAATCCTTTGAACAATATATTCTCAGCAGTGGGAAATTTAAAAACCACACCTCTTCTGTTGATTTCGTTTTGTATAAATGAAATAGACTCATATACCCCAGCGGTTGAACATTAATGAGGTCATTTAAACCACGAAACAGTTATGTGAATTTTCAATGCGCATAGTGAAAATTTTCCGAATGAATATAATCGTTTTTGATTGTATAATTTATAATTCACTTTGACAGCAACTCATACTGTATTGTCCTCATTATTAATAAGAAATCAATGATGAACGAATTGAATAAATTCAATAAAATAGAACAGTGATCAGGGCACGGGACATCCTACTTCACCTCCATTAATCAAAAATGATCCAAATATCGAGGTTCTAGATAACATTTGTTTTACTTTATATTTGTAAAACGATGTTACAGTTAGTAAAGAAGTAAGTAAATCATTTATTATAGTGACCTACATGTATGTATCTTTTACAATTAATTAGTATGCAGTTAAATAAATCAAACATCCGGCTCATTGGACCTATAAGTC
The DNA here is from genome assembly GCA_020458035.1 of Magallana ariakensis. NCBI lineage: Eukaryota > Metazoa > Mollusca > Bivalvia > Ostreida > Ostreidae > Magallana > Magallana ariakensis. The sequence continues at coordinate 63,383,559 of CM035812.1, read as the reverse complement.
ACTGTTAACACTATGTAATAATTTTTAATGCATGCGCGAGAATTTACTTTGTCCTTATTTAAATGCAGAATATGTAAAATTTGCAGTTTGTCTTGGAAAATTACAAATGAGAGCTTGAAATAGAGTGTTTTTAGTTAAGTAAGAATTATTTGGAAAATTATAACTTTGATAAAGTTCACCTCTGAGTTTTTATATAGAGTACATTTTAGAGGAAAGTGGAATTTGTCCTCTAGTTTGCCCAAGTTACGGAATTTTCAAGTCCGCTCAGTGACAGGTTTACCCCGAAATCGTCCGTCCTCAGCGGTAGTACCCCACACCGCAACTGTTCCATTGTTGATCTAACATGTTTAGGAATGTTCATTGAGATGTAATTTTCTAGGCAAAATTTTACTCTAAAGGTTTGTATGTTTTTTATTTAGGAGTATTTTGGATATCCCTTTGAGTTCATGTTCTAACTGCTGTTTGTCGATAAAATGAGTTGCACATTGTCATAAGCTGTTAGTAAATCTACACCATCTAGCATAGACATCATGTGCCGGCTCCAACTTCGTTCACCTCATAGTGTTCGGTCCAATAGAAAAACCTTTTTAATGATAATGACTCCTAAGTATTTGTAAAAGGTTATGTAATCGAGAGCAGTATTTCCTTATTGAAAGATACTCGGGATTTATTTCATTTTATGCTCTTGATTTCTCGATGTTCCACTTAGAGATTTACTGATTTAAGTAACAGAGCATTTCTTATGAAAAATAGATGTAGTTGTTTGAATATGTGTATTAATACTGTTGCATTGAAATGTAAATACCTCATAACTTCCGTGTTCACAGCTGTCATTTAAAGATTCAAAAAATCCGAGTTCAGATGAGAGCATTTGGGAAGAGAAGTTTTAATGTACAATGATGATTGGTATCGCTCAAGACACTCTTAAAAGTCAAGAGTGTGATAATACAGAGTGCCTTTATTAAAACATCAGAAGAGTGTAGATTTTGCAAACAAAATACAACTGTACCCCTCATTAATCGCTCTTACAAAAAAGAACAGGCATTAATAATTTATGTTATGTAAGTGGATGAAGAACACTTACTCCTGTTAAAGTTTCGGTAGTGCTTAATAGCAATTATTCATATACTTGAATGAAGTTCACGCGGCGAAATTATCTCTGACTTGGCATCGAATATTAGTATCTCAATAATTCTTTCCAATGATACTATCAAAATTGATAAGAGTTGTTTGTTTTCACGAAAACGTCAAACTTTACAATTTGTGGGTGACTTCCTAAAATCAAATACCTATTTCTTACAAAACAATTTACCTTGAATGGAGGCTAGCCATTAAAGTTTGATAATGTATATTTTAAAGATTAAAGCAGATATTAGCATTTTTCATTGAATTGAAGGTTTCGTTTTTCATAGAAAAATATACAAAATAAAATGTCTTATAATTATCAATTGACAGAGGCATTCTATTTTTGATCACCCTGCAAAGTTCAAGATTCTTAAAAACTGTTGCATACATATCAAAGCGGGTTGACCATTTCTTTTTATTTGTTTATGTATATAGTTCTGAATTTTTACTTTTTTACAAGTAATAAAACTCTGAATATTTTTATTGTGTTATATAGGTATATGATTACATAGGGGACTTTTTTGCATCAGACTGTCCATTAAAAACTAATAATCAGGGGAAAAGTTACGATGGTCTTTGTACTTCCTTCTTTTCAATTGTACTTTCGTTAAAGGCCACCCTTTGAAAAAAATATCATTTCAACCTTGTGTAATTGTTGAGATGTGTTTTGATACTAATAATAAACAAGTCTTTCATTAGAAATTCCAAAAGAGAAACAACAACATCAATCGATTCAACATGTTCTACACTCGGTAGCTTGTTTTGAATAGCTACATGTACTTTCGAGCTGCCGACAAAATGTTTGACAAAAAATTATTACATGTACACACCTTTCCTAGACCAGTGGGCAATATCGGATACAATTTTATCACAATGACTATTTACAAGTCCCTTTAAAAACAGTCCTTGCACTAGACCTGAGGCAAATTAATTTTGCGTGATAAAATGTGCAATGTAAGCAAGTTGCAATCTTTTAAACATATGTATCTTTTTCTGTCCGTAAACATTCAAAGATCATACTATAAATCGATTTCCTTTAGCATTGGGGCATTAAAAATAAACAAAGTCTTAAAATTATGAAAAACATGGATGAAATTAAATACAGATGTCATCTGTTTGACGATTTCGAATTAGGTTGATAAAGTTGATTATTATTATAAATCAAACTCACTTAGTTTATGAAATTATTAATCCTGTTCACCGCAGATCTAGACCCATATATCAATTCACACTCTGACTGTACTCCATTCATACATATATACGACACAAACGCGGGAAACCGAAGGGATGTTAAATGGCTCAACCAATCAGATAATCTCGTTATAAATAAAAAACAGCGCCTTTCATAAATAGATACAGATCATCGTGTGCATTGGCGTAAATAAATACGTTGCGTTACTATCCGTTTAGAAATGAAATAAATTGTGGAAAATAATAAAATTGCTTGAAAAAAAAAAGTCAAATGTAACTTGAAAGAGTAAATTGTTAATATATTTCATACACTAGAAATTGTTTGCATATAGAGGTCCTAAATAAAATCCTTAATATAAATGTGTCACATGTATATGTTCGAATTTTCTAAATTTAAAACAAAGGAAATGTGAATTAATATTGTAAGTTTGCTTAATGAGTAAAAATGCCAATTTAACGAGTGAAAAGGTTCCGTCATGAAATGACATTATAACTATACTTTTAGTGCAAATAGATATAAAAAACAATCTTTAAAATCTACATTTGTATCCATCACAATTTTCATTAGCAGCAGAAAACTGATGCAAAGAACTTTAGCTTCATTTATATTTTAAAATGGAACAAATGAAATTTCAACAATACACAATAATGTTGTGCGTGTGTCGTTATTTGGGTCACTATGCAAGGTCACGATATCTGAGTAGATAAAATAGAAGCATGCCAAAGTTTGTGAAACGTATAGTTATTATTAGTCACCTTTATGTACAATAATGAGTTTTAAGTCCATGTTTAAGCAGATCTAGGCTGGACTTAAATCAAGAAGGATCAAGAAGAATCATTTTATATGAATGCTGTATTTTTAAAAAACGTATAATTCCTTACTTTTTATGTATGATTAGTATAAAAATAAATAAAACATTTAAGATGTTTTTTTAAAGTGAATATTCACATGTTGAACTATTGGGTATGTTTTTAAAATCATCCGCGTGTGAGTCATCAAAAAGGGAGAGAAGCCTATCGCGATTCCTGGACAAACATATCAGATGTAAATAATTGACATATTTATTGATTTATTGATTGTGAGTCTTAATCAAAGATTATATCCAAAATTATCGCAAGTAGTAAAAGTTTTCCATTTATAAACTGATATATTCATTTTCAGACATAGAACATTAAGATAAGCATCTAAGTAAGCAACAAAACACGGAAGTCATTTTTTCGGTGTTGAATGAAACTGCATGTTATATACATGTATTCGTCAACTGTTAATTATTTAAAATAAATCGCTTACTTTTTAAATCAGAAGCAAAATTTGTCTCTTGATAGTATATATTCACACTGTTGTTTGTGAATTTTCCTGCTAATGTATACGAAAGGCACTATTAACAAGTGATTCAAAAAATTAAATGTCGATCACGCCTATTGGTCAGATAATATCACGCCATATTTGTTATATTTACACTTATTTACATGACACGGTTATCAAGAACAGCAAGTTTTATTCCCGGAAAAAGACGTTGAACACAATTTATTTGCCAGATATTTCATATATATTTAAGATTAAACTATTTTTTCTCTCTAAATGCACTTTTGTGTTCGATGAAGAAAATGAAAGTAGAAAAAACATTTAGTAACAAATTTAAAACTACTTGAACTAGTGACCTGCAATTTAATATATTTTGTAATCTCTAGTATGGATTTGATTGCAGATAGTGTACTAGCTAATTTTGAGTTGTACATTTCGCTTACACGTTGTGGTTTGCGCATAACTCTCAAGTTTTCAAACTGATTTACAGGTTTTAAATGTTCTGTTTTGTGTTGTTTCCTTTAGCACTGGATTACTATCATTTGTGTCGATTGTTAATAACCCGTCACATTGAACACATACTATGTATTCCATACTTTTTTAAGCAAGGGCGATAATCCAAACATACAATACACACAGAGTTATTGTTCTTACATATAATCATTACATTCCTCCTTTTTTAAAATTTAAACATTAATCGAATTTATTTAAAATTCAAACTGAAATTAAGGCTTTACTTTAAAGTCCAAAGTCAAGGTAAAATTCACTGAAATAAGTCACGTCATAAATTTTTAAACAGCTCATAAAACTTTCACTAAGTCAAAACAAAGTCTTTGAGCCAATTGGGTAACTTGTGTTCCCGAACTGGTCTTATACGCACAGAGTCTCCACGGTCTGTCTCAATCTTTGGGCTGTCGTCAGTGATCTTGGGGTCGATATTCGATATGTACCTCCATGTGGTGCTCTCAGCAAAACTTCATTTCCTGTTCGTCAAAAGACCTGGTATGGTTTTGTCTCGAAGGCGGGTGAAAGTTTGTTTTCTTTGGTCACCAACTTGTATTTTGCGTTTCTACTTGTCAACATATTTTTTCTCTTTCTTCTTTTTCATCCAGTCAGATATCTTCCTTCTCTCTTTCTGGAAGACTAGAAATCATGGTCTTCACTGGATATCTGAAAATGAGTTTGTTCTCCGCAACTCCAGTTACTGAATGCGGTGTGCTTCTGTAGGCTGAGAGGAATTTTGGCAACTCCTTTCTCCAATCCTTTCCTTTAACATGAGCTATCCTGATAGCTTATAATAAGGTCTTATTCTGTCGCTTGACTTTTCCATTAGCTTGCGGCAAATAAGGGGTTGATGTTTCAAGGTTAATGCATATTCCTCTTAAAACTTCTCAAACTCTGTAGAACGAAATGGGGATCCGTTGTCACTCCTCAGGGTGTCAGGAATACCATATCGAGTCGAACAAAAGTTTCCCCCATACATTCAATTATCTTGGTTGATCCTGTGTTCTTCAAAATGAACGTTTCAAGAAAACGGCTGTAATAGTCCACGTACACCAATACTGACTCCCCTGTTGAAAACGGTCCCATTAGATCATTTTCTGTAGCTTGCCATGATCTGGAAGCACTTCACAACCTAAGGTTCAGGTGACGATGGACCTCCTATTACTTGACATGCGTAACATTTCTTACAAACACGTTCGATTGCTGTCAATCTCTGTCAGCCATACTTTCTCTTAGCCGTTGTTTCGTGTTCGTTATTACTTTGTGTCCCTATGAGCAGTGCCTAAAACTTTCTCTCTCAAACTGGATGAAATCAAAATACGTATACCTCTGAGGATCACCTTTCCTATGCTGTACAGTTCGTTTTTGACGGCTACGTAGCTTTCCTCATAATATGTCCAATTTCCAATTCGTAAAGTTTTCACTCTGTGTAGCTCAAGATCTACAGCGGACTATTTCTCCATATCCTAAATCGTCAATGTTCTTGGTACTGCTTGCAAAGCCACAAATCTCAAAATCCTCCGATATCTGACTTGGTGAAGGTGTATCAGATTTATAGATACACAGTCATGATAGTTCGTCAGCACAACTCTTGTGTCCAGGAATGTTTACTGTGAACTGGAAGGGTTGAAGTCTTAATACCCATCACTGAATGTGTGCTTACGGGTTTGACTTTTTGCTGTAAATGAACTATAAAGGTTTATGGTCTATCAGCAAATCAAATTCGATGCAATACAAATATATTTGCATATTTTCGATGACTTGATCCTAAATATGTTCGTCCGCATTGTCAAAATTACAATGTTGCGCTTTCTGTTTCAATCGAGTCACAAACTGATCCACACTTTTTGTTGGTTCTTGTATCATCAAACGAAATTCATGCCTTTCGAATGGTGTGTTTACTCTAGACCGGAAGTAGTTCCATAGCTATATATGTCGTACACCGCCTCATCTCCGTCCGGTTCGCGAGCCGCGAGGAATGTGAAATAAATTAAGGCGATCGAAGAACATTTTACTGGTGTATATATATATATATATATATATATATATATATATATATATATATATATATATATATATATATAATTATAATTTAAGTTTAGCCGGTGAAGTAAACGATAAAAATTACATTGTATATAATGTTTTCCGGTTTTGATAACAGTAACGGAATTTTCATGAATTGAAAAGCTTTAACAATGTCGATATGAGTAATTTTTTTGTTGATGTATTGTTGATAAACAATGAACGCGCTTATCTATTCTATTCGTATACATTAACGTACCCAAAAAAGAATTTTTTATTAGATATACAGTAAAACACGCTTATAACGGGCGATTTCGCTTCGTTATAAGCGTAATTCGTTATATCAGTCAAGTTTACAACATGTGATATAGTCACGGGGAATGAAAGTCATTTCGCTGTAAGCGTCAAATGATTACTTTTTTATTTATTAAATCGGAATTTGAATTACTCTCCTTTGAGAATAAACCCCGTTTCAACAATGGCCCCACTTGATTTCAGATTTTTGACGAGTGATTCTCTAAAGTCATCGGACAATGCTTTACCTTGCGTATAATTTCTCCCGAATTGGGATCTTCTCATATTTACTGATTATATACAGTTTATTGTTTTTCAATCGCATTGCTGATCCTAAATAAAACGCTGAGGTGGATGGAAATGCAGTTCTTATATACAGTTTCAATCCAATGTTTTCTCAGACGTCCGCGTCCATTTGTTCCTGCCCATTTTAAATGTTTTGATTGCAACAGGTGAAATTGACGTAAGCTGTATATTTCCGATCTTGCCAGGTAATGTTCCGCGGTCTTAATTATGCTAAAATGTGGTTCAGGCCTCCCAGGATGTACAAAATCCATATCCAATTTATATTTTTTAATTAAAGAAAAAAAAAACCCTTTTGATTTTATTTCACATTTACTTGACAATACAAATTGATTATGACAAAATGATACATAGTTTTGCATAAGTTTTCTATACAATATAATTCTGATTAATTGACAAATGCATGCAAACATATATAGGACAGAAATGAGGTTTCTCAACCAACCATTTTACAAATGTATCTACATATTATTTAAATTTAGAATGTCTTTTGAAATTATTCGATGCTATTTTAAATGTTTGCTTTTTTGGAAGGAGGTAAAAGGCCAATGCCAATATTTTTAATTACAGTTGTATATTTGATGTAAATAATCGGCTTGTGCCTGATGGTGCTGTGGTTTGTTGGGGATTTTTTGTCTTTTTTGTTTGTTTCTGGTTTTTTTTTATTACTTTTTTAAAAAAAAAAGAAAGATGTTTTAAAAGTTGTTAACAGGAATATTTCAAAAAAATTATGTTTTGAATCTACTATTTGAATATAAAGCTGCATGATGTTAATAAGAATGCATGTATATACTGAGTTTAATACTGTAATACAATATAAGGACGACCTGCTCTCTGTTGTGATAATAATTGCTGTCTTTTTGCTCTAAGCACCTCCGAAATTTCCATCAAAACTACTTGTAGAATTGCAGTTTGATAAATATGAATTGGCAAGTTTTATCAATTTTACAATTACTGCATTCTAATTTCTGTGCAAGCATACTTGTATAGAGTTACTGTTAATGAATTTATGAAATATTGTTTTATCATACATGAATATATATGTCGTTATTTTGAACCTTAATACTTAAACGAGGCTGGGGGGTGGCTGCCATTTTAAAGCGTTTTTATCTATACACAAAATAGATGTTCACTTTAATGTTCTATAACTCTTACATTGTACCGAATTTGTCTTTTGAAAGAAATGGATATGATGGTATTGAAACATTATTTAAAGAATCAATTGGTGGTAAACCAAGTGTTACAAGATGGAAAAAAATAATTTCGGCTGTTTTTCAGCATTTTCTAACTTTTCAAAGGGAGGTAACTTGAATGTTAAACTCCAAATATTTTTTTTCAAATATTTTCCTTTTTAATTTTTTTTTTAAATTTCACCATCGAAATGTTTTTTTAATGCTCAATCTTTATTTCACATGTATTGATTATTATTATGTTAAAATTTAGAAATAATCTTGTGGCTACTTTTTTTGTTTTACATATTTGCACTTTTGTGACATATATATTTTTGGTAAAATTGTGATATTTTTCTTTATAACAAATACTGTTAAGTTTTTGTTATTGTGTTAATTTTTTGTGATGTTATTTGTATGTTTTTTGCCTTTAGTTATATTTCATATATTTTTCATAATTTTGTTTACATAACCTGCAATTTTTTCAGATGCAATACATGATAAAATGATGATTGTGATGTGGTCTTTCACATTAAAATGTAAAATAAGATTATGTGAAACATTTCTGCAAATTTTGTGAATATTGGAGACTTTTTGTTGACCCCCCCCCCCCCAGCCTCCTTAAAGCCTACAATACAGCGCTACCTTAATCTCACTTTTGCTAGCTAGTGGCTATACCGGGGTTGTTTATCAAGATATTAAATAACCTCACAACAATAATTATTGCTAAGCCGGTAAAATTCATTTACAGTTTGATCATTTCATATATAATAAATATTAATTATGCAAACAATTCGTAGTCAATGTTCCAAAGTATATAATGTACATGTTACGCGTAGTTAAAATTATAAAGTAAATAATGTACAAGCTACAGGCGATTCTTATTGAATAGATAATCGTTAAAATGATTATGAGAGCTAAGTAAATTTAAAATATATGTTGTTAAATATTTTTTTTCAATAAACAGAAGATACAAATTATAAAGACAAAATACATAAACCGAATTAAAGTTCACTGTCTAATGTGTTGTATACCAAACGAAGTTTAACCATTCATTGTTAAACTATCTTATATTTCATTTACTTGTTTATACATACACACGACTCTGAATACAATGAATTCAAATTAAAACAAGTAAACAGCAGACTATTTACATTCAACAGTCTTCTGTCTTCATCTCTTTTGCTTTGTCTAGCTTGTCCAATGTTTCCCTTGAAGAAAACACAAAAATAATGGAAATAGAAAATATTTATTTTTAATTTCATGCATACGTTAATAGATGTTTTATTTTACATGCTAGTATTAGATTGTCAAAATAGTATGTATGTTTATTTCATAAATTATCTTGCTTAAAATATGATCAACAATTGTATTTTAATAATAAATAAAAATGTTATATGCTTTATTCAAATTTATTGTTCAATTTATAAGTTGGTCTTTCAATCAACTTACTTTATTTGAGAGAGAATGTTTTCTTGTCGGGATAATCTGTTTCCAAAGTTGTGCAAGCTCATTTTCTGAGACTCAAGACTTTTCCACATATCCTCAATATTCTTATTCATTTGATTAAATGGCGGACATTCCCATTTATCTAAGACGTCCTTTACATTATCAAATATCTCAAATGATGTAAAATATTTCTTTCTGTGTAACTGAAACAATATAATTAATAAAAAATACAAGTAGGAAAAATCAAATTATTAGATTAAAGTTATATTAATTATAATTATGAACATGTAATTGTCCATACCTTTAATCCATTTTCAAATAACTTTTTTCCAAGACGTGTAACTATCTCCTAGTCTAGATTCAAGTTAATTAAAAAGTATTATCCTTGGGATAAGTTGGAGCCATATTGGGGGTCTACTTTTACATAGGATGTCATTGAAACAACTAAACAACTCAAAAGTTATAATATACGGTCTCACTTGTATGTAAGCATTGTTTAAAGTTTTATGACATATTGTTGATTCTAAATTATTTAGTTTAGACTGGCTCCCGCATATATATATATATATATATATATATATATATATATATATATATATATATATATATATATATGTTTGATCACGACACAAATATATCAAAAATAATAATACAATGTAATAAAAGGTTATATTCCAAGTTCATTTGAAAAAACAGGTATATAAATATACAACATATATGTAACTTGTACTCTGAGAGGCAATTTTTTCAACAAATCCAATTCATATATATATTGCTTTATGTAAACACCCTACATTTACAAAGTTTACAACTCAACACCTGTCCTATCCTCTATCTTGCATCCTGTATTATGCATCCTACATTTATTACTCAATGGGTTCTGTCTAGACCCTATCTAATCTATCTTATCATAATGAAAATAAATTAAGAATTGAACTTTTAATAACAAAAAAAAAACTGTTTAAAAATTATATTTACTTTATATCCTACATAAAGTTACTTTAAAAAATTCCTGAAAAAGAATGAAAGCAACTTTCGTAAATAATGAGATCAGTTTGTAGAATGATTCAGTTCTTTTTATAAAAAAAAATCTAAAAAATGAAAAAATGGCCCCGATTCAGTAAAAGCTGTTGGGAAAAGGGTATAATTCCTAATTTGCATAATAATAAAACAGTATCTACGGCCTGATCTGCGACCAACAATAGTTCGGACATAACAAAAAAAATATTTATTTTCTATGCATCTTTAAAAATTAATCCATAGATACATGCAATAAATAAAGCATACATAAATAATCAATTTTTATTTTATTTCGATGATAACAAGGATACCATAGGCCACATTTCTCAACTTGAAAACAATGGCTAAAACTTTTATCAAAACAGCTTCATATGTTAAATTCACAGTTGTCTGTCAGTGAATAATTTAGCAGAGGGCAATTTGTATCTTGCTTTCGTTGTTTTCTTCACATAATCTTATATTAAAGGTCATATGAAACGATATCCTGACCATATTCAGTTATATACGGAAATGAGTTCATAAGTGCCTATTTAATAAGACTGACATTGCTTTTTGTATATTTTATGCAAAATTTCAGCCCCACAGTTGATCAAAATCACTCAATCGGGAAAAGGAACATTGACTTACGCGGCTTACCTCTCTTGCTTATGACGTCAGTAAGACCAAATGGCCTTATAAAGTTCTGTAGTGAATACAAATATCCATGTCATTTTGCAGTATTTTAAGAGAAAAAAATACTATTTTATATAAAAACTTATATAATTATACAATAATCAACCACGGCAGTATATTTTCTCTCAAGGAAATTAAATCGTATGCGTTTTTATTTGATAGAGTGTACATATTCAGTTTAGAGACTCGAGAATGATTTTTTTTCTTCAAAGATCTACGTGCAAGTATAATATAATTTTAATTTGTGCATGTATATATGTTTCGTTTCAGTTAGTTTTCATGATGTTGTCAAATTAAAAAATAACTGATCTTTTTTTCCCATCTGCACCTTCATGCAATTCATAATGACTTTTTGTCTAAACAGGCAACATGCTGACTCATTCGCTTCACGATTAAATTGTGCGTTTCGTTTTCAAATTCACAAATATGTTACCATTTAATTATTTTTAATCTAAGAGAATTTTCTTCAAATGAACGTGTACTTGTGCGTGCGGTGTTTACTCACAGATCCCTTCTATCTCCCTTTCTTTTTGTTCGTTCTATTATTATTACTGATGCTTGTTCTTAATAAATTCTGTTGATTATCTACATATTCGTTCACATTTATTATTTATCAAAAAATCGATTTATTATACCGGTACATTTCTAAATCCTTAAATACATTGTACCATATTTCCGCGATCTAATTTAATAAAACCATATACGCTAATACACGCGTACACAGAGTATTTTCTAAAGATATTGCTACATGTACAGTCTGTATATATCAATAAGTCAGACATTTTTAGGTCAGATATATGTCCAAAATTTGGTAACACATTTTCAGTCACACTCCATATTTAGCATACCCGGGTTCAATTGAGATTTTCTGATCAGTTTTTGTCCGGCGACCGTCTGTCCGTTCGTCTGTCTTTCCGTCAACTTTTTTACGTTCTTCTCTAGAACCACTTGGCCAATTTTAACAGAACCTGCCACAAAACAATATTGGGTAAGCTGGAGTCAAGTTTGTTAAAAAAAAGGACCACGTCATATTTCAAGGGGAGATGAGAACAAAAGATTAAAATTTGATTGTATTTTTCAAAAATCGTCTTTTCAAAAATTATTTGGTCAGAAAAGCTAACACTTATTTGAAAACATGCTCAGGTAGTGTAGATTCAAGTTTGTTCAATAATGATCCCCGAGAGTAGGGTGGGGCCACCGGGGGGGGGGGGGTCTGAATTGTACATAGGAATATACATGTATAGAGAAAAATCTTATAAAAATCTTCTTCTCAAAGACTACTTAGCCAGAAAAGCTGTCATTTTTTCGGATGCAATGTCAGGTAGTATATATTCAAGTTTGTTCCAATATCATACCCGGTAGTTGGGTTCGGCCACAACGAGAGATCAAGTTTTTACATACTGTGAATATATAGAAAAAAATCTATAAAAAAGTCTTCTCAAAAACTATTTTGCAAAAATGTTGTATCGTTAGTAAAAGCATCCTAAGGTAGTGTAGATTCAAGTTTGTTTAAATCATGATCCTCATGGATAACATTCTTAAATGAAAGTTTACAATAGAATAAATGAAAAAAAATATTTAAATTTAAATAAGATGCCCAATTTTTAACTTAAGAATATGTTGAAAATTTGAAAATTTAAAAAAAAAAATTTGCTCTCCAATTTAAGTTCTCTAGATGTTTTGTATTCGATACTTTAAAGATGGTCTTCAGCCTTTGTTGGGTTTTGTTCCTCAGGTGAGCGATATGGCCCCTGGGCCTCCTGTTTGCAATTTTAAAAAATTACAAATTTTGTGAAAAAGCAAAGCAAGTTTTAAATCTAAACTTTTAAATCAATCATTATGTGGGAACGCTTAACAGCAGTCAGTTTCATTTATAAACAAATAAAAAAGACATTTTGTAAGGAAAGATCTTCCATATACGTCACCAAGAATCGTTATTATCATTGAAAACTCTGTTTTGTCTTTCATTTTTGAAAAAAAAAATTAATGTAAAAACTCGACACTGTGATTCAATAAATAAAAAATTAATATATAAATAAATAAATAAATATATATATATATATATATATATATATATATATATATATATATATATATATATATATATATATATATATATATGAGACAAAGTAAAAAGTCAGTTGATTTTCGTGGTCTGAGTAAAAAAGGGCAGTGAAGTAAATATGTTACATGAACATAAATTAAGAGGTAAACTTAATTATGATAAAAAGAAAAGTTGTTAATCTGCAAAACAGTATCTGAACTCAACATCTAGGAGATGTGTACTATAACATAGAAAGATCCATGGCAAAATTTGCTATACATTATACATCGTACTAAAAATAACAATATGACGTACCTTTTAGATAAACTTTCAAATATTTCTTTTACAACGAATAAACTTTGTTTTTCAAAGCCAAGATAAAACTGTCTATGGAAAATTTAAAATGCGAACAAATAGATTATGTTTTTCAATGTTATTTTAACAGTGCATGTTATTCTATAAAGGGGCATGGTCACGATTTTGGTCAAATTTAATGTTTCTATTCTTTATATTAACAATGCTTTAGAAATGTATTTCTTATGATCAACCATTTGAGTGTCAGTTGTAAAGTTATAAACAAGATACGGAGTTCACAATTCTCTGTCATGTTAACAAGGCTCGTGCCCTGTTTCTGTTTACATTAGTTTAATATACCGGTAAAAGTTGTTTTCAAGCTGATTTCTATCTTCTAATTCGTTTTTAGCATAAATAAATAGTTCCTAGCGTTTATCACATTCATTCTAGTTCAAAAAACTAGAATATTTACTTCAACATTCGATACATAAACAAAAACATGACGTAAACTTTGTTTACATGACAAAGAATTGTGAGCTGGTAACACGACGATTGACACTAAAATTTTGGTTGAATAATAGAAATGTCTAATGAAGCATTGTAAACATTAAAAACGGAAAAATAAATGTTGACCAAAATCTTGACCATGCCCCTTTAAACTACAAGTGTTACACAGAAAATTTTCAATAAACTAATCACCTTCCCCAAAAAGAGACTGTTGCTTTCCACCCTTGACACAATCCTAGCTAGACTGACCTCTAACCCTCGTTGTGCATCTTGTTGTACATTTTGATACGTGTCGCTTAGTTGAGCAATCAATATGTTCAATAGAAGAACGCATATTGTGAACAGAAAGACCACCATTATTATCGTACTCATCGTTCTGAAAACAAAATTATTAAGGGCGGTAAGTTGTAACCTTTGAACTAAGAGGCCGTGAGGCCTTGACGGTCACCCGAGTTCCACTGGCTGTAAATTGACCTGTCACATGTGTCAGGAAGTCTCTTGTTTGTATTTTAAGCTTTAAGTCTAAACCCTAATTCGAGACTCATCTAATTGTTACCTACGTTTTATTGTTTGTTGTTTCAAACATCAATTTATCAAAGAGAGGCAAGAGTCGGAGGAATCTCGAATGATCTATACCCTGGCTTTAGGGGCCACCAATTGTAAACTTTTGGTAAAAAGGGGCCTGCAGGTCTTGAATGGTCACTTGTCAATGAGTTTGTACCTGAGATGGTTGTGAAATTTTTTTCATAGCCTTGACGCATTTTTATGATTGATGTTGCACTTTCTAATCCTCTTCAGCTATCAAAGTATTGTGAAGGGACAGGACTTAATGCATTTACTATGGATTGTTTTGTACAATATGTTACAAAATCACAAATTAGAAGACATTAGGCATTATGGACAGGACAATAATGCATTAAACTTTAGTTAATCTCCCACGACTGCAAAAGTAGAGAAGAAAATATTATAAAGTTTATACATTTTCAATATGTGGTCATTTAGTCTTACCCAAAGGCCTGAACTCCTGACCGAGGGGTCATGAACTTTACATCACAGACATTAAACCATGCATTCAGTTTAATTTTTCTGTTGTGGATGTACATAAGAAATTATTTAAGATTTAATACATTTTCACAAAATGGTTTATTGGCTCTGTATATTAATCCCTGACACAGGGGCAATGAAATTCACAATTGTGGTAGAGGGCTTCATAAACATTATAGTCATGCATTTTGTTTATCTACTACAACTGTGGAAGTAGAAAAAAGATTTTTCTAAGAGTGGATACATTTTCACTATGTAACCATATTGGCCCTGCCCAAGGGCCTAAACCCCTCTGACCTAGTGGCCATGAATTTCACATTATAGTTAAAATTGGCATTATAATCTCGCATTTAATTTTTCTCAAATACATGTATATATGAGAGTAGAAAAGAGGATTTTCTTAGATTAAATCGTTTTCTTTTTATCGCCACATTTGCCCCGCCTCAGAGTCTTAACCTCTGTCCCTGGGGCCATAAATTTTCTATTTAGGTAGAGGGTCTTGTGGATAGCTTCTAAAATTAAATACATTTTCCTTATGTGGCTATATTGGTCCCGCCCTTGAGTCTTAACCCCTGCCCCAGGGGCCATGAATTTTACAATTTTGGTAGAAAGTTTCATGGATATTCTAACCATGTATTTAACTTTCTTAAGAAAGAAGAAGAAAAGATGTTGAAAAGCTCTCCCTTTTTGCATATTTTGTCCCGCCAATGAGGCCCCAGGGGTAATACGGTCATACATTTCAGACCTTAAATCCCTCTTATCCTAGAGATACTTGAAACCAAAATAGTTCTAATTGCCTTGTAGTTTTTAAGAAGTTAAAAATATTAAAGGTCCCCGATTTTGGTCAAATTTTATTTTCTCGTTTTTAATGGTTTCAATGCTTCAGTAAGTCAACCATCTTTGCTAGTAGCCAAGGGTTTCTGATCCGTACCGCCCCTCACGAACCATTGGCATATCGTGCAATTTAAAGCCGGGATTTGTTTTCGTCCCGTGATCTCCCAGACTATTTATAAATCAGCAAAATGACGAAAGATGTCGTACTTTATCGTTACAGTAATAGCAGCTTTCGGAGACATTGAATTTGACAAGTTGACAGAACGTTTAATGCCCACTGTATTCAATTAATAGGAAATATAAAATGTTACATATAGATCGAATTCATTCGATTAGGAGCGGTAAATCATAAACACAAGAGTGCATACCTCTAATAATACACAATCAAGTGCACTTGTTACTGCATCATTGTCTGATACAGTATCATGAAGACGCAAACGAAAAGACTAGACAAATAATAAAGGTTTAGAGCGATTCGTGTTGGAGACACTCGTAAATAAACAGTACAAAATCATTGTCGATTAAATCAGATATGTTTTGCATTTTTTGAGGGGTCGAACTGTTTCAGTAAACACCAATCGAAATCCAGGAAAAAATCCCGACTTTTATTGGCACGATATGAGTTCGTAAGAAGCGGTTCGGATCAGAAACACTTGACTAGCGAAGATGCAAGTCAACTACAATTTAAGTGTCAGTCGTAGAGCAAAGCTCACAGTTCTTTATTATGAAAACAAAGTTCAGGTCATATTTTTGTTTACATTTTGTAAGTTGATAGACCTAAAATGAATGTGGCAAACGCTGAGAACCGTTTAATATCTACAAAATTTGGCAGATAAAAATATCAGCTTGAAAAAAAAGAGTTTTTACGGGTATATTGAGCAATTTTGTAAATAAACACGAGCCATGCATATGTTAACATAAACAAGAATATTTTGCTTTTACCTCAACGACTGACACTCAAATGTTGATTGATCATTAGAAAGCATTACTAAAGCATAGTAAGCAAATAAAAAAATAAAATTTGACCAAAATTGTGACCATGCCTCTTAACGGGCGACGCACGACGAATGCATTAGGTTACCTGCGTGACTCAGTTAATCAATTTCTTTTGTATACTAGGGTACGTGAAAGTGGACATCATAAATTATATTAATGCTTTTTGATTTAATGCTGGTATACAAATCGTAAATAATTTCACAAAAACAAAATGAATCTTAATTTTGTTTGGACATACTGGAGTTCAGTATATTCTATGATCTTTTCAGCCTCAATCAGAATCCTCACTCCAACAAACAGGATTGACGAAAACGAACTGGAAAGAAAAAATACATGTAATATCTGATTAGGAAATAAACGCGCACAGTTAGAGGAGAATAAAATCCTCTTACTTATAAAATACTGTGTTTCAACGGTTCAGATTTCAACTTTCTTAAATTCAGCTCATTAGCTCTGCATCAGCTGAAGGCGCATCCATTTTGAATATTTTATAGCTGTTATTGTTTTGTATTCATACGCACCGCTTCATTTACATTTTTTCCGTTTTTGATCAATAACTTTTCACATTTTATTATTTGAAAATGTTTTATTAAATGATAGAAATTTATAAATTTATAAAAGTTTATATAAAGTTTTCTATTGATCGACGTATCGAAGTAAAAATTGACCGGAAAACTTTTTCATCAATGCGCTCCGCTCTCGCCCGATATGAAATTCACTGATCACGTATAATCCATATTAGGTTCACTACAAACCATGTAACTAATAATCTAAGGATATCAATATATACATGCATGTAATAAAAATACATTAGTTTCTTAGATGTAAAATCCTCTTAAAAATAAATTTTTAAGTCTAGAGATACCTGGTTTCAGAAAAATGTTCTAATGATCTTTCTCCTCGAAGAGACAGTAGCAAACAACCACTGAATGTCAAAAGGATGAACACGAATAAAATTGTAAACGGGAACATGTCATCTATGAGAATCCGCCATAAAATCCGAACATATGCTCCTGTGTATCTGAAACATTTATGAATGAAAAGGAGCAAATTGATATGTGTATTAATCAAATAAAAATGCAAAGATATTCTATTAATAACGTATTATAGGAACAATCTAATGAATACTCCCTGTTTTATACCGACATTACAGGAGTTTACCTTGACATTCGATCATTTCCCTGTTGCCTTATCTGACTTCCTCTTACATGTACATTCCCTGAGGTTTACCGTGCTTCAGCAGGTCCTCGGACCTTTTTACTATATTTGTGTAAATGTCACATTTCAGATTATTTTTTACTTTTCAATTGAAATATTATTTGAGATTCATTCAAAGTAAGACACGTAATTAAGAACAAAATTTATTTTGTTTATATTTATTGTATTAAGATCAATACCAAACATTTGAGACATGCTGTTACAACTGATTTTAGCTCATTAATTAGAATCTGTGTTGCATGTTAACGCACTAGTTTTGAAGTTGTTGTGATACAATAGCCGAAGATGTTTATATAGCTCATTTTCGTACATTATTCTGTATTCATCGATACATTTTATATTAAGGGGTAAACGATACTATTAAAAGGTACCTGCAGCCTAGCCCATGTAAAACTTATGTCATAGAATTATCTCCCGAATTTAATGCAAAACACCGCTTTGAAATCGATGCAAAAATAATGGAGTTGCACCGCTTCAAAGTGGCTAATTTTACTGTTTTAAGAAATCCAATTAAGAGAAAATAGAATTATGCGATAAAAAAGCTTCAGTGGAAGTGACGTCACGAAGTTAGGGAAATTTCAAAACAAAGCTATATAAAATTAATTCGATTTTACAGCCAAAATGATTAAAGAAGGTTTCCCGTATTAAGTAATTTTAGATAATGTTGATAGAAATTGGTATCAGTATATATTTTGTTGAGTCAGAGTTCGTTTTTAAGGATTTTATAATTTGCTATTTTCATCGCCTTTCACCGATGATCAAATAATTACGATATCTTAATACATATGCATTAACATTTTTAAGTCCGTAATTATATATATATATATATATATATATATATATATATATATAGATATAGATATATATATACACACATAGTTTTTTTTACACCTCTAGACTGACGAATTGATTTGTGTATAATTAGCTTCCCTCCTAGGAAAGAGTCGTCTTAGACTCTTTCAGAGTTCCAATGCCCGTTAGGCATCGTACTTGAGACAATTTCTCTCACCCGCCAAAGATTGCCCAGGTCCTAAAATGGGCGCCAAATGTTATAAAGACACTTATTGCTCTGCTGGGGTTTCAACCCGGGTCCTCTGGCATGCAAATCTAGCTCTCAACTGATCGAGGTTAAGGGTTAACCCACTAGCCAAGAGGCAGTACATGTAGGAATGCCACGTCACAACGCACTTTGAAAAAAATTATGCACTTCAAAAAAACAATTTTTTTTCAAAGTGCGTTGATATCGTCGATATTAACGCACTTTGAAAAACAAATGTTCCGGGTTTGGTCAAAATAATAAATGCTTTTATATATAATTAATCATTGTTTTAACCTTGTTAAGCTCAATGGGAGATAATTAAAAAAAGAACTCAAATGCATTCGCAGCTAACTTGATAAACTGTTTCTCGATTATAATTTTTTTCTTTTCTCATAAGCTTATGAAGTTTGACAACTTACACATAAAGAGTAACTCGGGAAATTGGAATTTTCCAAATATGACAAAGTGCATTGCTCAGCAATTGTCATTTTTATGTATGCAGCAAATTTATATCTTATCTGGTACATTGGGCTATGTCAGAAACAAAAAAATGATTTATATATATTGATAATGGAGATCAAGGTATAACATATTTCAATGGGTTTCAATTGCATGTGCGTATAAACAAACATGAAGTGAAAAAAGGATACGTTAGTAATGTTTATCAAAAACAATATGATCTTTTAGAACATCAGTGCGAGAAAAAAATCCCACACCTTATGCTTATTTTAAAGTTCATAATATTTTAATGTTTGGCACTGTAACTTTTTATAATGAAGTGATATATTTGATTAGAATTTGAAAAGAGGGTTTATAATGAAGCACTTACAGATTCTTTAACATACCATTAGAGAAATTATTGTTTGACCAGCTCGTTTTATCAATATCACTGTGCCTAATTTACAACAATTTTTCTTTTTCCGCTCTAATACGTTTACACCAAGTTGCTGAACATCATATATTTTGGAAGGAAATATGCGGGGTATGAGAGCTTCTTCCTGTAATCAATTACATGATGTACTGGTAATTGTCCTGCATCTTTGTAAATCCCAACCCCCATCTCCGTTCTCAAAGACGGTAACTTAGATTCACTAGTGTTACCAAATCATAATACTATCAACAAATTAGAAATTCAATAATTATTCCAGACTTTGTGATTTGTACATATTTTTTGAAAGTGAGTCAAGTGTCTCGATATGAAAAATTGTTGATGTACCTTCATAACGCACTTTGAAAAAAAATTTCGAAGTGTGTTAACTTGGTCCCAAATTTAACGCATTTCGAAAATTTTTTCAAAGTGCGTTGTTCGGTCCCAAATTTAATGCACTTTGAAAATTTTTTCAAAATACATAATTTTTTCAAAGTGCATTGCCACAATGCCATATACCTGACTCTACTACACTATTTGATTGTTTATGAATTTTAATGAATAATTGGGCGACAAGATTTGAATTTTATGTCCTATACGAAGAACAGCTATTAGAATAGACCCGAAAGCTTTTACTTAATTTGTATTATCAATATAATAAATAAAGTCTCGAAAAATCATACCATATTTAGCGGAAAAATACAAATATATCTTGCTTATATGAATAATGTTTCGACTGATTAACAATAAGTTTGCTAAAAAATAACGAATTAAATGGTTTTTTTAGCCATGTCTTGCAAGTGATGTCGGTGTTATTTTTATTTTTTTGTTTTTTTTTTTTTTTTGTTTTCTAAATTTAGGTTTTATAGCTATCTTTAGTCGACCTTGCCATAGGTTATATGTTGTGTTGATTTGTCTTTTTAAAACATGTGAGATCATTTTTGTGCCTTACCATCTGCCTTTCTCACAATACATTTTCGTCCCCGGCTTTCATTGAAAGTAGGAGGTATTAATTTGGGTCGTCTATTCGTTCGTCCGTCTGTATGTCAGTCTGTTCGTCATCCGAATTCAGTCTGTGTGTAGCAATTTTGTTTCCATTCAATATTTAAACAAGAGGCCAATAGGCCTTAACGGTCACCTGAGTAGCATAACCCATACACAAACTTGTCAAGGAGTCTCATATATGCATTTAATTAAGTTTTATTCTGGAATAGGACAATTTTTAATTTGTAATGACGACCACCTCCCTGCCTGAAATCTTTCAAAAAGGACTATTAAACCTATAATTTTAGCTAAAAACTTAAAAGATCATAAAAGAGTGCATGGCCTGATATTGCAAAGGTGCAAGACTCTGATAGAACATAATTTTCCCATATTTATTATTTTTCAGGATAGGTTTTAAGTGTATATGTTTTCATAGAAAAGCTACATATGTATAACAAGGTGGCTATTATTCATGTTTTATCTAAAACAACCTCCCATTCCCCATCCCCCCGGGGCAGACAGAAACTCTCCCTGTGGGCATTTAAACAAACGGGAAAAAAAAACCCAGCTTTAAAAGCCATCATGAGTTACTCACTTCTCCTGTTCCAGTTTTTGAATATTCAATCTTCGTTGAGAATCACCATCCGGCATTTATACCAAAATCATTTTACCTTTATATCAGTGATTTTAGTTAGCGAATTATTACTTTACTATTAACAAGTCTATTTCTTTATTTTGAAAGTTCAAAAACTGTTTTTCTGTCAAATGATAAAAAGCATTGCAGAACCCTTTTGATCATACAACTTCTTTATAATTACATTATATTCAATGATTATTTACTAAATATGAACAAGCAAAGGAAGATAACTCCATTAGGAAGAAGCAGGCCTTAACCCCTGTCCCAAGGGTCATGAATTTCAAAATTTAGGTAGAAGACTTCATGGACATCATATCCATGCATTTACTTTTTCACAAATATATACGGAAGTATAAAAGAAGATTGTCTAAAATTTAATACATTTTTACTATATGGCCATTTTGGCCCCACCCTTGAGCCTTAACCCCTGACCCAGGGACTATAAATTTCACAATTTTGGTAGAGGGCTTCATGGACATCATATCCATGCATTTAGTTTTTAACAAATATCTATGGGAGTAGAGAAGAAGATTTTCTAAGATTTAATACATTTTTACTATATGGCCATATTGGCCCCACCCTAGAGCCTAAAGTCCTGACCCAGAGACCATAAATTTCACAATTTATGTAAAGGGTTTCATTGACAACATAAACATGTATTTAGTTTTTAACAAATATCTATGGGAGTAGAGAAGAAGATTTTCTGAGATTTAATACATTTTTAATATAAGGCCTTATTGGCCCCACCCTAGAGCCTGAACCCCTGACCCAGAGACCATAAATTTCACAATTTTGGTAAAGGGCTTCATGGACATCATAACCATGTATATAGTTTTTAACAAATATCTATGGGAGTAGAGAAGAAGATTTTCATTTTACTATATGGCCATATTGGTCCCACCCTAAAGCCTGAACTCTTGACCCAGGGGCCATGAATTTAACAATTTTGGTAGAGGGCTTCATTGACATCATAACCATGCAATCAGTTTTTTCCTCACATGTGTGGGAGTAGAGAAGAAGATTTTTGAAAATTCGGCTGTTTTTTGCATTGTTGGCCCCACCTGTGGCACCCTGGGGGTGGTAGAGCCACCAATTTCACAATTTACATTCCTCTTACCATAGAGATACTTCACACCAAAAATGGAAACAATTGGCCGTGTAGTTTTTAAAGAGTTCAAAATGTAAATTGTTAACGCACGACGCACGACGACGGACGAAAACAGATAGCAATAGGTCACCTGTTTCAGACTACAATTGACTACGGATGCTGCTGCATCACTGTTTCTTCTTGGGCGGCATCTTTTCTCGCATTTAACTATGTCTACTAAAGATCGTCGGAAAAAGGCGGTTTTATATATAATCCCTCTGACACACACGAGGGTTGAACGTCCAATCGCATTGGCGCACGTTCAATCGTCTGATTAACTGATCACTCGTGCGATCTTATCGTATTATAATTCAACACTCGCTTTCAACACTCGCTTTCATTGTACAACAGTCGCACATAAACGCAAGATACATGTATATCAATTTAATAAGTTTGCACCGCACAACGGTTGTTTTAGGTCGTGCAAATTTCGTGCGACTACCTTTTCATATGAGATTATTTCGGCAACAGTTTACCATCTGAATCTAATATTTTCGGTAGCACGATTATTTTGTCGCTCTGCTCGTGCGCCAATTGTGTAAGCGCCTTAAAACTAACTCCCTCTTCAAACGTAACAAATTGATTTGGGAAAAAAGTCTTTTTGAACATCAAACTTTTTATAAATCCAATGCAGTTTCTTTTTTTTTTTATGTCCGTTTTATGTAATTAACAAAATAAAAATAAGGGTTAGTGATCTTAATTTTTTTTTATATATATTATATTTCATTAATTTGATGAAAAAGACGCTGCCTTAACAATGCACATGGACTTAAATTTATCGTTGAATTAAAAAAGTAAAGAACGAGTGAACAAAAAGAAACCTACCAAAAATAAATCTTTTCATCAAGTTGAAAGTAGAATGGTCGTGAGCAATCATTTTATATGCATTATTTGATTTCACCAATTGATACTAAACAACAAAACGTCTTGTCAAGGTGTGCATATGAGTATCATTATTTTGTGTAGTAAATACGATACATTAGACACTTAGAACGTCCCTTTTTAATTCGGGTTCAAGTACTTTTTTTCTCATGGTCCTATTTGTCGTAAACTCGTCTAGTAAAGTTAGTCATAACACATGTGTAAAACCATGCAATAAGTTAATATCGCCAACTTCCGCTATTTATTTTATGAAATTGTATATGGGACATTATTCGAGTTTTCTGTTAGCATATTCTTATGAAACTAGTTGTGGAGGAAATACAGTAAACGTACGTATACTATATTTAGCGTGTGCGATATTTGACGGAATATGATTTTTCGACAATTTTTTGATTTAGCGCATTTTTGAATGTACCTATTTATCTTCTTATATATTTTACAGTTGGCGATGTACTTGATTTAGCGGACGCTGTTTACCGCCAAAAACGCTAA
Source organism: Magallana ariakensis (assembly GCA_020458035.1). Lineage (NCBI taxonomy): Eukaryota > Metazoa > Mollusca > Bivalvia > Ostreida > Ostreidae > Magallana > Magallana ariakensis. The sequence goes on along the minus strand of CM035812.1, from coordinate 63,359,518 downwards.
ACAGAATACACACCCAAATGTAATTCGTTTACAGTATAACATTGCAAACTGTTTGTATGTGGGTTTGTTTGCGTGTTAATGTACAAACATCTTTAGAAAAGGCAGTCTCAGTGATTGGTTTTCGGTGTATTAATTCCCAAGATATCCTAGGTAACTGAGTAAACACATCTTATAAGTTTAATTGATAAATTAAACACTATAAAGTTTTCAGATTAGATGTTGTTAAAAAAGAACAATTTTATAGACATGCTTTTTCTGGTCTTCCATCCTCTTTTTTCATTAAGCGGAATGCACAAATTCACTAAATATGCTTATTTATTTAGATTTATTATTTGCAAGGTTGCATGGTAACATAGTTGCAAACGTTTATGTACAGTTGGACAGAAATATATAGAGTCCTAATATTTAAAAGGGCATGCATAAGACATAAATTAATAAAAAGAGTTTTTGTGATAGTTGTAATTATCTACGGTTAATATATGATATAATATTACATAAGTGTTTAGATATTTAAAGTATTTTTTTACACTTCGAATATTGGTAAGTGAAAATCTTAAATGAACTTCGAAAGAAAGCATTAGTCTATATATTTTATAACAGTAACTTGATCCAAAGGGTCGGGTCAAGTCTCTCGTCTCGTTTGATCTGATGATCCGCGCCTGCCAACGAGACGTGATCCGGTTCTTTGGATCAAGTTACTGTTATAATGATAAATATGTTATAATTGTACCCTTGTCTATTTAAAAGTTTTGATTTTAAAACTATCTTTTAAAATCAACTGTGTGACGTTTACTTATATAAGAAAGCTATTTTGAAACGAACTCTTTTAAAACGCGCTAAAATACAGACGTTATTTAATGCGTACTACGTCATCAGTTTCAGAGAGTGGTGATACGGAATAGGAAAACCAAAGTGTGGTGATCCGAAAAATCGGATCACACTGTAAAATTGACAGTATCATTAGAAGGGAAAATTGATGGGTATATAATAAATATGGATATCAGGGCTAGTCAGAGTAAAGATGGTTATCATCAATGCATATAGTGTTCAAATACAGGATCAGGTTTGTAGTCAGGACCTTTTAGCAAATTTTGCGGAAATTGATTGGACTGTTTTTTAAATTGTTGCATTTTTTCAAAAATTACAATGCATATATTTATATATATATTTTAGAAAGAAATGCAGTTCAATACCAGCAACTGATAATTGTATACGTGGTTTGTGAAATAAAATACGTAGATCTTTGATATTTTTTGTTACATTGGTTCCTTAAACTAAAATTACCTAAACATCGATATGTATTTATTTATCCGAATTGTCCACAACAGGTAGGCAGCAGAGAAAACAAACCATTGTTCATTCCTGTGAGTGAACCGTAATGGCGGCAGTAAAAGTATAAGGATAGAAGATAACATGTCTACCCAATTCGAGACTTCCTTGAAGTATTCCAACTTATGCCTAAAAGTAGAATATATCATGTATTTTTGTCAGGATATTTTCAATTTCATATAACCCAATTTTGTAGCGTCAGATGACCAAAACAGGTTGGATAGATAGACATAATATTGAAATATGAAACAAACAAACAAAAAACAGAGAATTGGGTTGTTGATATTTGTCAGTTAAAAGATTTTTTTTAAAGATTAACGTAAACGTACTTTCGAATTTGATTGATTTCAGAGAATAGTGTATAGACAGCCATCATTAACGACCAAACCTCGAAGATTATACGTGCAATTTGTAGTGCAGAAATGTCATAGACACTAGGATCAGGGCATTTGGTCGCCACAATAGCAGAAAAGGTCATTGTGATAAGCGTTGACAAGTAAAATAAAGAGCTGAATCTGAAAAGAATTTAATTTACAGAAACAGTGATTGATGCTCATAAAGAAAAGCATACATAAGCTTTTTGTATGTAAACCTTTATTATGGAAACTTCTAGTCAATATTTAAATCAAGATGTTTTATTTTATAACGATAAATTGTTTCAATGAATATTGAAGGTGCGAGAATTATTAGACAAATTAATATAGCTTTTTGAGTTAACAAACGAACTTACATGAAACGAATTCTTGCAAATTCCTTCCATTTTTTTCTGATGAGTAACCGAACAACATCGTTGTACACTATATTCTACAATTAAAAAGTACACACATATAATGGTTCACTCAATTAAAACCATCTTAAGACAAACTGAAGATAAACATGGGCAACACCTGAGGAACAATAGGTATGATGAAATCAGCTTAATGGAGTCATAATACAAACTATCTGGACAATGTAGTATAATATATGTAGATCCAATATAAATAAAAATCCATTTTCCCCTTGAATATTCTTATGTTTTTTTATTATTAGTCCCTTTTCTAACATAATGATTTGATAGTCATATCACATGCTGGGCATTGCAGTTCTCAAAAAGATCCTAAACAATTGTTTATATATAGGATATAAACCTACATCAAACTCTGAACCCCTTGTGAGGCCAAAAAATCGTCCTGGGGCCAAAGTCTTAACAATCTTAAAGAACCACCTGGCTGATTATTTTCAAAGAAGAAAATTTTCAAAGATTTACTCTATATATTCCTATGTAAAATTTTACCCCCCATTATGGCTCCACCCTACCCCCGGTGGTCATGATTTTCACACCTTTGAATCTACACTCCCTGAGAATGCTTCCATACAAGTTTAAACTTCACTGGCTGATTAGATTCTAAGAAGATGATTTTTAAAGATTTACACTATATATTTGTAAAATTTTGACCCCCCCCCCATTGTGGCCCCACCCTACCCCCGGGGGTCAAGATTTTTACAACTTTGAATCTACACTACCTGAGGATGCTTCCACAAAAGCTTACCTTGCCAAATGGTTCTTGAGAAGATTTTTGAATAATTCTTGTTAATGTTAAATAATTCTTAATTATCTCCCCTTTGAAATGGGCGTGATCCTTAATTTTCACAACTTTGAATCCCCTTTGCCTAAGGGTGCTTTGTGCCAAGTTTGGTTAAAATTAGCCCAGTAGTTTTTGAGAAGATGTTGATAATGTGAAAAGTTTACGGACAGACGGACGACAGACAAAATGTGATCAGAAAAGCTCACTTGAGCTTTCAGCTCACGTGAGCTAAAAAGTTACTCGCTATAACCTTTCGACGGTTCCCTTTTCTATTTACAGCTAGTATTTCAAAAAGCACCAATAATAAAGTCATATTTTACTTATTTATCATACGGAACAGCAAAGAAAACTCGCTTCCATGACCCATAACACATATAGCATGCCTGACCAAAATGATAATATGGCATCGTATACCATAAATAGGGGAGAGGTACATAAAGACCTGTGATTACCGACGTCCAGTACGTTCTGTTTTCTATTTATAGTAATAAACATTTCTTACAGTTTCAACCAATCCCGCCATCCATTTAGTTTCCACTGGATAGAATAGGATATACTAGAATACCATGCTGTGTACAGGATGCACGATAAAGAATTTAAGATTAAATAAATCTCTAATTATCCTATTTATCCTATTCTGCTTCAATTAAACAATCAAAATTAAGTTAATTATCGGTATTTTCTAGAATTGTTTTGACAAAACAATTTTTTTAGGTCTTTCTTTCCACCTTTCAGGTGAAAGACCTTTTGTATTTCTTATGTTTTTAATTTTTTTTCTTCTCTTTTTTCTCGGGACAGCTTTTTTATTATTATATATATATTGAAACTATTATTTCTTTGTGTAATTGACCATTAAAAGTTTGGTATTAAATGACCCTTTGCTTAATAACACCCAGAACTTACAAACTTATTGCCCTTGTGTATGAAAAGCCTATTATTGCTACTCCTCTTTAACCGTTAGAGGTAGATACTTGAAACGTTTACTAATGTTTCATTGTCTAAATAAAACATTTTTATTTTAAGTTCACTTAGAGGCTCCTTCAATCTATTCATGCCAAAAAGGTCCAAGGCCCCTTTCTAGCAGTTATTGCCCTTGAAAGTTTTGAGCATTCAATAAACACACTTACAACATTTTACCATACCTCATAAAAACATCGGACCACCTGGGATTGAAGCGTTTACCTAGGCCGATCAAAATGACATAATGGTCAAAGGTCAAGGTCATTTAAAAATCTGTGTATTAATGAGTTTTCATATTTCTTTTGTTTATGAAGATTTAAATAATTTTTTTTTTATGGATGTAGTATGACTTCTTAAGACATTTGAAAACATAACCCTTCAGCCCCTACCTTGAAACAATTATAGAGTTATTGCCCCTACTGTAAAAAATGCTTGTTATCGCTACTCCTCATAAGCCGTTAGAGGTAGAGACTTGAAACTTTTACCAATGTCTTCAGTACACTTATAGGCTCCTTCAATCTATTCATACCGAAAGGGCCTGAGGCCCCCTTCTAGCATTTATTGCCCATAAAAGTTTCTTAATTTTGTTGAAAACACTTACAACTTTTGAAGCCATCAGACCACTTCAAATTAAAAAGTTGACCTTTACCAGTCAAAATGACATAAAGGTCAAAGGTCAAGGTCAAACCAAAAAAAAAATTGCATATTTAATTTTTTGACTTTTTTTTATGAAGTAACACAGAAAATGTTTTATTAATTCAATTGAAACAAAAATATTTTAAACAAATAAAAAATAATGAGGTGGAAAGACCTCTAATTGTTCGAGAACAATTAGTCTACTAGTTATTATAAACAAATTGTAAAACTTTATATAAAACTTCTATGACAAGAATCGTAATTATGTTTCAAAACAAAACTGAAATAAATTACACAAAAAAATCCTTATATTGTGGTTAAAATAGATTTTAGAAAACCTTTTTCGTCTTTTTTTTTGGGGGGGGGGGATGGATAGGCTAGAATGGATAGGATCATGAATATTTAATGCATGATACAGAATACATGCTATAATAAAGGTTAAGTTGTGAACTTTATGGATACTTGAACTGTATTGTCTAAACCGGAGATATTTTTTTCCAACTGCATGCAAAATGAGCTTAAAAACACTCCTAAAATAAAAAAAATAATCCTACACACAATAGTTGGCGAAAAATGACAGAATGGTATATTTCTCACCAGTTAAATAAACCAGAGGACTGCTTAATTTACTTTTCTTTTATTATTACTGTTATGTGTAAGGTCTAAGTATCGTCTTACAAAAAAGTTTTTATGATGTGATTCTACAAAACCATATCAAGTTTGTTGAGTGTTTTATCAATTTTTGTAGCAACAGTTTTAAGCATTTTTTTTTAAATTTTAGCTAGACTATCTAGAATTCCTTTATCTAAAGTCATTTGTTCTGATCCTGCCTACTCATCATTAATATATGAATGTCAATATATGGGATCTTGGATAATTACTTCATAAGGAGCTGGCCATTTAAATAAGGGACCGAGAAGGCTCTGAAGTTTTCGTTACTCTTTCCTGATTAATATATTAATACTTCATACATGTATAAGCAACTTTTTACATCTTAAACATTTTTACAGTAGTGAGGCATATTTTACTCATATGTTATTTAATTAGGGGTTTCATGATGACACTAGACGAAATCTTTAATCTTCAATGTCTGTAAATTAAAGCAGATATATTTTGAAAGAGGTATAGAAGAGAAGATGCTCAGATTAATGTTCTTAACAATATTTTTCCATTAAAATTAGATTTCATGCCCCAGTAAGGAGATAAAGGGTCGGTTTCTAAATTTTTTATTCTAGAAATCTCAAAAAACGGTAAATAATTATTAAACACTTGTTAAACAAAATGTCTTTAAAATCATGAGTGCTTTTATTTTGCGTTAAAAATTAGGGGCTGGTCGCTTACATTAGGGGCCAAGTGGGGTCTACAGTCTATTATCCATAGCTCTTTACTGATGAATATTTGTAATATGTTACAGAAGCTGAAATGTTCACCTTACAGGTATTTATTTGACAGTATAATATTTTTGTATCTTGCTCATATTTTACGTAATAAAGAATTTTAAGGCACCAAAAGACCAAATCTTTATATATCAAAGGAGAAATATTTTGAAAAACAATATAGAAGATAGTGTTCATAACAATACTACCATAAAAATTAGATTCAACGACCCCTATGAGGAGATAAAAGATCGGCCCCTAAAACGTTATTTTCCAAATATTTAGAGAACGCTAAACAAATTCTAAGAACTTTTTGAATAAAATGAGTTTGAAAAGACTAGTGCTTACATTTGACATCAAGAAATAGGGGCTCATCCTTCATATTAGGGACCCACAGGGGTCTCTACGGTTTTCTATACTTTTTATTTAGATATAGTGTTCAATTGGAAATATATAGTATTACTATGACCTTATTTATAAGCATTCAAATGCATTTTGCATGCTATTTTAAGGAAAATTCTAAATATTATAGCTCTAAATATAGCCTGGTAATAAACCTTGAATTTTTGGGAATTAACAGGTTTAAATGTTAATAAATAAGGAATAAAATATCACGGAAAATTATATAAAATAGAGGAACGTCTCGTGTGTCCTTAAATAATTAAGAAAAGTAAAATTTAATATTTAGCAAAGTTAAGTACCATAATTTTCTGATGTAAGACTCAATATTTTATAAAGGGTAGTGGTGAAAATATATTGCGATATATGAATTATATATAACACCGGTATATTATTTCCTACAGTTTTTGCACATATGTGAACAGTATTAACTCATTTAAGATAAAAAAATCATACATTTCCTAAGACGTATATCAGTTAAAAAATCAGCACCCATTGTGGGCCTACCTTATTGTGTGTAATTATAATTTGAATATGTTGAATCTACACAATTAAAGGATGCCAACATTTTATTTCATTAATATTTTGTCTTAGAGGCATGCAATACATATCTATTTTATATGATAAAAATACTGGAAAAGGTAGTTACCATTTACCTGCAATATTTCTTGTTTGGTATATTGGTATTTATGAAAAAAATATCGAATTTAAATTAGTGTAATTTTCATTTTCCACATCTAAGTGAATATTTTTTGTGTCTTTATTTAAGATGCCAAGCTCTATGAATATACCATGCCGATGAGATTCATTTCATTTTCACAGCTCGTATCTCATATATGAAAGTTAACAAAGATTGACGGACAGAGAATCGCCAGCTAGTCTGGAAGCCAGTACGCAGTGTTTGAACTCTGTGGCAAAAGTTGCTAAGGCTACAGTAAAAAACTTAATTGGTCTTCCCTTAAATAATTCTTTACCTGATGTAAACTTGTGTGACGTTTTATATCCTTACTCACTTGATCGATGAAAACATATTTGACTGGAAAATGTTGTCACATGATGTGTTAAAAAGCTATATAATTTAATGTATTGTCAGGCATACATGTATCAGTTTTGTACTAAGGCCCATCAGTTATTTCATCTTGAAGTTCCCTAAAAAACAACAAACGGCTACAAACCAAATATTGTTGCAGATTTCAAATAATTCGTCAAATGAGAAGGGACCCCAGAAAGTAGGTATAGCACATCATCCTTTTGATTTTTCTGTACATAAGTATATAATGTTTAGTAAGACAATTCTAATGATCAACAAACATTTCAGCGTCAGTCGTAGAATGATAGGCAACTTTTAAAAACTTATCCAATTTGTTTAATTTCATTTTTTAATGAATTCATACATTATATAAATAAAATGTTTTGTAATTGAGTTAGGTGACACAAAATCAGTTTATGCACTTGTGTATTTTGGAGGAATTAGTCCTACCCTATGACCCAATTACAACAGTTAAGTAGAGGATCTTTTTAGTTTTGAAGATAACTGTAAACAAACGGTTTTGCATTAATTTGGCCTTCTAGTTACCTTCTAATTGTAGTATCAACACGAAATTTAATGATTATCGATTGTAATTTTCAATGCACGGTATGTGTTTGCATCACCCGTATTTATAACCTCTAAAGATAAGACAGTCGCGGGTGATTAATCCCGACAGGGTTTAACTGAGGCTGTGAAAACGTCTTTTCAAATTCATAAACATCTTTTTATTGTCTTTGGATTTGTTTTACACGATTATGAACTCGGAATACATGGCTACTTCAAATTCTCTTTCGGAGGAAATTCCGGCGAAGTTACCAATCAAAACTCGATTATTTCAACCAAAGTCGCCCCCTTGTGTGATCCTTGTTATCCCCTCGCGCAACTTGTTGCGAAGGGGATATAGCATCGCTACTGTGCGTGTGTGTGTTCGTATGTGTGTATGTATGTGTGTGTGTGTACTCCATTTCAATTTTCTAGTAAATTCCAAGAAAACCCTCTCATGAATATCCATCAAACTTTGTACACTTCTTTGGCATGGTAAAAGGACAAACCCTGTTGATTTAAAAATCAATTGATTAAGTATTTTTTTAAATTATCGTAAAAAATGAAGTTAAAAACATGAATTTTATGTACGACTTGACAAAAGACATATCCGGTAATTTTATATATGACTTGAAGTTAATCGCTACCGTATACAGTTCAAATCAACAATTTGACATTTTTTGGGATTTAAATCTAGTAAAGGTAAAAAAAACAACACGTTTTGTAGCATTTGAGTGTTAGACGAGTGCCCATAGTTAAAAGTTGAAGCGGGCAAGAGATTTAACTCTGCCGATTTACATCGAAACAAGCAGTCGACTTTCGGACAAATTTCCCGTATTACTTACAATAGAACTAGTCCAAAATTCAGTAGAGACTTTGACAGATATTGCACATTTATCACGCGAAAATTGTTTTATTTTAATAATAACTGCATATATATCTTCTACACTATGGGTTAATTATAATACGACAACTAGCAACTAGAATTTCCATCAGAGCAGACTACAGAGCGCTTGATTTTTAGCTACGTTTCATAATGTATACGGATCGTTTATGTATGCTTATATAAAAATGAATGTCACTAAATGAATCTAAATTATTAAACTTTAAAGTATATGTGTTGAGTTTCTGCTAGGAATAGGAAAACTGTTATGTAAACCCCTCCCCCAATTTATACACCACAAAACTTGGGGATTGGAATTAAATAGATATTACATGTATGTATTCAAAGTGGTTTAAAGAAATACTTTCTTTATTTTGATCTGATAAATTTACATGTGTTTTCCTAAATAACGTATTCCCCCGTACAATAAGTCATGTCGCGAGGGGATGCTCCGCTTAGCGGTGCCCTTGTTGACACTCAATTAGAAATTAATAAACAATAAAAACAGAGGGAAATGCACTTTAGTACGTTGTTAATGCATCAGATTTTATCATTTTCGCAGATAAACAATCAACTGCCTATTTAACGAAGTCTATGTTCCAAATACAAGGCGATTGTTCCCCAAGTTAAAAAGCAAAATGAAACGAAAATCAAAACAAGCTAAAACCACCCTCACAAGTGAAAATGACAACGCGTTGAAATATTTAACCTCAATTTACTTCACAATAATCGGCACCAATGTATCTTCCATGTTTCATAGATTATATTCGCATGTGAACTGTTGCACAACAAACTGCCAGCTTCAAACAAAGAACCTCGTTTTCGAGATACGGTAGACTGGCGATGCCTGTCATAAGACCAGTCTATCGCAATTAAATGGCAATCTACGAGACATGGAATACCGAGTCCACTTTATTAGTATTTTCGCAATTAGCTCAAATTTGGAACATAATTAGCCCTTAATTTTTGCAATTTATATTTTCCTTCCCATTAGGATGATTTATGCTAAAAAACGTTAAGATTAACTCAGAAGTTCTTGAGAAGAAGATTTTTTAAAATGCACCCCCCTTTTTTACAGTTTCGAGGTTTTCTCCGCTTTGAATACAATCTGGCCTTTTATTTTTGCAATTTATATTCATCTTCTTATAAGGATGATTTGTGCCAAATTTGGTTAAATTTGGCTAAGTGGTTTTAAAGAAGAAGATCAAAATGTAAAAAGTTTACAGACGGACAGACAGACGGACGGACGGACGACGGACAGCAGGTGATCAGAAAAGCTCACTTGAGCTTTCAGCTCAGGTGAGCTAAAAACCATACAAAATTACCTTAGCTTAACATTTTAGAGAATATTTTTTTAAGGTTTTAAAACCGTAATTCAAAATGTTAATATTTATGAAATGTTGATGTTATAAAAACACCTTTTTAAATAACGTAATTACATTGTTAAAAACCCATACAAAATTACCTTAGCTTAACATTTTAGAGAATGTTTTTTCAACGTTTTGAAAACGTAATTCAAAATGTTAATATTTAAGCAATGTTAATGTTATAAAAACACGATTTTAAATAGCGTTATTGCAACGTTAAAAAAAAACATACAAATTTACGTAAGTTTAACGTTATAGATTACGTTTTTGTGTCATTTTGATAACGTTTACATAACGTTTTAATAACGTTGTTGTGCTAACTGGGATTTAACTGTTTTCATTTCAATGAAAAGCTTGAAATAATGAAATAATTTTATTGAAAACGATAAAAATGGACTTTATAAATCCTATGTCAAATGACTTATCACTACTTGAATCTGCATGTCTCTTTAATGAATTTATGAACAGCGGCAAATTTTTAAATGTATAAATGTATTTTTCAAGGTAATTTTAGCTGCAAGTCTGTAGCCCCCGGTCTGGAAAAATTCGGATGGTAGTCAATCTGAATTTTTTTTTTCAGACCGAGAGCTACATATATGCTGCTAAGGTAACTAATACATGCTTCAAATGAAATAATTGTTTAGTCATTCAACCTATTTGGAAAGCTATAACTACTTGTTTAATAAATAACATCCCTATACTTTGTCTTACATTCACTATTTGTAGAACAAGCAGATCCAGTATCAGTCCGACCCTCACCATATACAGTGTTCGACTTTAATAGCCCTAGCATTGTAACAGTATTGCTTTGCATATACACAAAAACTTTTTAAAAATTCAACACTTAAACTGTTTATTTTATATGGCTATTTTTATGTACACATTTAATGCATAGTTCTACACGCGTGATTCAAAATACCCCAAACTGAAGAGGGTAAAGAATGCAATCATTGAGTCTACATTTTATAGAATTTTACTTATGTTGTAACATATATGTGTGAAGATGATAAAATTTCCATATATGACATCCCTGAAACAATAATGATTTCATGAAACTTGATCCAAGTAACATTTAGCAGTTCCCCCACCAAATGATAAAGCTTACAAAGAATAATCAGAGGTTCTCTAGGGATATTGTTCATTCAACTGATTAAAACCACAGTAGATCGGCATTAGGGTGTGAGAAGAAAACATGAACACTAATTAACAGCTGGTTGTTGAGAACTCAAATACAACGTTCATTTGCTTTTACAAGCAAACATATATTCATATACCCCTTATTTACCCCATATTAATCATCCTGTGGTGGGAACCAGAGTGAAAATGGAGGGAAGTGGCAGAACATCACAATAAGCTGGGAGAAATGTATATTTTAGCTTTGGAAGTAACTAAACATTGCGGAGAAACATTTTGTTAGCTTTTGACACTGAGTAGTGGGATTTTAATGAAGTTCCTGTTGAGAATAACAAGACCGGGTTTATTACAAAGTTCTTAGGACAGTGACCCACATTTTGATGACTTTGTGATAAGTCAGGTTCGGGAGACTGAAGATTGAAGAATGTCAGCATTGCTTGTGTTGTTCATGCATCACATACAAAACTATGGTGGCTAGTGGAATGTGCAAAGTAAAGTATATCTCAACCAGTGCAAGGGCAGATAGCTTGATTTAAAATTTTGACACAGGAATTTTTGGGAGAGATCAAACATAACTCAGATGTATTTATAAAATAGGAAGTATTGCATATGAATTAACTCGCATTATTGACAATTTATCTACCACGGATGGGACATTATACATCTTTATTGCGGTCTTGTGAAGATTTTAATGTGGAACTAAAAGCAATGTGATTTTTTTAATTTTAATAAATTTAAATAATTATCACACCAACAGTGTTATTCATGTGAAGGATTAATTTTTAATCATTGATAAGGTAAAAGATACATTTCTCATGCTGTGATGAGTAATCTACAGAGCACATGGCTACAGCCTTTTCCTGTGTAAACAAAACATTGGTTATCTCCGCCTCCAATGTCAATCACTAGTTTAGAATTCAAAATTTTGAGCTGCTTCAGAACTTTATAAGATGAATACTCTTTTAATAATTTTTTGTTTGTAAAAATTTAAATGTCAATTGATAACTGCCTTGGTGGCTACTTCCACACCAAAAATTAGAATTTTTTATTCATGAATAATGCTATTTATTTGAAAATATTCTCTCTGAACTGAAAGCTGCAGAGAAAATTGAATTTCCCATTCATTTTGTGATTGGCTGCTATTTATACCTGGGCCCCGGCCTTTAAAAGAAAGCGTTCTATCTGAATCAATCCCGTATTCGTTTATATTGCCAGCGTACATTTGTCATGTCAGTAATACACGTTATACTTTATATGACGGCCGTGTATTGTAGAAAAATTGAGTTTAATTACCATGTATTGAAACCATTTTATTAACACATCTCCCAGTAATAAAACAATTCAAGATGTTTTTAGTGGGGCGTTAAACATGTGTAATACTCTCCATTAATTTGGAGGAAATAAAGAATATCTTATCTTAGAGAGGGGCAAAGGTTTTGAAACAAACAACTAAAATAAAGTCAAAGAGGTTCATTTTTATGAAATGAAAATGTACATATCAATAAAAACATTTGGGAATTTTATGTTGAATTATCTTTACGCGCTGCATTTATCAGTTAGTGCATAACATGAAGCCCTTTCATAACTTCTTAAACGTGCACACCCCCACGAAAATGGACCGAACTGCCAAAAATTGTTCTGCAAATACTGACTATATATTACAAAAACATCAAATTCAATACTACGGATGGAATCAGAATTAATTTCTTTACACATTTGCTTCAATAAAGCATTATAATTTTTTATTCCTATACAAGTTATTGACAAAAAACCTTTGAAGCACATAACTCCCTAATTATAGGGGCCAGCCCCTTTTTCTTTATACCGAATGAAAGGTCTCGGTAACATCCACAACTTTTAAAATACATCTTATCACAAATTATTATCAGGTAGAAAACTAAAACGGAAAATGCGTGATTTTTTGCAATTTTTTCTAACCTTTGTTTCAACATCTGTGCCATTTCTTTTATTTGCATTTAAATAACAAATGAAATGTGTCTTGCACCATATCAATATATCTGCTTCCAAACCAGCCCATCTTTGAGACTCTGCCAGTCATCGTTAAAGCTAAACCAATCTGACAAAACGGCTCGTTAAATTTCACTACAAGAAGAATAATTCAAAACCGGAAGGAGATTTTCATCAAGTAACATATGAAACGACAATATCGCGCGGCATGTTATTAGGCCTGAAAATTTCAGAACAATTGGTGAACAAACGAGCAAGATATTAAGGATCAAAGTTGGCGTCTAGAAAAAAAAATAAGAAATCTGAAAAATTTTCAGAAAAATGGTAAGGTCTTCCGTTCGGAAACGGAAGTCCTTAAAAACAGAAAGCATAAAACAAAACACTTGCCTTGTTGCCGAATTTTGCTATCTTGTGAAGTCCGGACTTGGAATTAGATTCGAAGGCTTCGTGGTCTGGGTCCCTTCCTTGTTCGTCTGCTTCTAACACATTAAAATAGACTGTTTGCCCTCCATTTTCGTTTTGATCTATCATGCTATTCAACACTGATTCCACTGTTTTCTATAAGAAGCCAAATTGACGTAACAACTCGATCAGCAGAGTAAAAAAAAAATCTCAATTAAGCATCAACGCAATGAAAAGTAAAATAACATTTAACCAATGTTAGTCTATCTCTTGTACTACATCTATACTTATTAATTAAGACTTTTTGCCAATAAACTGAAAAATCCCTGCACCAGAGTAACTGATTACACCTTTAATATTGCAACACGTGTTATATGATGTCCGTAAGCTAAAGTATAATTTTACCTGATAAGGAATTAATGTAAAATTAATTAAAAACCTACTTTCATTTTCGATAAACCAGCTCGAAATCCGCTTTGGCGGATCCAAGTCAATGGGAGTTAGCATTAAAATATTTACTTGCAATGAAATAATATTGAATGATTACGTAAACAGTGAATATATTTATTAGGAACTTACATGGATTATACATAGAAGTTAAGATTTGACAAATGCTTAATTAATGAAATGAAGCAATTCGTTTCTTTAATGCGCGATATTAGTTTTGATGGATAGAAGCTAGCGAAGCGCGACCTCTGGCGAGAGAATTTAATAGAACTTTCAAGAACGGGGTAACCAAGAACGCGGTTTGACTAATTAACGTCATAGCGAAAAGTTTTGGACGGGTTCATTATGTATCGCGGCAGATATTCTTATCTTGGATGGGAGATTTTTGGTTATTTCAAAAAAGTTTATAAATAAAATGGAGCAATTTGATGAAATTTTAGTTTTTATCGAAATAATTTATTTTCCACAACGGGGTGCCCAGGAATGCGGTTTGACTAATTTTCACCATAGCGGAAAGGGTAGGGCGAGTTAACCATCGGACAGATACTTTGCATATGACAACTTTGGTTTAAAAATGTAAATTAATATGCATACACTAGCGTTTTTTAATTTCATAAATTTTAATACCACGACAGATTGGTAGTAAACCTTAGACCTTATTTGTAAACAAGGAACAAACTGTGCTATAAGTCTACATGAATAAATGATGTATGAATTAAACGGGAAAGTGAAATTGGGAGGGGGGTGACCACCCTCCCCAATTTTTTTTTTCAATGCAGTCTTTAGTATGAAATTCTTATTTGGGGCAGTGAAAGAATTGTAGTAACATTTGACCTAAAAAAATTCAGAGATAAATACCAACTCACTGGTTTTAAAAAAAATTCATTGTTATCATTTTCCACTCAGCTGCAACAAAAAGAATTGAGGCTATGTACATGTATACAGTACTGTATATCATCCAATTCAGTTTAGATTTCTCATCCCTCAGCTAAAAATCCAGCTATGCAGTTTGGTTTTTCTTATTTCATTTTAAAGAATAGTTTGAACATATTTCATTGTATATATAATATACAAAGGGTTCGAACACAAGTTCTTGCAACTTACTAGGTTCTCACCCTAATACAAATAATTTACAATTGTCATAAAACATGATATATGTATATATAAAATTGGCGAAGAACAATATTAATCATACCAAAACAAAATATTATATTTATGTAAATCTTCGAGAATTGGTTATAAAGTTCTGCACAGCAGTGAAAATTCTGACATTGGTTTTATAATCTTAAATCTTCATAACGAGTACTGTAGCGAGAAGTATCTTTCCTATAAATATTAGCAATATCACTAAGATATTGTGGTACAATATTGTAATGAATTTTATACATAATCGTTAGTTTAGCTATTTCACCTTCTTCTAGCCAATGATTCCCACCCTGTTTCAAAGTACAATGATTCCCTGGAGGCCAAAATTAGAAGTCCCGTGACAATTCATGCAGCATGTAGTTGTACTTTTTCTAACTTTTCAATTTCTGCGGAAGAACATCCATCCCATACAACAGAAGCATATTCTAATATTGGTCTTACAAAAGTTATATATAATTTAGATAATTCGTCTCTGCCTAAAGTAAATTTAAGTTTCTTAAGTAGTCCTAATTTTCTGCAAGCGATGTTTACTATATCATTGATGTACACAGACCATTTCAAGCCATCAGATAACGTTAGGCCTAGATGTTTATGAGAAGAAACAATATCTAACTGACAGTCTTGAAAAAACAGTTCTGGAATTTCATTACGTTTTGACTTGTTAAAAAATACAACTTTGGTTTTATTAGGATTAAATTTAAGTAACCAATCATCAGACCACTTTTCTAATATTTTAAGGTCATGATTTAATACATTTTCTATATTTTGTAAGTTTTTATCCGCATACTGGATTGAATTATCATCTGCGTATAATCTAATGAGGAAAACATATTTTGTGCAACATTATTGACATAAATTAAAAACAAAAGGGGTCCAAGTACAGATTCTTGTGGCACTCCAGCATTTACACTTAAGCTGGATGATAATACATCTTTATACATCACTTTTTGAAATCTGTTACACAAGTAGCTACTAAACCATTGAAAAAGATTGCCACAAATACCGTAAATTTGTAATTTAAATAGAAGTCCTTCATGCCAAACTCTGTCAAAGGCTTTTGAAAGATCACAAAAGACAATGCAACATGATTTGCCCTCATCGATATTCTTAACAATACTATGATATGTCTCAATTAACTGATACACTGTAGAGTGACCGGGTAAAAAACCGGCTTGGTATTTATAAAATAAATTGTTACTATGGAAATAATTATAAACGTGTTTAAAAACAATTCTCTCCATTATTTTACTTACACAGCTAAGTAAAGACACAGGTCTATAATTACATGAGAGTGATGGGTCCTCTTTTTTAAAAAGAGGTAGAACATGTGCCATTTTCCAACAATTAGGAAATGATCTTTCTAAAAGAGACTTCTTAAAAAGTAGACATAAAGGCTTGCATATTGTAAACATGGTTGATTTTAACATTTTGTGACTGATACTATCAGGTCCAATAGCCTTGTTGACTGGCAAAATAGATATAATGTCAGTTACTTCAAATTCTTCAATAAAAATGTTGTCTAAAGTTTCATCACATTGCAAATACAATGCAGGTAGTCAAAATATTAGATATAGATGAAAAATATTTGTTAAGCACTTCAGTCTTATCAACATCAGTAAACGCTATTTTAACATTATTTTTATCATCTGTGTATTGTAACGGTGAAATTTCACTTGATGTTTTTGTTTTGAAAACGTCTTTAAGAAGTTTCCAGTATAATTGTTGTTGCTTTTACTAGAGTCATCAATAAAAGTTTCAATGTTGTCGTAGCAGTTAGAAAATGCTTGCTTTTTCATGTTGTTGACTTGATTTCGAACTTTTTTATATTTTGACCAGTCGCAGATTTTGTTAGTTTTCATTGCAATGTTACCTAGACGATCTCTAATCCTAATTGTTTTACGCAGAGTATCAAACCATGGCTTATCCCTAGGTCGAACAGTAATAGTTTTTTTCTGGAATACACTCGCGTACACATTTAAGAAAATGAATATGGTAAAATTTTCAGCAGCGACAGAGACGTTACTGGCTTCAGATATAAGAGTTGACCAATTACTTTCCTTAATCAACAGATTTAATCTATCAAAGTCAGCACTTTTATAATCCCAAATTTTACGTTTGTACGCCCGCTTCAAATTATACCTCAGAACAAGCAAAATATGTGTAGCCTTGTGGTCACTAAGAGTAGAGTCAATATCAATAGTGCCTGCTTCGCCTACTTGAATATCTATTGTTGTGAGAATAGGGTCAATAAGTGTGCGTGTCGTGCTGGAAATTCTTGTAGGTTCGTGGATGTTGTTAATTAAACTACAGTTGGACATAACATCGACAATTGGATGTGATTGTGGAAAGTTGAGAAAATCAACATTTAAATCGCCAACTATGACTATTTTGTCGGATATTCCCCAACTTTATCTAAAGACCATAAAAAATTTGTCCAGAATCTATTGTCAGTGTGAGGAGGACGATATATACAACAGAGGAAGAAGTTACAGGTATGGTTTACGATTTCTATCCACAAACATTCTATACCGACTGGTTCGTATTCTACGCGTCTATGTACCTGAATGATATCGGAAACATATATCATAACCCCACCTCCGTAACAATTTCTGTCTTTTCTATAAATAGTATTAAAACCATCAAGTGAAAGAATATCATTCGACACAGTGTCATCGAGATGAGTTTCAGTAAAGCATAAAATATCGAAATCATGAACTAAAGTATTAAGATAAGCAATTTTGTGTCTGATACTTCTGATATTTAGGTGAACTACGTCAAGTACATTGTCAGTCAGTGGTCAAGGATTGACCTCAATATCACCGGATATCATCAAAATATATATGAAAAATTGTAGGTAAATATTGATTAAGACTGCGTTATCTCTAATACTTATTACACCATTTGTGATGAGGCTGACACATGATTTGAATAATGAATACAATTTTCAGAACTTATAGAAAAAGGTGGCGGTCTTTGACAAACATCTGCATGAAAAATAGAAAGAGCCGATTGCAGCACGGTGTTGCTCAATAGAGTTAGCCATTATCGAAATGATGGAATTTTAATAAGACATAACAGAAGAGGATGCAATCGGTAGAAAACAATAATGCCGTATAGAAAAATAATGCCATATAGAAAAATAGTACCGTATACAAAGTTTGCGCAAAAAAGTTTAACATTGAAATTACAGAACATGTACTATGACAATTGGTAACATATTGTTCAAGCAAAATCTCAGAAAAAAAAATACAACAAAACAAAAATAAATTGTACAGATGTGAAGGTAAACATAAAATGCAAACAACAAGATAGTAGAAACGGAACAACTACTTTTGGAATACTCCAAAAAAATTAATTTGCAGTGTTTTACCATATAAGAAGACCCAATAGTTAACCCTCACTCTTTGATTTGTAAAAACAGGATTTATACCTCGCATATTTAATGCGCAAAGAAGATGTTTACTACAAAGAGAAAACATGTGATACAAAAGTGCAATCAAAAACAAAAGGGTGAAAACAAGTGCATCGAAAAAAGAATTGAAAAGTATGTACAACTTAAGATATTAAAAAAAAACAACAAATAGTTATTGCTTGCATGTAACACATAAGCATAGAAATGCAGCGCAAAAATGTGCCTAAAATCACGTGTTTTTGTTTTTATCTACTAGGGAAAAACACATCTATTTTTAGAATGCTATAGGATATCACAGTGCTACTATTGTAAGTGAACATGATTTTTCCAAATTTTACAGTGCATCTAGGTACTGTACATTGCACCAGGTGCAATATATTTTTGTATTTGTAGTCAGACTGAGTTCCGACGTTGTTATAAATAGATACAGACAGTGCATGGCCTTAACGGAGTGTCCTTGGTTCCTTGGCGGCACTGGCATATGTTTTTCTTTGAGTGGATGTACATGGTGGTTTGTTCGGTAGATCGTTCAATCGCGTGCACAGATCGATTTTATCGTTATGGTGTTTAATGAAAATCTTCCCATCCGATGTCCACGTATCTTTGATTTCTCTGGATTTTTTTAACTGCCTGGCATGGTACGCCAATATTGACCGATTTTTCATAGGTCTTCAAACACGTAATAAGACGTTTTGTGTCTTTTATTGTGCTCATACACAGCTTTTCTTGTTTTCATGATTTTCTGTCGGATTTCAACGAGGTGAAGCGCACAATTAGGTCTCGAGTGAATTTGGAACCGGGCCTCCCTACGCGGTAGCTCCTGTCAATCTCGTTCATGTCGACTTCAACTTTAATGGTTTTTGTAAAGAAATCTAAAACCAAATCATCAGTATTTTCTCCAGCATTTTCTGGGATTCCGGAAATTCTTAGATTTTGTTTACGTGTGTACTGTTCAAGATCACCATTCTTTGATTCCAGGTCAATACACCTCTGTTCTGATTTTTTAAGTTGTTCCGTTAGATTTTCAATTGAATTTTGTAGGGGTTGTAAAACTAATTGTAAGCTGTCTTTGAGGTTTGGGATTAGGTGGCTAGTAAGTGAGTTGACGAGAACTTTTGATGCACATATGCATTCTACAAATTTGGTCATTACTTACTAAGGCATCGACAATTGTCTCAGGATCGTCATCCTCAACATCTTCATATTCGCTACTGTTTTCGCGAGCCCGTTTTGTGAAAGAAAGGTTTGGCAGTCTGGCTATGACCACGAGACCGACCCCCTCGTTGACGCCCTCGGCCTGATCCCGTCCCCGTAGGAAGCATTTTAAGATAGTGTGCAAGTATTTGTGAAATTGAATTCACTTTATTGATATCACTTGTAATTAATGTCACAAGCTTTGGACAAGAGAGAGTGCCCACAGTTCAGTCACTGAGCGATACTCTGGAATTTCAATATGGAGGACCAGCCTTTGTTCTATTGTTTTTCATAGTCAAACAAAAAAATCAAAACACAAACCTCATATTGAATAGTTTGCTTCGTATAAATGATCCAACGAAAACATCATCATAATGAGGACAGATATACCACTTCCTGGTCCTTGAATCGACACATGAAATTAGTTATTTACACATATTTTGCTCTGCTAGTTTAGCACTACATGGTGGTCAGTTGACCCTTGACCCTTCCTCGACTCGATAAGAATAGATTAAGAAAACAATTAAGAAAACAATCGGACACAGTGTATACGATAATAAAAAATATGGTTGACCATTTTAACATTGTGTCATTAATGTGTAAAGTGTTAATCCCACGCTTACGCGGGATATCATCTAGTTTATTTCTAAATACATTAGCCTGTTTTAAACAAATCCATAAATACATAAAATATGAGATGATGCAACATGTTTCAAGTGAAAGATAAGTTTATGGGGACCAAGCTTATTTTCTTTCCTGCAATTGATTTCTGTTCGGGAAATTGTTGAAAATAATTGCAAAAATCATTGCACTTATGGAACATTTGAAAAGAGGAATTTTTACTCCGTTTGGTCGTGTCACTGTCATTAAAAGTTTCTTATTCCCCAAATATGTTTCATATATCTCCCAAACTTTTTTCAATTTTTATAAAAATCCGAAACGGACATATAAAAAGGTATATTATAACTAATTATAAAGACTACTTTTAAAAAATGGTATAAAAATAGTGGAATATTGGGAATTTTATTAAATCTTTTTAAAAATTATGGATAAATAGGTTAACAACTTCACATAAACCATGGATGGATACTTTTTTGTGCTGTCAATGGAGATTATATTTTACAGAAATTGTATGGTTTTGGAGTAGATAGTTTTGTGCTTGAATGTTGGTAGATAAAAAAACAGTGCTTTTTGGAAGATGTTTTAATCTCTTGGACTTGTTATATGAAATAATTTTGTTCATTCTCCGAGTTTTAAAAACAAATTTCATTACATTCCAATAAAATTGAGGTTAATCCAACCTCAATCAGCAAATGGGAGGCACAGAGTATGCCATATGGAGGAGACACAGTATGAGTACAAGATTTGTTTTTAATTTGTTTTAAAACTACAACTGATTCTTCTGTGTAGTGGTTACAATTTCGAATTTTGCATGTAATTGTTGCTGTTGGAAAATACCTTAAGAAAATTAACATTAAAACTTCTGGTTGTTGTGTTTTTTGAACGGAAAAGCTGCACAATTTAAAAAAACAAATTATGGTTTTAAGGGATAAAGATTTCAGATTAGTCTAAAACCGTGGGATATTTCATCATCAATAGTTTAAATCCGGGGTATATTCACTACTCTTGTGTAATAATGCGGTTATGGTATCGGAGGGGTCGGACACCTATTTTTTTTTTATTCATATAGATACAAACACTTTAATAATATTATTGATATAATTTTTTGGTTCATCCGCTCACATTTTCATTCTCACATTCACCCAAATTGGCAGTGGTTGCTTGGTTAATACTGGCAACAAAAGGAAAGAAAAAAAAGTAATAATGATAATAATAATAATAGCAACAAAAAATTTACAAGATTGTGTCAAAAATATGTTTCCAAACATGCCAGTTGTTGTTAAATTTTTGCATTTCAAATTTTTGGCATGAAATATATTTTTCAACTTTGTATTTGTTATATAAATTAAATAACAGTCCTGCTAGACTAGGCAGTATATCTTTTTTAAGACAACAAAATAAATATGTGCAAGTTATTTTTCTATAAATTATGTCGACATGCAAGATAAATATGTTGACATGCAAGATAGTTATGTCAACATGCAACATAACTATGTTGACATGCAAGAAAATTGCAATCAAATAAGAATTATAAAAAATCTCAACAAAATCTCAAATATCGCCCACATGTGACATCCAAGATGCTAGATGCAAACTATTTATGTCGACATGCAACTTATTTATGTTAACATGCAAGATAAATATGCTGACATGCAACTTATTTATGTCAACATGCAACTTGTTTATGTTAACAAGCAACTTGTTTCTTTCAACATGCAACTTATTTATGTTGACATGCGAGATAAATATGTTGACATGCAACTTAGTTATGTTGACATGCGAGATAAATATGTTGACATGCAACTTATAAGTTGTATGTCAACATAACTAAGTTGCATGTTGACATAGATATGTTGCATGTCAACATATTTATCTTGCATGTTAACATAACTAAGTTGCATGTCGACATAAATAAGTTGCATGTTAACATAAATAAGTTGCATGTCGACATAAAGAAGTTGCATGTTAACATAAATAAGTTGCATGTCGACATAAAGAAGTTGCATGTTAACATAAATAAGTTGCATGTCGACATAAAGAAGTTGCATGTTAACATAAATAAGTTGCATGTCGACATAAATATGTTGCATGCAACATATTTATCTTGCATGTTAACATAAATAAGTTGCATGTCGACATAAATAGTTAGCATCTAGCATCTTGGATGTCACATGTTGGCGATATTTGAGATTTTTTATAATTCTTATTTGATTGCAATTTTCTTGCATGTCAACATAGTTATGTTGCATGTTGACATAACTATCTTGCATGTCAACATATTTATCTTGCATGTTGACATAATTTATAGAAAAATAACTTGCACACAAGGGGCAGAGATATGCCACCATACAAAATGATAAAGTTTACAACTTTATTACCTTTTGACAATGGGAGTTCACCCAATAAAATATTAACAACATTAAAACCAATTCGTAGAGAAGTTGATTGGTAAATATGCATGCTTAGGTTGCTCCAAATTGTGGATGTTTTTTCACACCTTACAAAAACATGTTGGATTGACTCAACTTCAAGTTCACAAAAGGAACAGCAATCAGAAGATACAACATTGATTTTTTTTAAATAAGAATTTACAGGAAGAATTCTGTGAAGTAATCTGTATTGTAACCATTGAATCGATGAGTCATTGGTTGTCTTAAAGCATACGTTGAAAGCATCATAAACACAAATTTCCACCCCATATTGTACAATTCTGAATTCCGCTTTGGTATTGCAGTTGGAGTTACTTTACTTGCAATTAGCTGTTTGTAAATGGGTTTTGTACATTTGTTTTGTAAAAGAAGAGGTTTGTAATATAATGGAATATATGGAGTGAAAGTTCTCTTAAATAAACATTTATGTACCGGTAAAAAAGATTTTAGATATGTTGATATAGCACTAACTACACTGTTGTATTGCATTATACAAATATTCAAATCAAATTTTTGTTGAAAAGTAACATGCGACAAAAGATTTCCATTATCATCTAGAAAGTCATTGATGACCTTTACACCTTTTTTATACCAACTTTTTATAAACACTGTTTTCATACCAACTCTAATGTGGCTATTATACTAAACAGGCATAGATAAATAATTTTCTTTAACATAATTATCATCAAAAGATTTTATAACATAGAGCATTGAGTTAAATACATCTTTCCAAAAATTATTATTTTTGGGAATAACACGTTCAGTAATAAATGCATCACCAAAATCAAGTAACAAGCTGACAAAGTCTTCACCATTAATGGCCTTCAATATGGAAGTCCATGAATTATGTCCAACAATTAATCTTTTAATCCATGAACATTTCAATGACGGAGTAGGTAAAGACATAAATAAATGATTGATTTTTGGAATAACTAGAGATTCTACAACAGTCACACGTCCGATTGGTGTAATGTTTCTTCTTTTCCATTGTTGAAGCATGCTTTTAATTTTTGAAACTTGTATTGAATAATTTAACTCAGGAATTTTTTCAAGGTTGACAGAAAAGTTAATACCCAATAAGATAAAAGTTGTTGCGCCCCAATCTAGTTTCCATCTCGTGTGGTGAAAGACCTGATTTGAGAATTTTTTTGAGCCAATCCATACGATTTTTGTTTTGGAACCATTTATTTTCAACCCAGAAATGTTTGAAAAGAAGTCTAGAGTATCTAAAGATGCAAATAATGAAGTAGGTGAACCATCCAAAATAAGAGATGTGTCATCTCTGCATATTGACTTATTTTATGTTCTTTGCTACCTATTGTAATACCCTTTATTTTATTGTTTTGTTTAATAAGAATTGAAAGTATTTCAGCACAGAGCAGGAATAAATAGGGTGCAATAGGGTCTCCTTGTCTACAGCCTCTTTTGATAGAAAGCTAATTAGACAATCGAAGTACTGACGGGAGTTGATTTTATCGATTATTATTTATTTTAGAAAATAATTTTAGAATCAACGATATGTTATTTAGCATGACAAGTAATTTCTAATCTCTATTTAAATTACGCACATTTTTATAATATGAATTCTCGGACTTTTTCGACAAGAATTTCGAGAAAACCCCATATGAATCATGTTGTGTAATATTTAAATATATAATTAATTCCATCAAACTATGTATCAGTAATCGAAATATTTCTAAAAATTGTACACATGTCTGGATTCAAGCAATATTGAACTCTAGTATCGTTCAACCAGACGCTCGGCTGTCTCCGTTATTCTCCGACTACCGAGAGAGACTCTCTACTTGTCGGAGATTTACGGAGACAGCCGAGCGTCTGGTTGAATGCTCTGGCGTAGGAATACATACAATTACAAAAAAATATCTAAATTGTTCGTACTATTTAAAATCTGGCTATTTTCAAGGTATTTATAAATACATTTTCTTGAAAAACAATGGTTCAGCATACATTACACCGCATTTATCTATTTTTTCAAGAACTAACTCTTGTCAGCGGTGATGATTTGTGCTTAGGTCCAAACACTGTTTCACTTTCGGTTTGCCAGAGTAATTGCATAGGAGAGTTGATTAAAATCAACTCCCAAAAAGCCACTTTGCAATACTGAAGCCTTAAAATTTGTGTTCAGTATTTTAACCCACTGGATTATATAATCACCAAAACCAAAATATTTCAAGACTTTATAGATAAATAACCAAGAAATAGAATCAAAAGCTTTTTCAAAATCGATTAGGACCAACAGTCCTGGAAGTTTTTTATGTTCAGTATAGTGCATTAAATCATAAATAAACCTAGTATTTTCTCCAATGAATCTTCCTTTTATAAAACCTGACTGGGTATCAGAAATAAGAATATCCAAAGTAGATCTTATTCTATAACTAAGACAACCTGAAATAAGTTTATAGATAACATTTAATAATGTAATAGGCCGCCAGTTTTTTAAGCATTGTCTGGGTTTATCCCCTTTTGGTAGACATGAAATAATTCCTAAACGCTGAGAGATATGAAGTTCTTTTTTGGAGAAAACACATCTTATTGCGTTCAATATAAAAAATTTTAGGTCTGCCCAAAAAAACTTAAAAAACTCAACAGTATATCCGTCACTGCCAGGTGACTTATTATTTTTCATATTTTTTAAAACAACAAAACTTTCTTTTTCAGTTATCTCTTTGTCCATCGACTCCGAGAAACATTTGTCCAACTTTGGAACTTCATAATTTTGAATGATATCTTCAAGATCTAAATCTAAAAGTTTTGAATCTTTCTCTGCATATTGACTTTGGTAAAAAAATTAACTTCTTCAAGTATATGTGCCTGGTCATAGATCATATGATTGCTATCAAGTTCTAACTTTTTAATTGTTTTATTTAAATAATTACGGTTTTTTAAATTGCAAAAGTATCTAGTAGGTTTCTCCCCTTCTTCTACCCATTTAGCCCTAGATCTAATAATATGTCCTTCCATCTTTTCTTTGCGTATATTTTCTAATAATGACCTTTTTTCTTCAATTAAAGGTAAATTAATTTTTTCCTCAGATTCTAAATTACCTATTTCTTCAAGTAATGACTTTTCTTTCAAGTCATTCCTTCTTCCTATAAGAGGAGTAAGAAATAGTGACACCCCTTATTTCCATAAGGAGAACTTCTAAAAATAAACTATCATCTACCTTGTCAGTGTCACCTTGTATATATTGCGTACAGACGTTCTGTATGGTTTCTTTCACTGTCTGTACATATTTTTTATCAAGAAGTAAACTATTATTGAATTTCCAAAGCCCATGACCCCTTTTAAAAGAGTTAAATTTTAATTCTACAATGACAATGGAATGGTCTGATCTATAACCAGGTTTAATTAAGTATGACTCTACCGAGTTGGACAAACTTTCAGATATCAAAATGTAATCAAAACGCCCTTGTTTTAAGGGGTTTTTTTTACGCCATGTATATACCTTTTTGTCAGGATTCAAAATTCGGAAGTAGTCTAATAGATTTAAATCATCCATAATTTCAAGTAATTTTTCTCTTGCCTTGGGATTATTTATTGAAATGTAATTTTTTGTATCAATAACAGGATTTAAGGCAAGATTAAAATCTCCAACTAGTATAAAAAATTCATTATCTAGTTCCAAGAAAATCTCACGAACATACTCATAAAACTCAGGACTATCCGTATTTGGACCATGAATGTTAATCAGAGTAACCTTGTTTTCCTCAATTGTTAAATCCAATGCTAATAAATTACCTGCTTTGTCCATTTTTTCTTGATGAACCTTATACTCGAAGTTATTATTAAAAAATATTGAGACACCTCTTGCATTTGATTTGTAAAAGTTGAAGTAATATTTATAACCCCACATAGCTTCTACACATTGCTCAAATTCGGGAATAAAGTGTGTATCTTGAAAACATATAATAGAGTAACCCTTGGTTTTGTAAAAAATTAAGACATCTTGGCGTTTTGATAAAGTAGTCAACCCTTGACAATTAACCGTGGCAATTTTTATAGATTCAACCATTTTCAAACGGGTAGAGATAAACAAATGTCATGTAAAAATGATAAAAAATGAAAAACTGTAAGCAACCACTTACCACTGCCGTATGCATCCAGATATATTGGAGTTTAATTGAAAAAGAAAATGAAAAACACTCTCGCTCCCTATCTCTCACCTTCCATACCAAATGTAAATAAACAAACATCGAACCCGAAGCGTCAATGGGTTTCCGATCCCGATGTCACAACATGTTTTTGCGACTCCGCAATATTATATGTAACTAAGCCCACAGAAGAAAAGTTAGCGCCGTTGCTTTAGTTTCTCGGCTATATCATCCAGGATGTCGATTTTATGTCTAATTCCCTCGTTGTCCAACGCAAACACTTTACCATTATAATACCATGTTGAGTGTATCCTGGGATCGTCTTTGAGGTCACGGATAAGCTTGGCATTCAGCGGAGTCAGATGATCATGCATGATGAAGTATTTTTTCACTTTTTCGACCGAGCGGTTCTTTATGATCCGGATCTTTGTGTCGGTATCGCGGAATTTGGCGATTACTGGTCTGGGCGCGCCTCTACCCCCTCCTGGAACTCGGTGGATGGCTAAAATATCGGCTGGTGATAGGTCGACATTAACCGTCTCCTTCATTATGCGGCACAGTATATCACGGAGATTTTCGTTTTGTGTTTCGTTCCATTGTAGAAATTTAATATTACTTTTCTGCGAGTATTGTTGGGTCTGGTTTGCCAAAGTTAAAGCATTACCTGCCATGTATTGGAGGGAGTTCAAGTTTTCCTTCATTTGTTTTATTGATTGTGCCTGAGCATTGAATTTTTCGCGTAAATTTTCTAGGTCAAGATTGAAACCATCACATCTTTCTTTGATTTCTTTTTTGCATTCACTTGTTTTATTTTCGATTTTTTGTTCAAATTCTTCTTTCACCGCTGTTTTGATGTCATTTGTAGTTTCTTCTTTGATTTCTTACAAAATTTGGTTTTTAACGTCTGTAATAATTTCTTGCCTGAACTCGTTTTTCATTTCTTCTAAGAATGACGTCATTATATTCTCTATTTCTGACTTTATTTCAGTCTTTTTTACCATGTTTTCCTGTATGTTGAACAAGGTCTCATGTATCGATTTAAGTTCACCTGAAATACCTGTTGTTCCTGGTGGGGCCCCAAGCGGGGAGTCCATGTCTGAGCTCTCTGTTCTACAACTGATTCTTCTGTGTAGTGGTTACAATTTCGAATTTTGCATGTAATTGTTGCTGTTGGAAAATACCTTAAGAAAATTAACATTAAAACTTCTGGTTGTTGTGTTTTTTGTACGGAAAAGCTGCACAATTTAAAAAACAAATTATGGTTTTAAGGGATAAAGATTTCAGATTAGTCTAAAACCGTGGGATATTTCATCATCAATAGTTTAAATCCGGGGTATATTCACTACTCACGACACCTATTTTTAGTAATTTTACAATGTTCATTTACTAAGCTTGAATTTTCCCGATTGGGGAGGGGGTGGGGTGTCAAGATCCCCCGACCTCTTCTAGATCCGCGCATAGAAATTATATTTAAGAAATGTTTGAATCTATTTAAAAATTTTCAGTCCTAGTTTCAACAATGAATATAAGCATAACTTATCGTTTGTTTTGCTCAAGTTTTTAAGACTCATCTTCCTAAATAAACACCTAATTATGAGTAAAAATGTTGGCATTGTTTTTAATATAGAACGATTCGGTGCCGATTTGTTCATAGCGCCTAATTTCATGTTTAGAGAAAAATAAAACTCCAAAGTTTGACTGCATGTATTTTTCTATATTTTTGGCTTTAGTTTGTTATTATTTATTCTATCAACAAAAAGGAATAGAAGGTTTAGACATGCATATTTATCACACCTTAGTTAAATCTCTCTGTAGTTTCCCAATCCCACCCCATCCCCACAAAAATTGACAATTACACTGAAGTCATACACGTAATTCGTATGTAAAATGTAAACTTGCCCTGCAAAGATCTTTGTTTTTAATATACTACTACACAAAACTAGCTGTATAAAATATAATCAGGGTAAA
Source organism: Magallana ariakensis (assembly GCA_020458035.1). Taxonomy (NCBI): domain Eukaryota; kingdom Metazoa; phylum Mollusca; class Bivalvia; order Ostreida; family Ostreidae; genus Magallana; species Magallana ariakensis. Next base: position 63,330,597 of record CM035812.1, on the reverse strand, counting down.
AGCTACAAGGGAGCTAGTGGTGCAAAAATCATCACTTTGTTGCCATATACACACATAACAATTAATACAGAATCTGTATGTGAAGTAAAGTTACTAAAACGAAATTGAACGCACTCATGAAAATGAAATGACCTGACACCCCTTAGAATGAACTGCCCCAAAGGTATATAAGTCAGTGCAGCCTGCAGCTGAGGCAAACTGGCTGAGAAGGAGACGCATCGGAGAAGCATGTGTAAAACACAATAATGACCACGGTAGAATAATGTCCGTCGGTCATTATTTTACGTCGAAAAACTACCCTTTTGCATGAAGAATAAGTGACATTTTCAGAAAAATGGGTACACTTTACGTGAAGAAAAGTGACCACTGTAGAATAATGACTCCTTTTTCTGAATCGTTTACATGTAAGATAGTCTCTACGATATTGTCATTTTAATTGCAGTAAAAAGAAAGTATAAACTTAAAATTATTGTTCATATTCAAATAAACTGAAAGTGAGAGGTGTATATTTTAGAAAATAAAAATCATTTCGTTATAATAAGATACTTCCTTATTGTACCGAAGTTTATTTCTCATCACAACAACTTTCAGGTATCTCATTATTACGAGTGAAAACATATTACTTTAATTCCACTATACATTGTATTCACAACAAAACAAATTTTCGAGATAAAGTCAAGGTGAGTATTGTTTAGTGATACATGAAACAGAGATATTAGATAGAAATGAATTCGCTTTAATAACGTTAAAGCAAAACAAAACGAGAAATAACATTATTGTATTTTTAACTACTCATAGATTGATAGAATCAAAGTACGGAAAGTACTGAAACACGAATCTTTTTTTGTTCTTACGAGAGAATAATAACTTTGTACTTCCTAGAATTATTCCAAAGTCAATAGTTATAAAACAAGTTTAAACCAAGTGATTATATTTTTTCTCTTGTAACTGCGCTATACTTATTATATTTTCGAAATAGTAAAATTTAAGAAAAATTGTAATTAAATTGATCCCGAACAAAATCATAAAAATCGGCATATGTCACAATTTTGCAAGAATTCTAGGTTGCCTAGCTGTAAAATGGTTTGTTCATAAATAGATCTTATAATACATATATGTATCAATTTTTCAAAGTAAACTGCATGCAGTATTTATGTAAATTTTAATTTTAGAATACTTTTGATCAGGATCAGCGTTTTTACAATTCGGATGGTTCAAATTAAAAAATTTGCAATTTTTTAAATGTTTTGCATTGTATCAATTTTTTGTAGAATATCATTGTTTGATAAATGCTTTATGTGACTATTTGTTGCTTCTTACATTTGTCCATAGATTTTAGGTATGAAATAATTGACGATTTTAATTTTCATTAAAAAAATGAAATAAAAAACCAAAATCTTGACCAGACCATATTTCACAATTAATTAAATAACACATCAATTGAGACTAAATCTTAAGCTCCCAAATACCTTGTTTGGAGTCAAAACCTTTCTTTCCGTTACACTTAAATACAAAAAAAAAATCATAAAATAAAATTCAAAATCGATATGTTGATCTTTGTTTTGTGAAATCGTATTTCCACAAAAAGATTCTTTATCAATCCATCAAATAATATATTGATGTGTCGAGGAACCTTAAATTGAAATATTAAGATTTTTGTGTAAGGTTACACACTATACTTCAGTCCGTTCCTAAACGGTAATTACATATGCATTAATTGCAATTACTTTTACATAAAACTATAAAACTTTGTATAAACAAAAAATAAAATTTTTCTCTTTTTTTTACGGCAGGGGTCATTTCTCTACATGTTCAACAAGCAGAAAAATGACCCATGGGTCTTTTTTCTTTTAAATAATCCAATTATTCTTCAGCTAAGTAAAAAATACCCCGCAACAAAATTTCATGATAAACGCGATGACTTCAATTTTTCTATAGTCAACTTTCCTTACCTATGTAGCAATATACCTCCATCACCTGTATATGGTGTTTTTGTCTCTCAGTTAATTCGATACGCAAGGGCATGCTCTTCGTATGAACAGTTTCTAATACGAGGCAAGCTACTGACAAACAAGTTAATAAAACAGGACTATCAACAGTCTCGTTTGAGGTCATCTTTTCGTAAGTTCTATGGTCGATACAACGACCTTGTCAGCAAATACAATCTTCCACTGGGTCGCATGCTGACTGACGTTTTTCATACTGATTGTTAGACCATAATTAATCACCCAATTGTCTACGGACTTTTCCGTCTTTTCCCGATTACGACAAAGAGCACACGGCGGGTGTGACCGGTCAGCAGCTGATGCTCACTCCTCCTAGACACCTGATCCTACCTCCATCTTTTTGGAGGTCCGTGTTGCTCTGCTTTGAATTTGTATTTCGTTTAATGGATTTTTGAGATGATTGACGGATTATTATTGTCATTTTTTAATTCCACAGGGTCATTATTTTTCTTTTCACGTGAACAGAAGAAAAGTTGTTAAAAGGTAAAAGTCAGGAAAGTAAAGGCTAGGGTAAAATTTAGAAATAGTTTTACCAGCAGTATTGGTATCTAGGGAAATAACTGGAAAATCAGGATAAAGTAAATCGGTAAAGGTTTGTGGCATATGGTTTCTAAAATTAATAGGAACCCAGTGCCGGAAGTTTTATATGAACAAGTTAATAGAGAGAGAGAGAGAGAGAGAGAGAGAGAGAGAGTACATGAGAAAAATTATTAATCCCTTAATAAAAGAACAAACATTAATATCGTCAGAGAAACACGTTACAGTAACATGAACTCATCTCAAACTTATCGTGGATTTGGCACCGTTGCTTTACTTTACTGAAAATGATTCCCACTCACCTACCAACCCCCACCCCTAAAAAACACAATAAATATAACATGTTTTTAGTGTGTTGGATCACATTTTTTCGATAAGAGTATATTTAGCTTATTCAGAGCCTCCTTTCTGTTTGTGTATGTATCATGGCATTGATATATACTAGCGGAAAAAAGAAACTGCATTATAAAATTTAGTATAATTTTTCTATATCTATTGTTTGTATTTATAAAATTTAAACAATCGATAATAGTATTGTTTTTGACAATATCGGATGGTAACCGTCCTGGTGCACGGACTTTTTTTTATGGTTAGTGAGCACATGTTGTTTATTGAAAAATTTGAAAAAGAACTGTAAAGGATATGTTTAAACTTTGTTTGTTATGGAAATCACTTTAGTTTCAACAAAATTTGCCCCTATGTCATGCCACGACTCAGCGAAAATCAACGTAATCGTGCTGTTGGGATGCTGTAAGCTGGAATGGCACAAAATACTGTAGCAAGACACTTTGGAGTTCATCGGAACACCATCTAGTCATTATGGAGACGTTTTCAACAATCTGGCAACACCCAGGATCGACCGCGCTCTGGGCGACCTCGTGTGACGTCACGTCAACAGGACGACCACATTAGACTTGTGCATCTGAGAAATCGTTTCCAGACAGCAAGTTTGACTGCCCGTAGCATTCCAGGGCTTCGACCAATTAGTCTGCGCGAGCAAAACATCAGACCAAGACGTTCAGCGGTGCGCCCAGTACTGCTTCAACGTCATCGTATCGCCAGACTAGCGTGGTTAACACGACATCTGCGATTCAGAATACAGGACTGGGCCAATATTCTGTTCACTGATGAATCCAGATTTCATTTGGATAGCAGTGACGGCCGTTGTAGGGTGTATCGTCGCGTTGGGGAGCGTTACCAGGACGCTTGTGTTGTGCAACGTCGACAATTTGGTGGAGGTAGTGTTATGGTGTGGGGTGGACTATCAGCACGTGGAAGGACCCCTCTACAAATTGTCAATGGAAATCTCACCGGCGTACGCTATCAAGATGAAATTATTCAGCGTCATGTGATATCCTTCATACAGAGATATCAAAATCACATCACTCTGCAGTCTGCAGCAAGACAACGCAAGGCCACACGTTGCACGTGTAGTCAGGGACTTGTTTGTTCAACAGACTGTCGATGTCTTTCCTTGGCCAGCTGTTTCCCCCGATTTGTCGCCGATCGAGCACGTCTGGGATGAAATGGAAAGACGTTTACGCCGTTTACCAAATCAGCCAGTGACATTGGCCGATTTAGGCCAGGCTTTAACCAACATCTGGAACAACATCCCTCAAGCATTTCTGAACACTTTAGTGGCATCAATGAGGCGTCGCTGTCAAGCATGCGTGAACGCAAATGGTGGTCACTCGCTTTATTTATTTTGTTAATTCAATTTCAAATAACAGTGACTTTCGAGTGTGCTGAAATTGACGTTATTCGACGTTGACATTAATGTGTTATGAGATGTTGTTACGAATACATGTGATAACAGTATTACAAAAAATAAAATTTGTTCATTGTAATTTTTAAATGTTTTTTTCATATATTATATAATGCACAGTTTCTTTTTTCCGCTAGTATACTTTTCGTATTTGGATTCTTGTTGTTGAGGTTGTAAAAATGGTTTTAAAACTTTTATCTTATTCTTGAAAACTGCAAAGCCAATTGATACCATTTTTGGTGGGAATCATCTTCATGGCAAGAGAAGTCTTTAATTGTGAAACTCATGGCTCTAGCACCAGCCCCGAGGCGCCATAGGCGGGGCGAAATGTGAAAAAAGCCACATTTTCAAACATCGTTTTCTCTACTCATACACATGTGGGGAAAAAACATACATGGTTATGATATCCATGAAGCCCTCTTCCGACATGGTTATGATATCCATGAAGCCCTCTTCCGACATGGTTATGATATCCATGAAGCCCTCTTCCGAAATGGTAAAATTCATGGCCCCAGGGTCAGATGTTCAGGCTCTAGGGCGGGGCCAATATGGCCATATAGTAAAAATATTTCAAATCTTAAAAACATCTTCTCTACTCCCACATATATTTGAGTAAAACCTAAATTGTGAAATTCATGGCCCCTGGGCGGGGACAATATATCCATATAGTCAAAATGTATTTGATACTAGTATTAGAAAATCTTCTTTATTCTCATACATGTTTGTATACATTTAATGCATGGTTAGGATGTCCACTAGGTCCTCTACCTAAATTGTGAAATTCATGGCCCCCTGGGTAAGGGGGTTCATGCCCTGGGTCGGGGGAAATATGGCATGTACCAAATCTTAGAAAATTTTCTTCTCTACTCCAAATCATATTTGAGAAAAACTAAATGCATAATTATGATGTCCACGAAGCCCTCCATCTAAGTTGTGAAATTCATGGTACCTGGGACAGGGGTTCAGGTTCTATGGCAGGACCAATATGGCCATAGAGTAAAAAATATATAAAATCTTTTTAAAAAAAACTTCTTCTCTACTCCCATATATATTTGAGAAAAAATTAAATGCATGGTTATGATGTTTATGAAGCTCTATAATTAAAATTGTAAAATTCATGGCCCCCGGGTCAGGGGTTCAGGCCCTAGGGCGGGACCAATATGGCCATATAGTGAAATTATATTGATTTAATATTTTTTTCTTTACTATCACAGTCGTGGGAGATAAATTCATACATCGTTGATATGTTCTTGATGTCCTGATTTCAATTTTTAAAATTCACTGCCCATACCATAGGACAGAAGTTGAGGCTTTTTATAATTAACGGGTATTCCAAGAGGGGGGGGGTGGTTATAAATATGATCAAATATTCAACATGTATTTTTACTTAGAGTAATTGCTGTTTGTCATCCAAAATAAGTTTAACTCCATTTTGAAAACAACATGGTAATTTGTTACTTGGCAATATTGAATTAAATTAAATGTGTGCTCTATTTTAGGAAATCTGCTTTAAAATCCAGTGCATTGTATACTTGTAGAAAAAGCTGTATACATTTTGTGTGCATTATAAATGAAACTATGAATATTATTAAAGATGGGCTATAAAAGGCATGCAGGTCTCTTGTTAAGTTCACAGTTTTTTGCTCCTGGAGCTAAGGTATAGATAATCCGAGATTCCTCCGACTATTCTACCCCACCCACCCACCCCCCCCCCTTACACACATTTTCAAAAATTAATGTTATTCAAACATAAGATAATAGAAGTTGGGTAACAGTCAGAGGAGTATCAGATTAGGGTTTAGACTTGATATGAAATTTAAATGCAAATATGAGACTCTGACATGTCAATCTAAGGGCTATGGTACTCATGTGACCTTCAAGGCCTGTGGTTCCTTGAATAAATTATGATGTCTGAACTTTATCATTACTTCTGTGTTGATAGGTTGATTATATCATTGAAATTCGTTTCATTGTTAAAACCTTACTCATAAAAGCATTATTCGGATTAAAATAGATTTCAAAAAATTAGCTATCTTCGAGAACCGATTTGAACACAATCGGGGCGAATATACTCTGGGTTCACATGAATCTGGGGGAAAATACATATAAAGGCTGAGCAAAATCACTTAGATTCGCGAAGCACACAATATTATCACTACTTCAATTGTTTATACTGTGTGGGGTAATTCATTACAATTAATTTAACCATTATATAACCACTATATTAGATAAAATATTTATTTGTAGGTAAGAGCATGAACGAATGACCTTTATTTAAAACAGTTTGAAATCGCTACGATACAGGTTTTCAGATCCATGATTTGATTGGTTAATTAAAATATTGAATCTCGAATTTCAAATCTCGAATCTCGCATTTCAAATATCGAATAAGGGACCAGGCAAAATTTATAACAATGATGGGACCGGTACAAATAAAAATATCCATCAAAAAATTGACATGTCCCATGGCTTTCACATTGAAAAACAATATGTGTACAATGCCTTTAGGCTTAAAAAAAAGTTACTGTCCCATGGATATACATCTATATAAGTAAATTGGCATAGATAGAAGGAATTTCCTAAACTGGTGACAAATGAAAGGCTTTAGTTAATTACTGAGATAATAATAAATACTTTAAAAGAGTTTTTATCAATTTCATCTTTAAATTTATAAATTTGCTGTCTGATTCTATGAAATAACATTAAGCAATCTGACTTATTTAACCCAATTTAAAAAAAAAAAGAATATTTTTCTTTCAAATGTAGTTTGCATGTAGACAAATGCAGCTATAATAGTATACAAAATCTCTAAAAACCCAAGTTTATGCTCCTTCCTGTCGTACAAAAGTGACATTTTAAATGTATTTATATACATATTTGAAAAATCCCCCCTCATCTTTTCCATTGTCTCCATTAACATTACATGTAGGATATGTAAAAAAAGAATATTTTTCTTTCAAATGTAGTTTGCATGTAGACAAATGCAGCTATAATAGTATACAAAATCTCTAAAAACCCAAGTTTATGCTCCTTCCTGTCGTACAAAAGTGACATTTTAGATGTATTTATATACATATTTGAAAAATCCCCCCTCATCTTTTCCATTGTCTCCATTAACATTACATGTAGGATATGTAAATGTACATTTGACCTTCAAATAACATATACTATGATTACTGCTTTTAAAATGAACAAGAATCAACATCTTTTTACCCTTTTATTGTATATATGCATAAAAAATGTAGAAACACATGTAAAGTTTTAATATTTTTCATGAAATTCTTATTCGTCTCTAGCTACCCTGGTGTGTTTGAATTTTATTTAATTTAAGGCAGGCATCACACTTGTAGGTCTTACTGTTCTAGCATGGTTTAAGAAAAGGAGACTGGAAACCGGAATAGATATTAAGATATTCACTAAATTATATGATCGTTAACTTCCTTTTTCATGGAAACAAGAAACCACATGCAGGACGGCATGTCTATTTGTGAAAAAAAATGCTACAAATCATCCAATTAACCAAAAAGGAGCAATTCTTAGCATCAGGGATGATTATTTCAAATATGTGTGAGAAATGACTCAAGGAAATTGCCACAAGTTTCATAACATTAGGTAAAATATTTCAAACTAAAGCTTTTTATAAAAATCAAAAGATAGGGGAGAGTATACATGTTACGGTATTTCTATGTGATGTGATGATTTCATCATAATAATATCATGTAGATGTATGTAGCATTGAATAAGGTTTCTTATTGAAGGAAGTAGAACAACAATTGACCTCTTACAGATTAATTTAAATATGTTTTACTGAAGGAGAGACATAGGAATCTGTTAAATAGTGGAAAAATGGAGTGGAAATGGTGGGTTCACTTAAATGGCCATATTTTTCTTAAAGGGAAAGGAAAGTCAAAATCAATTTTTATCTATATTGATAAAGTTGTTTAAATAATATCACATGCTATGTGGAGGCTGACATGATGTAGAACTCTTTTGTATTAAAAACCAAAAAAATTAATTATGTTGACTTCACACCATCTATTCCAGTTTGGTTAACATATACAATGTACACAGTGCTCCGAATAAAACGCTGATATATGCCTTTCTGTTACTCAAGTAAACGACTGAACAAAATTGATAATGTTTAGGTCTACAATCAATCTAAAGAATTAATACATGTATGCATAAGTATATGCATTTTTATTAAAAAAAATATGACAGCTGTTAACCTGTTGTGACTGCTGTCATTCAAAGTTGAAAATTACTTAGTCTATTTTTTTAATTCAAGTTCTTCGCTAACTGAATAATTATGTTATAACTGTAATCGGGATATTTAAAATTCATTCTCTAAAGTCGAAATTACCATGTCGAAATAACGACGGCTGACATTTTCTACGATACTTAGCATCAGTTGACAATTTCCACAACTACGCGGAAATTCTTCCGACACAAACCTCGGTTTTAAGATTTCAACTAACATGCTCCGTTTGACGTTGGTTTATAAAATAATAGAAAGTCAAAGGTAAAAGAACTGTCTCAGATTGATATTGTTTCAAATTTTCCTGAACGTGTCATTTACAGCAAATATCACGATTTGCTAATACTGATGCTATGTTGATTAAACAAACCGGAATAGATGGTGTGACGTCATAGATTAAAGTTCAATGGCAGCTCCCATAGCGGCGGGAAATTTAAATTAAGCGATCAATTTTCTTGATTTAATAATTGTTGTAAATGGAATTGGCATTATTAGGCATACTTTTTCTCAGAATTGCATTAGCTTTCTAATTCTAAGACAAGATATCTTTTCATAGAATGTTAGTATAAGTTAACGGTAGCAAGGGATAGTTTCGGATAACAAGGGGAAACAAATTTTTTAAAAGATTTTTTTGTGTTTAAAAAATAAAATATGTTTAAAAATAATAAATGTTTCTCTTGAGTTGAGAACTGTAACTCATTTTAAAAAGTGTTCGTCACATGGGTACTTAATACTAAAAAAAATTTTTGTCCCATGCTTTTTTTTAATGAAAAAGTCATTGTCCTATGCCTGTGTGTACCGGTCCCATCATTGTGATAAATTTTGCCTGGTCCTAAGCCTAACGAGCTTTAGTAGTATATTGTATAATACGTCATTTTAATCAGAGCGAGATGCAATTGCAAACAAGCATATACTGCAGAAAAACAAATATGAAAATTAGCACGAGTGCATTTTTACCAGAATTTCTAGTAATTAATTTGAGCAAGCGTTTTTCCTGCCAAAAATGGATGCAAGGGCGCTAGCAATAACGCTAGGAATGAATTCTACTTACCGTCATATTTTTATCAAGCAAGTCATGGAGCCTAAATTCGGCATTATTTTCTCTAAAACTGTATAGTTCTCGAACTCTGAAACAAATAGTAAGTGGCTACACATGATTTGAAACAAAATAAATATAAGGGGTGTAATATTTTCATGCGTCGTGATATTGTGCCCTGTTTATGTCGAGAGTAACTTTGGTATCAGAGGTAAAGTACTACTTATTTTTATATTTTCTTACTTAAAAAAATAATGCTTGCATGTAGTAAAATAAAATACTTTCAACTTCAATGTTATGATTAACACACTTCTCATTATCCATGAACTTTATAAGCATTGCGGCAATGTCGTCATCTTTGGCATCGTAGGCCAGTGTAAACGGCATGACTTCATCCTTGTCACGTGCGTTGGGCAACGCCCCGTGTTCCAACAGTTTTAAACAAACGCCTCTATTATTTTTTTTCACGGCGTAGTGTAAAAGGGTCACGTCATCTTTGTCTGTGGCCGACGGGTTGGCCCCTCGTTGGAGCAAACGAGTGATCAATACCTGTACCTAAAATATAAATATTTATGATCGAAATAAATACTTGATATATCGTTCTTAAATTGATTTTTTTCCACAGAGTTACATTGTAGCATAATTAATTTTTTTGATGCTTTGTTAATAAATTCTACATAAAAATCCATGGCCGCCTTAAGGTATCAGATGTACAATTGACCAAAAAATGATGCCTGGTAAGGTATATATTATATGTATCCATTTGATAGGTAAGGGTATGTAGTTTCTAAAAATAGATTTTTTCCCGCCAAATCACTATGGGGAAGTAACTCTAGCGCTGCAAACCACGCACGGTAAAATACTATTTTTCTTTGACGAAAACATGTGTAATCGTGATTAATATTTATCAAAAAAAAATTCACAACATATTTTAATAAAAATAATTTTTTGAAATAAATTTATTCCTTTATCAATATCTTTTATTTTTGAGGATTATGTTTTTTACAATGACCATGACGACGTCACGCGATTTTAACCCTACAAGTCGGCCGTCGCAATCATAATCCAACGCATATTCCTGTTACTTGGTAATTTTACTGTTTTCTTTTCCTTTACGATTGAGAACTTGTAATTTTAGAATTAAAAATCTAAATAGTTGAGGTTTTTCTCATTCGGCAAAATGTTTGCACGAAAAAATATTTTCACTATTACAACGAAGTCGTGAATTGCGGGTCACATCAGGTGCGTAAAGCGTTACGAGCAAAGCGTACGAGAACCGTGTGAAATGTTTTATTTGAATTCATTCCAAACCTTTAACTCGTAGAAAACAATATATACATTGTATTATCTTTTAATCAAAATTGTATTCTTTTTAACAAACAAAAGGATATTAAGTCAGTTATAAATGGAGACTGCCGATAAAGTCTGAGTATGATGTTTCCGTACCGGTACAGTAGTGGAATGCACAAAACATCAACATGCTTTATACAGTTATAACAAAATATGACTTTTATAGAATAAAATTCCGAATCAACTATAATTGACGATGTGATATTGTAATAAGCATGCATAAGATTGTGTACCATTACCACACATCGGACATCGGCTAACTGGCTTAACCTGTCAATCAAATTGTGAGTATTTAATTTCATTGGATGGTAACGCGCCTCTTTTATGTCAACAGCCAATTAAGAGGAATTGACTTTAAAGCAGTCGCAATCAGTATTTAATAGTTTAATTTTAATGGTAAAAAATTCAGCAATTTAAAAAGGAGCACATAATACGAAATGCGAGAGAAGAAAATTGTTTGGATTCCCGATGAAAAAAATACAATCAATGATCAGAAATTTCTTTATTTAAATTTTGTCAACGAAAAATAACAAGTAGATGTTTAAATACAATGATTACATTACACGTGTACAAGAATTTTAACCAGGAAATCCGTATGCATGGTACATGCACTTATTAAAAATAGTTAGCGTCAAACACGCCGTTATACAAATGTTAGGTCTGAAACATTCTGCATGTACATGTATATAATGAAATTAGGTATACAAAAAAAAATTAAATTAAATAGGGTCACACAATTGCCAGACTACCCCAAATTCAAGTTATGCACAGTCACAAAATCTACGAAATCAACGATTAAAACGACCTTTTTTTCGACGGAATACGTGACTTACGCACCGCAAACTTTACTCTATAAATAAGGGGAAAAAGTAAAAAATAATCGTTTTAAAATTAAGAAAAAAAAATTGCTTGAGTTTAGGTATCAATTGTTGATTCTTTACTGTTTATTATGTTAAATAAAAAATAGATCGACATTTTGAAAATTTATTTCAATCGCCGTACTCTACCGAGCTCATCTAGGAAAATCCCGACCTCTTAGGCTCAATTGTACATCCGATACCTTAAATTAAATTAATGACAGAGCGAGTCATTCTGTTTTCTTCAGCTTTATGCATAGTTTACAATACAGGAAAGCGATGTTGTCGTTTACACCATTTCATCTTTGTAATAGATTAAAGTCGTCAAATTACAATTCGAATAAAAACACACTACAAAAGAAACTTATAACTTTGCACCTACAAAAATAAGAAGCTGCGCGAAGTCATGCGCACTCGAATTGTACCTGCACTCGTTAAATATAGATACAATTGCTAAGTATCGTTGATATTCATTCCAAAACCTCAAGGTAACATTGAGTATATTGCAGATGTACCTAACCATTGTATTCTGCTCAAAGCGATGGATCAACAAGTACGGCGATGTACTCAGTCTGATGCGTTTATCTCTTTTATTTGATATTCACTTGTTGAGTCGTGACGTAATACAGTGGTAACAACGTTATTGTTGACGAGCCAATCGTGTGAAATAGTTCGTGTGCCGTGGGTGATCGTTCGTGGGATCATGCGTGTATCAGAAAAATTGGTTTGCCTTTTTTACCGTGCGTGATCGTCTTTTTTTTCGTTTTGTATTTTTTTTATGGAATGCAAGGATTTATTCTAAAACAACTAAAAAATCAAAATTATTCGGAACAAGCTAACAAATTTACCGGTATCTCGAACAATTAAAATCGTACGTAGGGAATTGGATTGCATAAACAAAACCTCGTTTGTAAATAAATTCGTGTAGATTATGCATTATCTTCATTTCTTTAAACTTAATTTTCTTTAACTTATAATATGTTTTACGGTGCGACCGTTGGGGCGAGCACAGCATGTGATCAAACAATGAATTATGATAAATCAATAAAAATAAAATTAACAACGTAAATAAATTTGATTGCAAAATAAAATAAAACATACCCATTTTTCAGTAAATTTCCATTATCCATGGTTTATAAGATTTCATATGTTATAAGATTTGTTATTGTTTTATTTATAAGTAGAACAATAGTTTAATCTCAGATTCAATGTTGTTGAATAATAAAGATTTTAATATAAATGTTCATTGCACTGTATCTCCTCTTTTAAAGTGATTGTAACGTCAGTTCATCCCCTTTTTTGCAGTCCACATTTTTTCTTATTGATTTTTTTTTAATTTACGCTTTAAAATATTTGCTTATCATATTAAAGGAACATGGAGGTGCCCCCCCCCCCCTTGGGATTGGGAGAATGTAATAAATTGAAGTGAAAATAAAGAAACCATTGAACTGCTAAAGAGCTGAAGGATTAGAATTTTCAGGATTTTGAGAATTATCCTTTTTTTTTAGCTTGTAAAGATTTGACTGTATGTCGTATAGGCTACATCGTTATTGCGTGGACCCTGATGTCCACGCAGAAAATATATAAGCGAAGTTAAACCGGATCAACTGGGGAAAATTTAGCTTGCGCATGAGCTAATCTGGTTCCTGCGCGACATTATGGGTAGCTAAGGAAACCAGGCTAGCACACGTGTATCTGAATCGGGATCGGGATTTCATGCCATATATGCAACATGTTCATTGTGTTGGTGAACAGTACAGAAACAAACTGAAGTATTTCTTTTAAAGAAATGATCGACATGTGATATGAATTATCAGCATCATGGAATACGTTAATGTTATGCCGAAACTACAACATGCATTTAATGGCATAAATCGCGATGTTTTATTGTTTTCCGAAATAGCTTAACTATACGACGAGGCTAGTGTACTTCCCGATTAAAAAACAATTGCGCATTTAAGCATGGTTTAATAATTATTTGACTGTATATAATACATAATTGAATAAGTATGTCACTGTATGAAAGTTTAAATTTCAAGAGAAATGCATCAAAATACGAAATCAATTTACATAGTGAACAAAGTAGTACGTAAATAGTGAATTTCGCTGAACGCCTAATACTATACATGTATAGTATCTTCATTAATGTCTTCATTAATATAATTCATAGTTGTGTTTAAATTCTGAGGTAAAAGGTCAGGGCTCTACGTGATACAACGTACACATTCAGTGGTTAAAGGGGCATGGTCACGATTTTGTTCAAAACTTATTTTTCCGATTTTAATGTTTACAATGCTTCAGTAAGGCATTTTTAATAGGCAACCAAAATTTGAGTGTCATTCGTTGAGTTTTAAGCGAGTTACAGAGCTTAAAATTCTTTGCTATGTAAACAAAACTTTTGTTTACATTTTGAATGTTGATGTGAAAATTCCAGTTTTAAACCTTAACTGAATGTGTAAAACAATAAGAAATGTTTATGTATGCTTAAAATGAATGAGAAGACATACAAATCAGCTTGAAAAAGATTTTAACTGGTATATTGAACCTTTGTAAACAAAAACAGGGCAGGAGCCTTGTTTACATGACAAAGAATTGTAAGCCTTGTATCTTGCCTTTAACTCTACGGCTGACTCTCAACTTTCATTTGATCATTAGAAATGCATTCCTAAAGCATTGTAAAGAATAAAAACAGAAAAATAAATTTGACAAAAATCGTGACCATGCCCCTTTAAAGGCACTATATCACGGCTTGCTACTATAATATTAATTCATCATAACACTTGCACAGGTTTCCCCGTAGATGTCTTTATATAAAGCAGGGAGCTAGAGTCGGTGTAATCTCTGATAATCTTAAGGCTTTCGCGTTTCCGTTAGAAACACATGCATATGGTCCACGTATTGCAGTTCTTTTTTAAAAGACAGCAACTTGTTGTTTTTATTGTCTTGCTGATTCTCGTGAGAGTGTGAAGTGATAAAAATTGCCATGATTACAGGGAACTACTGGGACGATTAAAACAATGCATTACTAGTCCGCTTTACTGACGCCAAAAAAAAATCCGTTGAATAAATGTGAAACTAGTCCAAATTTTCTATTCACACACGCCTTGCCAGTAGAGCTCGCTTTGCGCCGGCGAGCTGCGCTCGCTCATGGAACTCAATATTCGTTGTGGAGAAAAAACAATTACATTTTTGTGTGGATCCTATCCTATCGTTTATCTCGTAAAAATAAAACAATGCATGGGTACTGTACATGATGCTTTTCAATAAAACACAAGCATTGTAGTAGAAATTAAAGCAGTACGTTTTCTTAATTCTTATCTTAAAAATGAGTTTTGATTAGGCGTGTTCAATGGTGTAGAATCGTTTGTTTGCGTTTTTGATCGTTATCGTTCGTGTATCGTAAAAATTGTATACATTAACCAACGAATATTGTTTTTATTTTCAGATTTTTGTGGGATTTTGTCCAGCAGTTTGCCTTAAAAGATTTTTTTTATATTTTAGTTTCATATTTATGTGGATTCCAATAAAAATAATACGAACTTTTTTTTATGATTATTTTGTTTTTTTATTTCTACACTTAAAACATTTCGCTTTCAAAAGAATTTTAAAACATAAATGCTTAAAAATTTGACAAATACGGGGTTATCTGAAACCAGACTGATATTTTAAAAATTCTCTAGAAAATAGAGTACTGTATTTTGAGGTCTATTATTGTTGAATACTGTGCCTAGAATTAGTAACAAATGCATGCAACAATAATCTCCTATACTTATTTGGTGTAGAGATCCACCTTAAAACCCAAATACGTAACCTACATAAATCCGGAATACTACACGCCCCCCTTTTTAGATATGATGGATACCAGACATGTATATTACTATGAATGTTCATCATCAATTATTAAGTCCATATGGAGGAAGACTACTCAAATTTACTAGATTAAAATTGACTAGAAAAACTGTAAGAATCAATAAAAAAATGCCTCACACATTCCTACATTATCTTGCATAAACGAATGATAACATTTCATACAACATTACCAAAATAATATCATGCAACATGAACACAATTGTCTATATACAGCATTCACTGTTCGCCTCTAGTTCTAGTACCGTTTTGGAGGGTGTTCCGCGAAGATCGGATTGATTAGCGCCTTTCTTGTGTGGGTGATGACAGTATTATTGTCATTTGCATGTCACACGAATCATCAGACACGAGACTATCCTCATTTTGGAATTGTTCCGTAACAGGATTTCGAACAGTTGACGAAGTTGCAGGGTTTTCATCAGGCACTAATACAAGTAATGGTGATGCTGCAAAGTCTTCTCCATGTGGTCCCAGGCGCGAGTTCCACTTCATATGAGAGCGGTCCTGTTTTTACAGCTATGGTTCCGGGGATCCACTTCTTCCCCTCTTCTCTGTAATCACGGGCTATCACATGTGTGCCCTTTTCAAAATGACGAGCCGGTTCTTAAATCATTGCGCGCATTTTCAGTTCCCTCCCCATAAATAACTTGGCAGGAGTTTCGCCAGTAGATGTGTGAGGTGTGTTTCTATACGTTAAAAGGAAATTCGAAAGCCTCTTGTTCAGTTAGGTTTGATCCATTTTTTAAGCTCGCGACGACTGATTGAGAGTCTGCACTACTTCTGCTAACCCATTTGTTCGAGGGTGGTATGGTGCCGAAGTTGTATGTCTAATACCACTGTACTGAATTGACAGAAGCATTCAGAGACAAATTGTGGTGTATTATCTGAAACTAGCTGGTCTGACAAGTCATTTCGAGAAAATATTCTTCTGAGTCCATCTACTGTTTTCTCTGCTGTGGTTGACATTTGTACTACTTCGGGTCATTTGAAAATGCATCCACAACTACCAAGAACATGCTGCATTGGAAAGGTCCAGCGAAATCAAAATGAATGCGTTACCATGCACGTTGTGGCTATTCCTAAGAGGTGAATGGATGCTTCGGCGGGCATGGGTCTATTTTCTTGACATCCCTGGCGGGTCTTGACAAGTGTCTCTAAGGATTTGTCAATACCAGGCCACTAAACACAGCTGCGAGCTAGTGACTTCATCTTTACTAATGCTATGTGTCCTTCATGAAGTTCATTAAATACTTTTGATTGAATGGAATGGGGTATAGGCACTCGAAGTCCCCACATCAAACATCCTTGATGAATGAAAATTTCGTTTTTCCTTAAGAAAAATGTCTTTAGGTCTTCTTGCTCTACATTTTCGGGCCATCGGGTCATTGTCATTGCATACACTAGCTTGAGCAAAAGGTCCCTTTGGGTTTCCTTCTTCACCTCCTTGCTATTCATTGGTAAGCTGTCCATAAGGTGTATCATGTATAATTCTGTAGAATCATATTCTTCATGCTTAGGATTCACGACTGGAAGTCTTGAGAGGGCGTCTACGTTACAGTGCTTTTTAGTGCTTTTATAATGGAGGTCATATTGGAATCCTGATAAGTATAATGCATATCTCTGCAGCCTAGCTGCCGTCGTCACTGGGACTCCTTTTTCTGGATGGAAAATGGATACTAGCGGCTGGTGATCTGTTAACAGGGTATGGTGAAATTCCTCCTATAAAGATAAGTATGGAACTTTTTGACTCCCCACACGATTCCAAGCGCTTCCTTATCAATCTGCGAATACTTTTTCTCAGTGGAGCTGAGGGTCCTTGATGCAAATGCAATTGGTTTTTCCGATCCATCACTAGTATGGGATAAAACTGCTTCAAGTCCATGGGGTAATGCGTCAGTAGCCATGGTCACCGGCTTTTCCGGGTCAAAATGAACCAATACTTGATCCGATGTGATCATTTTGTTGATTTTCTTGAATTCCTTCGTTTAAGAATCTGACCAATCCCACATTTGATCATCCTTTAGGAGGTTATACAATGGAG
The DNA here is from genome assembly GCA_020458035.1 of Magallana ariakensis. Classification (NCBI taxonomy): domain Eukaryota; kingdom Metazoa; phylum Mollusca; class Bivalvia; order Ostreida; family Ostreidae; genus Magallana; species Magallana ariakensis. The sequence goes on along the minus strand of CM035812.1, from coordinate 63,312,883 downwards.
CAGAATGGGATGACAAGTTTTCCTTGAGGCGTCCATAGTAATTAAATAGTCCTAAGAAAGCTCTTGGCTCTAAACCGTTTTTCAAGATTGGAGCATTCAAAACTGCTGACACCTTTTCTGTGGTTTTATGGAGTCCTTTAGAGTCTATAACATGTCCACAGAAATCTATTCTGTCCTTCAGAAATTCACTTTTCTGTACATCTGCTCTCAAGCCATATCGATCTAAACGTCTCAGTTCAAGATTGTTTAGATGTTCCTCTGTGGCTTTCTCGTTATTATCATGTCACCCATATTACAATGGACACCCTGTAGACCTTGTAATACGTTGTCCATAGCCCTTTGCTAAATAGCTGGAGCCGATGCCACGCCGAACACATGCTTATTATACTGAAACAGCCCACGCTGGTTGTTTATGGTGATGTATGGTCTAACCTCTTCACTGTCATTTGTAGGTATGCGTTTTTGAGATCCAGTTTCGTGAACTGTTGGCCCCCTGCTTAGCTTGCAAAGATATATTCTATCTTCGGAAGTGGATACTGATCCACGGCAAGGACAGGGTTTAAGGTAACTTTAAAGTCCGCACAGATTCTCAGTGACACGTTCTTCTTTGATATGGGAACATAAGGAGTAGCCCATTCACTGTGCTCTACTTTACTAAGGATTCCAGCCTCCACTAAACGATTAAATTCCTTGTCCACATTGGGCCGCCATGCGAAGGGAACCGCACGAGCTGTCCAATTTAGTTGAGAATTGTATAATTAAGCCAGGATACAGGTCGGACCACTCTATTGTTTTACTTGAAATTAAATGTAATCCCTTTAAGAGAGGGTGTGGTCTTTGGAAATTTAATAATAGTCTTTTGACTGACAAAGAATATGTGTCAAAGGTCAAAGAAACTATTCATTCTGTTTGTAGTCAGTACTTAGAAAACATAGGGAAGTTGCGATTTTCAGTGCAAAAATAGTATTAATGACAGTTTATTTTTGGAAGTATTAATGATGGAAATAAGGGGGGTTACTATATCATATTCAGCATAAAAGAAAAAGGAAAAAGACAATAGAGAAAAAATACTACTTCAGGAAATTGAGGCTTTGGAGTTTAATAATTCTGTTGACATTGATTTGTTGGATGAAAAAAAAAAATGCTTTAGAAAAATTACAAGGTCATATGATAAGGTCACGTGCTCATTGGTTAGAAGAAGGTGAAAAACCTTCAAAATATTTCTGTAATTTAGAATCACATAATCTTTTAAACAAAACCATAAAAAAATTGAAGTGGAAGGTACAGGAATGGTATATGACCAATCAGAAATATTAGACAATGTAAAAAATTATGAAAATCTATATACATGCAATGATGCAAATTTAGTTAATTTAGATTTGGAAGATATTATCTATGATTACAACTCACCTAAGTTAGAAACGCAATTGGCCAAAAGTTTAGATAAAGACATTGTTGAAGCAGAGGTGCTAACTGTATTAAAACACATGAAAAACAACAAATCTCCAGGAAGCGATGGATATACCGCTGAATTTTTTAAATTCTTTTGGAAAGATATAAAATATTTTGTTGTAAGAGCAATTAATTGTATTTTTATCAAAAAGGAGCTCCCCATCTCACAAAGACTTGGTGTTATTTCATGTTTACCAAAAGGTGATAAGCCTAGACAGTTTTTAAAAAATTGGCGACCAATTACTCTTTTAAATGTATTGTATAAAATTATTTCGGGATGTATAAGTTTGAGAATTAAGAAAGTCTTAGACTCTCTGATATCAGATACACAGTCTGGTTTTTTAAAAGGTAGATACATAGGGGAAAACACTAGATTTATATATGATATAATGTCTTACACTGAATTAAAAAATATTCCAGGTCTTTTAGTACTTATAGATTTTGAAAAAGCCTTTGACTCAATGTCTTGGTCATTTATATATAAAGTTCTAAAGTTTTTTGGTTTTGGAGACAATATTATCCAGTGGATAAAGTATTTGAATACCAACTTTAGGGCCACTATATTACAGAGTGGCTTTTTGTCAACACAATTTGATATACAGAGGGGTTGTAGACAAGGTGATCCTGTTGCTCCATATCTATTTATTCTATGTGCTGAGATCCTTGCAATACTGATTAAACAAAACAATGACATAAAGGGTATGTGGATAAATAACATAGAACACAAAATATTACAATATGCAGATGACACTTTTCTAGTCCTCGATGGTTCACCTAAATCTCTTTTTGCAGCTTTAGATACTATAGATTTCTATTATAGTTTTTCTGGTTTAAGGATAAATACTGGTAAGACAAAAATAATTTGGATTGGTTCCAAAAAATTCTCTGATGAAGTTTATCATCATACAAGACGGAAGCTGGATTGTGGATCTACAACTTTTAAACTATTAGGTATTCAGTTTTCAGTTGATCTTAACGAAATTATAGATATTAATTTTGGGCTTCAAATCACAAAAATTATTGCACTTATTGAACAGTGGAAACGAAGAATTCTTACTCCTATTGGCAGAATTACTGTTATTAAAAGTTTGCTTATCCCAAATTAAACCACTTGTTTATTTCACTGCCTACTCCAAAAAGGGAGACAATTCAATACCTATATAAATGTATCTTTGAATTTTTGTGGAAATCTAAGGTAGATAAAGTTAAGAGATCAGTTATAACACAAGACTATTTTTCAGGGGGTATGAAAATGATTGATATAAACAACTTTATTACATCCCTTAAATGTTCATGGATAAAAAGGTTAACAAAATCATATAAACCATGGATGGATATTTTTTTTACCATCAATGGACATGATTTTTTACAGAAATTATATGCTTTTGGAGACACTTTTGTATTGGAATGCCTACATAAAGAAAACAATGCCTTTTGGAAAGATGTTCTCTATTCTTGGTCATGTTACATTAAAACTATTAATAACCATCCAACCATCATTAAAGACAATATTTTAAATGTTCCAGTATGGTATAATTCCAATATAAAAGTAGCCAACAAAACAATTTTTTATAAATCCTGGTATAAAAATGGAGTAAAGGTAGTGAAAGATTTTCTTGATGAGGATTGTAATCTTTTAGTTTTTGATGTATTTAAACGCATACATAACCTCAAGGATATATGTATTATGCAATATAATAGCATTACAACATCCATTTTGAAATGTTTGAAATTATTATCTATTGATAGGACTTCTGTTAAAAGAATTCCTAATCCATGTATGCCAGTTTTTTTGCAACCTGTTTTAATATCAGAAAAATGTACTAAAATCATTTACAACTATTTGAATGAGAAAGAGGTTGTCCCAACTGCTATAAATAAATGGAGGACAGAACTAACCCCATATGGTGTTGATGATATTTCAGTAATTGATGTTTTTAAGATTTGTTTTAAAACAACCAATGATTCTTCTGTTCAATGGTTACAGTTTAGAATTTTACACAGAATTCTTCCAGTTGGATATTACCTTAAAAAAATTAATATTAAGTCTTCTGACAGCTGTGGGTTTTGTAAGAAAAATGTAGAAACCATAGTCCATGTTTTTGTTTCTTGTGATATAATTCATACTCTGTGGAGTGAACTGAGTCTACATATTTACAGAAAAAACTTCTGAAAGGATTGGATTCAATGTATTTAATATCATTTTTGGTGAACTTCCATTGACATGTCATAACAAAGTTATTAATTTTATTATTCTATCTATGAAGCAATACTTATTTTCTTGTCTAATGGTGAACAAAGTGCCAACACTGAATGGTTTTCTTTTTCATTTAAAGGTGAAATTTAATGTTGAAAGATACGCTGCAATTCAAAGTTTCAAAGTGCATAAATTTGAAAAACAATGGGATATTTGGAAAGATATATTAGACTGATAATTTTTTTCCCTGTTTTTGTTATTGTTTCCTATGTTTTGTTTTTTTTTTATCTTGTGTATTATTAACTTTACAGCTATTAATCCTTTTCCTTACTTTAATTATTTGTTTGGGGTTTTTTTGTATTTTTTGTTCTTTTTTTTTTTGTTTTTTGTTTTTTATTCTTCAAGCATGTACCCACTGCCTAGCATTATAAAAGTGCATGTACATATAGTTTGGTATTTAAATATCAGGCGAGTGTGTGAGCTGGGGTGCTTGTGTGTGGTTTTTGTGGATGTAGTTGTGTGTATGCTTGTATTTCATAAATAAATAAATTATAAAAAAAAAGATTGTTTAGATGTTCCTCTGTGGATTTCCCGTTATTATTATGTCATCCATATTACAATGGACACCCTGTAGACCTTGTAATACGTTGTCCATAGCCCTTTGCCAAATAGCTGGAGCCGATGCCACGCCGAACACATGCTTATTATACTGAAACAGCCCACGCTGGTTGTTTATGGTGATGTATGGTCTAACCTCTTCACTGTCATTTGTAGGTATGCGTTTTTGAGATCCAGTTTCGTGAACTGTTGGCCCCCTGCTTAGCTTGCAAAGATATATTCTATCTTCGGAAGTGGATACTGATCCACGGCAAGGACAGGGTTTAAGGTAACTTTAAAGTCCGCACAGATTCTCAGTGACACGTTCTTCTTTGGTATGGGAACATAAGGAGTAGCCCATTCACTGTGCTCTACTTTACTAAGGATTCCAGCCTCCACTAAACGATTAAATTCCTTGTCAACATTGGGCCGACATGCGAAGGGAACCGCACGAGCTTTACAGAATTTTGGTGTCGCTGACTCTCTAACTTTGATCCATGAATTGCTCCCCTCAATGGTGCCAAGTTTATCACTGAATATATGTCTGTATATTTCCATCAAGCCATCGAAGCCTTCCTTCAAAGTCTCTACAGCCTTGATTTCTGCCCAGTTTAATTCATGTTTCTTAACCATGCTCGGCTAAACAATTGGGGTCCTCCCTTTCGTACACCATACAAGTTCAAGTTCTGCTTATGATCATTCAAGTCTACTGTCACAGTACACACTCCCAGTAGTGCGATACTTTCACCTGAATATGATCATGGATTAATGTCTGTGTCTTTCAGATTCACATCTGAAAAATTCTCTACATACATCTCCTTGTTTATAACGGATATAGCTGTACCTGAATCAATGCAAGTTCCATGGGTAATATTTTTCCATTTATGTTAGGGTGTACCTAAACTGAATTTCGAGATCCTCCTACTGCATTTATTTTCAGTGAGTACATATATTCCTCTTCGACATCTAGCTCATGAACTTTGGTTTTCCTGGCTTTTTGGTCATGTTTCGGTGACCATATTACAGGGTTGGAAATGTACAGGAATCCGCCGGATGATTTCTATAACATCGGATACAGGATTGGGGGAACGGATGAGGTCGTGAATGGTTATAGCTCTTGTCTCTCTGCCTTGTCTGTTGTGTGTTGATCTTGATGACACCGGTCGATGGAAGATGCTTACTCTGTATTTCCATGGCGTCATTCGATGCGGTTTCCATGGCCACTGCTATGTCAAAAGCCTTCTTGTACTTGAGATCTGGCTCTGACAGGAGCTTCTTATGAATTTGTTCGTTTCTGAGACCGCACACAAATCTGTCTCTCAAGGTATCTTTAAATGCGTCTTTAAACTCACAAAATTCACTAAGCTTTCTCAAGGCTGCATTATACTCTCGGACACACTCCCCCTCCTGTTGATCACGTTTGTGGAAACGAAAACGTTTCGCAATAACTAACGGTTTTGGTGCGTAGTGTTCTTTAAGAATCTTTGTGAGGTCCCCGTAAGTGTTTTCTGCCAGTAATTTAGGGGCTGTTAAGTCTCTTAACAGTGAGTACGTTCTGGTGCCCACGAGGCTCATTAGCGCGGGAACTTTCTTCTCATCTTTGATATCGTTTATACTCGTCGGCCATACTCGTCGCTTTGTTATGTATTTTCCGAATACAGGTAGCACACAACAATGTGGATGTAAACCATTTAATAAACAAAACGGAAACCATGTAAGGTTTAAAACCCATAAATGTAACATGGTTTGTGGCACAGGGGTAGTTGACGCTTTTTTGATAGAGTAAAATTCATGTTCCATATCAAATATCTGAAAATTATTTGAAAATAAACGATTTGATCATTTAAAACAACCCGAACCTGCATACAAAAGAGGAATTGTATGCCACTCCCTTAGGTACTGTGACGGAAGTAAAAATCCGTCGGTCACTTCGGTACAATAACATCCGAGAAAACCGATTTAATTCTATCGGCGCGCAAAAAGACTCATCGGATTATACCCTTCATAATTGTCCATTACGTCACTGAAAGATGTTGACTTCCGTCACAGTTACCTAGCTTGTTTTCGTCGAAAACTCTTTAACATGATATAGTAGGTTTACAGAAAAACGTACATACATTTTAAAAGCATGATGAGGAAAAGATATATTTACTGCGATAATATCATCCCGTGCTTGTTGGATATATAAAGCGGATACATGTTTTATAGTTCCGAAATGACGAATTGGAATGTAATGTAAACATACCGGAGTGGCATACCTTTCCTCTTTTTCTATACAAGGGGGTGTTTTACATTAATTAGATATTTAAAATGGAACATGTTGTGTACATGACATTAATGTAATTTCTATCAAAAAAGTCAACTTCCACGGGGGTTTAAATCGGGGGAGGGGGGGTCATGTCCTCAAGCACCTATGGTTTGTTGTTGACCTTACATGGATTATATGTGGTCAGTAAATTCCATATTAGGTTAAAATGTCCATATGAAATTTACTGACCGCGTATAAACCATATTAGATCAACCACAAACCAAGTTACGAATATATCTTATCAACTGCCTATGTATTACTGACAATAAGATGTAACCATGAAATTCAAGCGTTTTAAAATGTTACAAGTTCAATATGGGTACAAAACATGACTCAATAATGCTCTAAGAATGATGTCATATGCTCAAAGAGAGGTATATTTCGTACTGACTGTGTATTGAATATACACTGTATATACGTGACTGCTGTTAAAGGGGCATGATCACGATTTTGGTTAAATTCTATTTTTCTGTTTTTATTATTTATAATGCTTTATGAATGCATTTCTAATTATCAACTGAAATTTGAGAGTCAGTCCTTGAGTTATAAGCAAAATACAGGGCTCACAATTCTTTGCCATGTAAACAAGGCTCGTGCCCTGTGTTTGTTTACATAGGTTCAATATACCGGTAAAAATAATTATCAAGCTGATTTGTCTATCAACTAATTCATTTTAAGCATAAATAAACAGTTCCTAACGTTTAACAAATTCATTTTAGGTCTAAAACTGGAATTATCACTTCAACATTCAAAATGTAAACAAAAGCTTTGTTTACATAGCAAAGAATTGTAAGCTCTGTACCTCGCTTATAACTCAACGACTGACACTCAAACTTTGGTTGCATATTAAAAATGCCTTACTGAATCATTGTTAACATCAAAATCGAAAAAATAATTTTGACTAAAATCGTGACCATGCCCCTTTAACTAATGATTTCCTTACAAACTAGCAGGTTTGAAACTTTTAAATCTTTAGATAATTCACAGGCCTCCTGATTTTTATTCTGTCTTTTGCTTTACATGTATTTCAAACTTTACCTGCATGTAGTGGAACAGTTTTATGAATGACTTGTCTATTACCGTTTAAGACATTTTACGTACGAGTTAACATTATACAAATATTGACTGGGGTTGAGGGCAACATTGATTATATTAGCCCCCGAGGGACGAAATATTGCCCGACGCGAAGCGGAGGGCAATATATTTGTCCCAAGGGGGCTAATATAATCAATGTTGCCCGAAAACACAGTCAACATTTGTTTTGTTATATGAAGAAACAAACCAAAAATCAAGAAAGGATTTGAAAACAGATCGACGTAATTTTCTTGGCTCAACATAGAGTTCACGAATTCAGTTTTGCGCAAAGTTCATTTCCAAAATATCGTCGGTATCAAAAGGTCACTGGTGATATTCCACTGTCTGTAGGAACTAGGCTAAAGATGTTTTACCTGATTTTACTTCACAATAATTCGCAAATCCATATTCCCGTTATGATAACAAACCATCGCATTGCGCGTCCGTTGTTTTGCTTGCCTTGACTGATTGCCTATTGTGACGTCACCTTGTTTTGGAGTCGCGAAGGTTTATTTACGTTACCGTTTACGAATCAACAAATCAGAGGCGAATAATTAAAATAGAGGGAATATTCTCTAGATATTATTCCTAGCCGGTCAACATTAAAAAAATATTGACCGGTCAATATTTTTTGGACGAACTAACATTACAATTATTGACTATTCGTCTATATAGAGTTATATAGTGAGAATATACTACTGAATATAACAATATTTGTTATTGAAAGTAAAACTGCACAACGTGCACACGCTATTGTGTACATCTACATGCATCTTTAGCGGCTAAATCCTCCATTTACCATAGAGTAAGTTAAATTAACACCAGATACCACTTATCACCTTTTAACTCGTACACATTTCAAGTTTAATGATTTATTACTATAAGACCACATATATTGTATTATACGTAATTCCCGCCATTTTGTAATCGTAACTGTGTCGTTTACATTTGATGTTTGTACCCAGTTTGTGATGTTCCTTTTTTGTTTATTGTAGTATTTTACCTCTTCCGAGAGTCTGTGGAATAAAACTATAAAAACGCACAAAATAGTTATACATCACACTGCAGGTAATCTAATCTAACCCATAGGCGCTCCCACGCTGATTTTCAAGACGAACAATATCTATTTATATATGTCTACCCTCTATACTTTAAAATCAACAAGGCCTGCAACTGTGCGCCATTTTGAATCTCGTCTGCAACCTATTTTTTACTTACTTTAGGGGTTTCCCGGGTAGGGTTGGCTGGTCTTGAACATCGGACACTCTCAACTATTTAAATAAAATATTTGCAAGCCAGAACACCATTCCACCACATACTCACGTTTTTTGACATTTCTCTAGGACTTTGCTGATTTCGGCCGGAAGTACAGTACCGATCAGACCCAACCTAACACCAGAGTAAAACCCAACTAAACCCCGGGTTTACTTTTTAGGTTTACTTGGGGTTTACTTTTTGAAAATCTGGGTCCATTCGGGGTTTACTTTGGGTTTACTTGGAAATTGCTTTTGAGGTCACCTGTATACTATATACGCACTGAAGTGTGAAGCAGACCTGTATTTTATCATACTATCCTACTGACTGTAATTCCTGCCCCTTGTATATTCCGAATACACAGTTAGCGTCTGCTTTCAGGGGTATACTTCTGACTGGGTTTACTCTCTGTGTCCACTCTGGGTTTACTCTGGGTCTACTCTAGTAAACCCAAAGTAAACCCAGGGTTTAGTTGGGGTTTACTTTCTGTTAGGTTGGGTCTGATCGGTACTGTAGCCGATTTTAGACATCTCGATCGTATTCTACTTAGAATGTTTATAGAAAACACCCGAGAATAACTTTTAAACTTAAATTGCGCAGAATTTTAAAAATATTCAACATTCCATAGGAAACCGCAGAATATACCGAATGGTAAGGTTTTTAAATTACTTTTTGATAGGAAAGTAATATAAGAATCATAAAGTTGTGTCATATACTGTTGGTTATAAAATTATTTGAGCGACAAAGGACACCAAGTCTTGGCTTTACAAAATCCTATAGAAAGTTACACATCATCCTCACAACATAGGAAGAAATGTATATTAAGAAATAAAGCAAAAGTATGAACAAACAAAAAATAGAGGGTAGACATATATAAATAGATATCGTTCGTCATTTACAAAATTAGCTGGGGAGCGCATATGATCTAACCCACTGACATATTCCGAGTATAATTTGAAGTGAATATCAACTTGTTACCTTGAAATGAGACAATTGTCTTTTAAATGTCTTTGCACGTCCATTACTTTCCCAAGATCCGCAAGTGCACATGTAAAATTACTTCTTTTAAAATTTACCTGTACGTGTTTATAAGTTATGTATTAGCCAACTTGCACAATGTTATAGCTCATTATGGTCATTGTTTATATTCATATTCATCAATCTAAAACTTTTTAAAGGAATGAAAAAATCATTCTTTCAGTATTATGAGGCCATAATTTCGGTCGGGGCGTGATGAAATCCAATACTCATATACGTTTTACGTTTTTTTCCTTGTTACCTTGATTTATATAATTTCAGCAATTTTACGATTATATATATTTAAAAATAAGTGACGTTTTTACGTTATTTTTGTTCCCTATAATTATACAAACACCGCTTGCAAGTACCTCATATGCGTCATCGATAGAATGTACTCAACTTACATGTAGTTACATGGTTTGTAGTTGACCTAATATTGTTTTTACGTAATCAGTAAATTTCATATAATGCGAGTAAGGAGCCCGAGTCCCATTTCAGAAGTTTCTGACCACGTATAAACCACGAAATTAAGTCTACTACAAACCATGTAACGAATATATCTTACTGACTGCCTACGTGTAAATTACAAAAAGTTAATAAAACACTGAAAATTAAACACTCTATTACATTGTTACAAGTTTTAATCACATATTACAATTTGAGGAAATCGCAATTTAAAGAGACAGTACGGAGCATCTTATTAAAAAACCGACTTGAAAAAATTTTTCGATCGGGTTCGGTATTTTTGTTCTACTCATAAATGTATAAACTTTCAGAAAATTACAAATTTCTCCGTGAAATAAATCTAATTATTTCATTAAAATTAATAATTAGGTATAACCTATACATATATACATCGCCACGTGTTACGGGGTTCCACTTTCTATACCATTACGCATGAGTATTTACTATAAACAAACCAGCATGGCGAGTAAGAGACCGGGTAGGCCTGCTTAATTGACTGAATTGGCAAAGAAAATAAGGTAATAATTGTTCAAAGTTTTTAAAATAACCACAGTTATTATTTTGTAAGCATGTATTTTGCGTGTTTATCATAGGAGTTGCTACAACCTATATTCATTTTTGTAAGTGAGGCCCCTTGAGGGATAATCTGACATATTTAAGTCTGTTAATTTTAAAATGAATTGAAATTGGTAAACCATTAATAAATTATCGAGAAAGTGATGATGTTTTCCGTTTAGAGACCCCCTTTTACCTCGTATAGCATGATGACCGTAGTCGGGCAAAGATATTGTAGTTTTCAGCACGTGTCAATTACTGTCAATCAAAATCCACGTGGTACAAATAAACGATATAAGATTATTTCGGTTTGTACGACCCTTAAATTTCCGGAAGCTCATAATTACATTAATTAGGTATGTAAAAGGGATTTTTATGTACTTCAACTGTCACAATCAACGTTATTTCGTATTTCCTAACGATACAATGGGTAAATCCGAAGTTATTCACTCATGTGTTTTCAGCTGTACTGTCGCTTTAAGTATTTTTCAAATCTGCTTCGAAGTGGAAAAAGTGACTATTTCTATTATATTCCTTTAGTAAATGTGCATGTACCTGAATTTTGAGATGACCCCTCAAAAGAACCAGATAGTAAATTTTCTTCAAACTTCGCAAATTTACTATTGGTTATATCACATATTCTTATGGTTAAAAAATAAAGAGTTTTTACGCTAAAAATCCTTAATCGGCCTCCTTGGTACATACTGACGGTGTATGGCTTATGTTCATGGTCTACACAGAACTGCTGTTTGCCAATGATTTTCTTATAAATTAGTAGGAGGTAAGATATAATACGTTACAAATTTAATTTGTATTGTTATCACAAAGACAATGGGAAATGTAAACATATAGGGATAAATGTGTAGATTTAAATATTATACGATTTATGTAATCAGTACACTGTATTCAAATGCTGAATGCAAAATAATTATAAAGATAAAACTTCCAGGGGCTCGTAACGTAAAGGGTACCAAAGTCTAACACAGTGCTTAATTAAGACTTAGGTACGTGTATATTTATCACATAAATGTAACAGTTTACACAAAATTATTATCTCAATATCAAAGTTTTGGTTTAATTGCTATAAATATTAACAGTGATCGTAATGAGCTGTAATAATTTCCATGTAGTATGCAAGCGGGCTTGTGAATATATCCTAGATTATTAATTGCGTACTGGTCAGTTTACAAGAAGTAACAATATGAATTATGTAAACTCGCGAAACTTGAGAAAAAAGGACGTTTAATCCGCAGTGATTTTAAAGAACGACTATAGCTTCTTTTCAAGATATCGACTTAATGAAGAAATTATACTTGGAGCACGTGAATTAGTGAGGTAAGATGAAGACCGAAAAACAAAAGAAATCCCAAGGTATATTCTAACAGCATCGTGTTATTGTTCCACAGGCAGTCTTCAAGAACGACTAACCTAGTGAACATTTGACAAATCAAAGAGGTAAGAACTGAATACTTTGCGTTAGATTCTGATTGCACACACAAGTACTCTGAAGTTGACATTAAAAAGATGCTCGAGTTTCTGATAGACAACATCTATATCAAGTCTCCCAACAATGTGTTGGAATTCCCATGGGTACCAATTGTGCCACATTGTTAGCAGACCTATTTTTGTATTCTTATGAAGCAGAATTTATTCAAAAATTTGTACGTGAAAAAAATAAATCACTCGCTGTGGCCTTCAACTCAACATTTAGGTATATCGACGACGTATTATCAATTAACAATTGTTATTTCCATACTTACGTCGACTCGATATATCCCAGTGAACTTGAAATAAAAGATACCACAGAGTAAGCGTGATCTGTTTCATATTTGGATATTTTACTGGAAATGGACATTGATGGTAACCTAACAACAAAACTTTATGATAAACGCTATGACTTCAATTTTTCTATAGTCAACTTTCCTTACTTATGTAGCGATATACCTTCATCACCTGCATATGGTGTTTTGTCTCTCAGTTAATTCTATACGCAAGGGCATGCTCTTTGCATGAACAGTTTCTAAGACGAGGCAAGCTACTGACAAACAAGTTGTTAAAACAGGACTATCAACAGTCTCGCTTGAAGTCATCTTTTCGTAAGTTCTATAGTCGATACAACGACCTTATCAGCAAATACAATCTTCCAATGAGTCGCATGCTGACTGACGTTTTTCATACTAATTGTAAGACCATAATTAATTACCTAATTGTCTACGGACTTTTGCGGTTCTTATTTTCCCGATTACGACAAAGAGCACACGGCGGGTGTGACCGGTCAGCAGAGGATACTCACTCCTCCATGGCACCTGATCCTACCTCTATCGTGGAGGTCCGTGTTGCTCTGCTTTGAATTTGTATTTCGTTTTGTGGATTTTTGAGATAGTTGACGGTTTGTTATTGTCATTTTTTCATTTATAGCTTTGAGCTGTATAAAAATGCTAAGTACACTTACAATATACGTATTCAACTTTGAATTTTGTGTCTGTAAAATAACTTCTACCCCTACCTAATACAAAAGATACCTTGCACTTGTTTCTATATATAAACCAAATAGTAACCCAAGATAATGATTTATTATTGATTACCACAAATTCCATAGAAGAAATGACTAATTTGGTTTTCCTTCTTAACAAAAGCTTGACTTAGCTAAGACATTAATAAAAAATTGCTATATGTTACGGTATAAGACAGAATGACAGAGAAGTCGCACCCTGGAGAACTAGTACCCTAGTGATGCGGTACTAGTTCTCTTGTTATTATCTTGCAAGTAGATTTATTATATGACAATAACATTTTTAGGTCACCTGAGTAATCTGTTTTCGTCCGTCGTCGTGCGTCGTGCGTTAACAATTTACATTTTTAACTTCTTCTTAAAAACTACAAGGCCAATTGTTCCCATTTTTGGTGTGAAGCATCTCTATGGTAAGAGGAATGTAAATTGTGAAATTGGTGGTTCTACCACCCCCAGGGTGCCACAGGTGGGGCCAAATATGTATAAAACAGCCAAATTTTCAAAAATCTTCTTCTCTACTCCCACACATGTGAGGAAAAAACTGATTGCATGGTTATGATGTCCATGAAGCCCTCTACCAAAATTGTGAAATTTATTGCCCCTGGGTCAGGGGTTCAGGCACTAGGGTGGGGCCAATATGGCCATATAGTAAAAATGTATTAAATCTTAGAAAATCTTCTTCTCTACTCCCATAGATATTTGTTAAAAACTAAATGCATGGATATGATGTCCATGAAGCCCTTTACCAAAATTGTTAAATTTATGGTCTCTGGGTCAGGGGTTTAGGCTCTAGGGTGGGGCCAATATGGCCATATAGTAAAATCTGGGTCAGGGGTTCAGGCTCTAGGTTGGTGCCAATATTGCCATATAGTAAAAATGTATTAAATTTTAGAAAATCTTCTTCTCTACTCCCATATATATTTGTGAAAAACTAAAGGCCTGGATATGATTTACCATAAGTCTTCTACCTAAATTGTGAAATTTATGACCCCTGAGTCAAGTGTTTAGGCACTAGGGTGGGGCCAATATGGCCATATAGTAAAAATGTATTAAATCTTAGAAAATCTTCTTCTCTACTCCCATATATATTTGTGAAAATCTAAAGGCATGGATATAATGTCCTTGTGTTAAGTGGCATCAAATAGTATGAAGGTCATGGGCCCCGGGGGCCTGTCCTGCCCCACCTAAAACAGGAAGTGCACAAATAACTTGAAAACGGTTAAGAACCCTACCCCTAAACCATATATATTCTTGTTCCCTGTGTTAAGGGCCATCCAATAGTATGAAGGTCATGGGCCCTGGGGCTTGTCCTGACCCCCTCTCAAACAGGAAGTGCACAAATATCTTGAAAACGGTTAATATCCCCACCCCTAAACCATATATATTCTTGTTCATCGTGTTAAGGGCCATCAAATGGTATGTAAGTCATGGACCTCAAGGGTGGTCCTGACCCCCCTCAAACAGGAAGGGTCCAAATATCTTGAAAACGGTTAAGAACCCCACCCCTAAACCATATATATTCTTGTTCCTTGTGTCAAGAGGCATCAAATGGTATGTAGGTCATGGGCCCCGGGGATGGTCCTGACCCCCCCCCCCCTCAAACAGGAAGTGCACAAATAACTTGAAAACGGTTGAGATCCCCACCCCTAAACCATATATATTCTTGTTCCTTGTGTCAAGGGGCTTCAAATGGTATGTAGGTCATGGGCCCCGGGGATGGTCCTGACCCCCCTCAAACAGGAAGTGCACAAATAACTTGAAAACGGTTGAGATCCCCACCCCTAAACCATACATATTCTTGTTCCTTGGGTCATGTTAGTTCACCTGATATATAGTAAAGGACCCCTGGAAACATCATGAAACTTTGTGGGTCATCCCTACTCTATATGATAGCCTTGTTCGTTTGGGAGACTTTATAATCGCCCCGATTATAATTACATCTTGTTTTTCCTTGCTTCTTCCTAATGGAGTTATCTTCCTTTGTTTGTTCATATTTAGTAATTAATCATTGAATATAATGTAATTATAAAGAAGTTGTATGATCAAAAGAGTTATGCAAGGCTTTTTATCATTTGAATCAAAAACAGTTTTTGAACTTTCGAAATAAACAAATAGACTTCTTAATAGTAAAGTAATTATTGGCTAACTAAAATCACTGATAAAAAGGAAAATGATTTTGGTAAATATGCCAGATGGTGATTCTCAACGAATGTTGAATATTCAAAAACTGGAACAGGAGAAGTGAGTAACTCATGATGGCTTTTATCGATAAAGCTGGGGTTTTTTTTGGGTTTAAATGCCCACAGGGAGAGTTTCTGTCTGCCCCGGGGGATGGGGATGGGATGTTGTTTTAGATAAAACATGAATAATAGCCACCTT
Source organism: Magallana ariakensis (assembly GCA_020458035.1). Taxonomy (NCBI): domain Eukaryota; kingdom Metazoa; phylum Mollusca; class Bivalvia; order Ostreida; family Ostreidae; genus Magallana; species Magallana ariakensis. The sequence goes on along the minus strand of CM035812.1, from coordinate 63,297,070 downwards.
GTTATTATTATTAAATTATTTTCTATCAGAGTCTTGAACCTTTTCAATATCAGGTCATGCACTCTTTTATGATCTTTTAACTTTTTCACTAAAATTATAGGTTTTATAGTCCTTTTTGAAAGATTTCAGGCAAGGAGGTGGTCGTCATTACAAATTAAATTTTTTTATATTCCAGAATAAAACTTAATTAAATGCATATATGAGACTCTTTAACAAGCTTGTGTATGGGTTGTGCTACTCAGGTGACTGTTAAGGCCTATTGGCCTCTTGTTATTGATATAAACATCGATAAGTTGGGAACTGGTTTTCAAGTAGCTAAAGTAACAAAAATGGTTGTGTGTACTGGGCATTCTATTAATACTGTGGCACACGGTAATCTATAAAAAATATATGTATGTATAAAAATATATACGAAGGTATTGGGTGTTTATTAACGGTATATTCATGACTTTCCTGTTTTATTATATCGTATCTACTTTAAGGGAAAATTATAATTATAGGATATAGTATAATCTCGTCAAAATGGAGCCATGGGTGGGATTTAACCCATGGAGGATTGACGTACAATGTTGGATTTTACCCCCCCCCCCAAAAAAAAAAACCCATTCAAAACCGTTGTAAATATGAATTTAACAGATTGATTACATGTAATACATTTTTAAAATTGGAACGCAATAATGATGTTAATTACAATTATAAAAAGTTGTTTAAGGTTAAGAAATTATATTTTCAGTACCTTGGACAGTCTTCTTTACATGCATATCGACATTTCTTTAATGCCAAGTCTATCTAATTGATCCCCTGTATTTTCCAGGGAGGGGGGGTCTGAGGGATATCTTATGTTTGCCAGTGAGGTGACAACACACACCAGAAACGGGAATATATACCCTCACTTTGGCTTGTAACACTGTGCTGGATAATTATGCCACTGCCAAGGTGGACTTTTTGCACCTGTCGACAGTGTAAGTATCGAAAATTTTCAATATGCCATATATTAGACCATTGTTTTAAGAGTTTAAAACAAATTTTGTTTTAATGTATCTCACCTCTCAGGTAAGATTTTAAACTTTAAAAAATAAATCCTACAGAAAAGTAATTTTTCCTAAAGGAAAGTCAATTTTTCTATAGGATATTTGGAATATCCTACCGAAATGAAAGAACTTCCTATTGGAATTTAAATTCCCATAGGATTTGAACAAAATTCCCGTAAGAAATTTAAAATCCGATAGGTAATCTTAATTTCCTTAGAAAAACTACATTCCTGAATTAAATTCCTGTAGGAAATTCTTTTCTCATATAGGAATATAATTCCTGTAGAATTTTTAGAAAATCCTATAGGATTAACAATATTTCCTGCAGGAAAATTATTTCTTCCATGGGAATTATTATTTTCCTATGGGATATTTATTTTTAAAGGTAAATATCTCACCTATTAGGTAAGACAAACAACAAACAAAAGTAAAGTGGTTATATATCTTTAGGCAATGGTTTTATTTTATATATATGGACTTTTTAAGGTGCAAAAATACTACATTTCCAATGGCATAATTATCCGGCACAGTGTTTTGTGTAAACAGTATAGTTCACAGTTCGCCGCTCCATTGAACACAGATCGCCGCTATCAAATATTAATTCCATCTTAATTTTTCAAGACATGAAAATATTACACTTTGGTATTCTCAACTGATCTTTATGACGGTTTTTAAAGTCATGTAAGAATGCCTTCAATAATTTATTTTTGTACAAATCATGACAAGTTCAAGTTTTTCATTATTCATTTCGTATTGACATAATAACTGCACATATTATAATTATATATTTTTTAAATATTGAGACCTACCATTAATATTTATTTTGTCGAATTAAAAAAAAAATAAGATCAGTATAAAAGTAAATTAAAGCTTTATAATACATAATTATAAGCTACTTGCACTAAACTATGCACTGACTGTAGCGTTTAATAATGAAATGTATCCTTGCTTGTGCTATTCTGTTTTTTTTAATGTCTAATAATCAGTAGCTTCAAAACTTTTTCCAAGACGGGTTAAATAACTAAATTAATAAATTAATAAATAACTTTACTATAAATAGATTTTTTAATTAAATCCAATAGTCGGAAACTTGCGAAGTATATTACTGTATATCAGCATATCCTTGTATAAGTACATTTATAAGCATTATTAATATTAACATTAACAGGAAACACATAAATTTCTCCAGGGTACGACTTTTTTAAGAGAAGCCGTACCTATCATTAGGTTACGAGTTCTCTTTAGGGTACGGGTTCTCCAGGGTACGACTTTTCCTGATACCATAAGACATACTGAAGTAGGACTTTGGCATGTCCTTAGATATCGCCAAAGTCCTACTTATGACCCTACATAAGTCAAAATCTTAGTATGCTTTATGTTGCGAGCCCCAGTTTTGTGCTTACAATACTAAGACATATATAAGGCACCTTCTCCAGCCGGCCACCCAAGTCCCAGCTAAGCACTTTCCTAGTTACGGAATTAAGTCTAAAAGTGCGCTTAATTAATTCCTACTTAAGCACTCTTTTAGACTTAAGTACCTTTTATGATACAATGTCATATGAACGAGCCCCCGTATTTGCAGTTCATTTTAAGTTTAAATGTGTAACAATGCAACATCCAACGTGACTGTCGAGGTCGCTAATTTGTTTATCAAAGAGAAATTTTTCTTTCCAACACATTTTCAGGCTGAATATTCTCCACCCACCCCCCTGAAACTATTGTGAAAAAAGAAACAACGAATCACAGGGAAAACAAGATCACTTATTATAAACATTTGTACCCAGTTTTTGTCAGGTATTTCGGAGATGAGGAATAGTATGGCAAATTCCTTCCAACCTTCCTTTTGAATAATGTGATCAATGATTACTTCAATACATGCTTCTTGGTATCCCATTATACACATTTGCTGTTTCTGCTTCACCTACAACAATGTTATTAAAATAGTGATATTATGAACCTTTAAGGCTGACGCGCGCGCGCGCACAGACACACACACACACACACACACACACACACACACACACACACACACACACACACTAATAAATCATATTACGTGGGCAAGTGTTTAACAATGCGATGTTCTGTGTCTTGTTTATTGTTTGAAAAATGTTCATCTTTTTTTCATTGGAAAGTAGAGTAGAGGTCACAAAAAGATGCATTACTTAGATGATTCTTTATTTGTTGGATCAGCTATCTTTAGTAAATGAACGGAATTGATGCAACGATTTCAGGAATTATGTGAAGATTTGGGGGTTCGAACTGCACCCGAAAAATACAAGGTAGATGTAATAGCTTAGAATATTTGGGACTAGAAATTGATTCTCTGCAAAGTACAATTTTTGTTCCTAAAGAATAAGTGGAGGAGTTACTGAACAAGATTAAGTATGTCCTTGGCATTAAAAAAGTAGCAAAAATCACAAAATAAGAGTCATGATTTTGTTGAGAGCCTTAGTACTCAAAACTTTGCAAAAAAGCATATAAATTGAAATTCAGCATATTCCAGGTGTTAAGAACAATAGGGCAGATGCTATTTCTCGTTTTCAGTTTTGGAAGTTCATCAGCTGGTTCCTTGGGCTCAGCCTTATCCCTTTGTTTATTTGTTTAGTTGTTTAGTCCCTACACAAATTTGACAAGTTAAAATAGTTGAGCACCTTGTTGAAACTAAACATAAGTATTTCTGAGAATACAAACAAAGTTTATAAGCAAAGCAGTCAAGACTTTTTCAAATTTAGGGTAGACAAGTCTTTGCAACAGTTGTGGCCAACGCCTATTGACCGTTCTATCAATTTTATTGCATACATGTATAAACGTTAGAATTGTTAAGTGTTATCTCTCAGCTTTGAGTTTCTTCATAAATGTTCATGGTTGGTTGAATCCAGTTAAATCATATCTGATTAAGAAATTGCTTAGTGGCTACAAAAGGTCGGTCTACTTTGACTAGTGATATTAGAAGGCCTATGAATTCCAGATGCTTCTTAGTATTATATATACATGTACTTTGCCTCAAGTATCATATTCAACCTGAGACGCAATATTATTTCAAGGTGCATATTTGTTAGCCATTTTTGCTTTTCCTAAAGTAAGTGAGGTGGTGGCCCTTAAGTCAGATTGTGTTCAATTACTAGAAGACCATGTTATTCTTTCTATCAAAAAGCTCCAAGACTGGCCATATGTATTAGGGCTCATCAGTGAAAGTATGAAGTCGCCAGTAAACTCACGATTTAAGTTCATTAAAATGTATTTGCTCTTTCAAAAAATAAAGGAAACACGTTTTTGGTCTTTAAAATAAAACGATAAATTGAGAATCAACAATGGTAGTCAGCAATGTAAAAAAAAAACAGTATTGTAAAGGGTGCAACATTTATCGTATACATTTTTAATGGCACAATATACATTACAAATTGAAGTATTTCAAATAAAACCATGCATATGTACGGAAGCGTATTAGTGCCACATTATATTTTTTCTTTAGAATTCCAAGATTAAAAATGGAATTTCCAACTTTAAAGTTGATTTTTCCAACTTTAATCTTGGAATTTCCAAATTTAAAGTTGATTGTTCCAACTTCAAAGTTGGAATTTCCAACTTAAATCTTGGAATTTTCAATTTTTTTGTTTGAATTTATTTCTGGTAAATATAACAGTATACATGATATGACAGGACAGACAAACTGGACATAAACTTATTGTTGTATATGTTTGAACTAGAAGATTTCATATAAATATATAAGATTAAATCATTTAAATGCATTCAGTATCGGGTATCAAATAGAAAAATAATTTTGAATCAAATAAATGTTATCTTAATATGTAAAACAAGAGGGTGTCGTTAATTAAATGCAGGATAAGAAAGAAGCACACTAAGAGACAATTAAGATCAAAACAAAGCCTTGGAATTTGTATCTACATGACGTTAATAAAGATCACTTATTAAAAGAAATTCGTCTGAAATTTAAAAAACTTATCGTAATAACAACAGAACATTAACGTTGGAAATTTCAAGATTAAAGTTGGAAAATACAACTTTAAAGTTGGAAAAAGCAACTTTAAAGTTGGAAATTCCAACTTTAAAGTTGGAAATTCCAACTTCAAAGTTGGAAAAATCAACTTTAAAGTTGGAAATTTCAAGATTAAAGTTTGGAAATTCCAACTTTATTCTTGGAATTTCCAACTTTAAAAGTTGGAAAAATCAACTTTAAAGTTGAAAAAATCAACTTCAAAGTTGGAAATTCCAACTTTAAAATTTAAAAAAATTTACAATGTGGCATTAATACGCTTCCGTACATATGGCATATTTGTATTTAAAGTAGTTCGAGTATCGCACTACGTCACAAACCCGTTATATGCTTAGCTACATCATCAATTTGAGACCTACATGTACATGCAGTATAAAAAGTTGAAGCTCGCAAAATGCATCGTCGGAAACCCACGGTTGATTACGCGTCGTTCCTCTCTCCATCACCCGTGGGTCAGTTTAAACATTGACGCTCGTATTGAAGCACGCAAGTTGATTGGTGGCTCATATAACACCCCGAGTAAATTGGTCCAATGAACAAGTCGCTTTTAAACGCTCGTTTGTTCCAATAATCATTGAAACCACTGGATTTTGTGACGTCGGCATATCTTCGTTATGGTGGCCTATCTCTGCCCCTTGTGTGCAAGTTATTTTTCTATTAACTATGTCGACATGCAAGATAAATATGTTGACATGCAAGATAGTTATGACAACATGCAACATATATATGTTGACATGCAAGAAAACTGCAATCAAATAAGAATTATAAAAAATCAAAACAAAATCTCAAATATCGCCAACATGTGACATCCAAGATGCTAGATGCTACCTGTTTATGTCGAAATGCAACTTATTTATGTTTACATGCAAAATAGATATGTTGACATGCAACATATTTATGTCGACATGCAACTTATTTATGTTAACATTAAACTTCTTTATGTCGACATGCAACTTATTTTTGTCGACATGCAACTTAGTTATGTTAACATGCAAGATAAATGTGTTGACATGCAACATATTTAAGTCGACATGCAACTTAGTTATATTGACATAGAACTTATAAGTTGCATGTCAACATATTTATCTCGCATGTCAACATAAGTAAGGTGCATGTTGACATATATAAGTTGCATGTCGACATAGAGAAGTTGCATGTTGACATAAATAAGTTGCATGTCGGCATAGAGAATTGCATGTTGACATATGTAAGTTGCATGTTAGCACATTTATCTTGCATGTTAACATAAATAAGTTAAATGTCGACATAAATAGGTAGCATCTAGCATCTTGGATGTCACATGTAGGCGATATTTGAGATTTTTGGAGATTTTTTATAATTCTAATATTATTTCAATTTTCTTGCATGTCAACATAGTTATGTTGCATGTTGACATAATTATCTTGGATGTCAACATATCTATCTTGCATGTTGACATATTTGATAGAAAAATAACTTGCACACAAGGGGCAGAGATATGCCACCATACTTCGTATACTAAATTAACTATCTGTTTACTTTTATTGACAGGCCAGTCAGGTGAATGAGTTGCAAGGCATCGTGGGCTTCTACAAGTTTCAGTGAATACAAACAAAGCGTATTGAAAAAAACAAAGTCATTGGAAACTCGTTTTCAATTTTTTTTTCAGATAAATGGAAAAAATGTCCGAAATAACATTTTTGTGCTCACATTTTAAAAAGATATTGCTTACGAGGCCTTATATCAACATATTTAAATACCCCATTGTCAAAGTTCAAAAGAGAGGTACATGTATGTCTTATTGAATTAAAAGCATTCAGTACGTTTTTCACGTGATGCCCCTAGTTTGGAACAACATAAGTAGAATGCGCTTGGAATTTTTCTTCAGGGATACCCATCAAAATGCTTAGCGTACAACAAAAATTTTTATGGTGCTAGAATTCGTTATATTTCCAATGCCATTTCAAAAGCAATGTTCATTCCCCGCTTAGTGTTATGCAGACATTAATATTTTTACAAAAAAAGTAAATTAATACCCTAGACCCTGAAATACAATAAAATACAGTTTAAAAAGAGGAAGAAATTGAGCTAAATAAAGACGAAAATGAAACAAAATCTCAACTTTTGGCTCTAATAGATAAAAATATTTCAATTTTACCCGAGGAATTACTTCAATATTTTGAAGTCGAGAAAAAGAAATAATTATTGCTACAACTGCTAAAAAAATCTGTTTGTACTTGTATGCTAATGTTTGCTAGTCTTTCGATACCGATCGATTTTTTTAAACCACAGTATGTTTCAATATGAGCATGGAACAAAGTCTGTGGTACATAATATATCCTTTTTATTAGTTTTTGACCTCTTAAAGTAAAAAACAAGTTGTATAAAATTTCCGGCAAATAATTAAATGTGTATAAAACCGACAAAAACCACGTGTGAATATTGAATCGTAAAGACCTAGTAGACCGTCATGCTTCGCGACTCATTCACTGGATTGGAGAATCTGTTTGACGAAAATATTGTCACATGTTAAATAACGTATCCATATAAGGTATTGTACCCGAAACAGAAGAGCTCCATTTCTGTAACGACAAATTTGATTGGATGATATTTATAAATATTTGCTCACTAAAACGAGCGTTGAAGTTTAAACTGACCCACGGGTGATGGAAGGAGGAACGACGCGTAATCAACCGTGGGTTTCCGACGATGGCAAAATGAGGATATAACAAAATTTCTTATTTTAAAAATTTGAATAGTGATTTGTTGTATCATTTTAAGTAGTATATTGATACCCTAATGACACTACCCCTTCGTATGATTAACAATAACATTACATGTAGATACATTGCATGTACATCTTTAAATCGGATGTAAGAGATTGAAATGTTGTAAATTGCTTAAATCACGGTGATCTCTATGCATAATTTACCCAGCTTAATTATGAGGGCCCTGTTCTGCGGGCGTCCTATAGTGATCAATCTGTCCGTCCGTTCGTCCGAAATCTCTTGTTCAGAGCATATCTTCTCTCCTCTTGGCCCAATCTGGCTCTTACTTCACCAAAAGAGTGCCTATTCGTAAAGGGTGTGCAGTGACCTGAAACAATGTTTCTAGGTCTAAGGTTAAGGTCATAGCTAAATTATATGAAAAATCCTTTTACGGAGCATATCTTCTCTACCCTGGGTCCAATGTGGCTCACACTTCACCCACAGAGTGCCAATGGTCAAAGAATGTGCAGTAACATTTAATAAAGTTTGTAGTTCAAGGTCATATCGGACCATGCAAAAATCCTTTTTTCAGAGAATATATACTCTCAACTTAGCCCTATTTGGGTCATACTTCACATAAACAGATCTTTAAAGTAAAGGGTGTGCAGTGACCTTGAACCAAGTTTCAAGGTCAAATGTGAAGGTCATATCAGAATTACATATTGCTGATTCTTTTAAATTCTTTAGACTCTGGCCCCTGGACGATTCTTGGACCTCACAAGGGGTTCAGAGTTTGATGTAGTTTTATATCCCATATATAATCAATTGTTTAGGATCTTTTTTAGAACTGCAATGCTCAACATGTGATATGACTATAAAATCATCCTGTTAGAAAAGGGACTTGATTATAAACATAAGAATATTCAGGGGAAAATGAATTTTTATTTATACAGGATCGACATGTATTATACCACATTGTCCAGATATTTTATATTATGACTCCATTAAGCTGATTTTATCATGCCTATTGTTACTCAGGTGAGCGATGTGGCCCATGGGCCTCTTGTTTACTTTTTCGGGATTGTTTTTTGAAAATGAAAGTAAGTTTTTAATTTATTTCTCAATCATTATTTATCAGGTAAAATTCAATTATAGCTTACGGACATCATATCACACGGCCAAAGGTATATAGCTTTACTCTGGTGCAGGCGTTTCGTAGTTTATTGGCGAAATGTCTTAATTTATAAGTATAGAATTCTACGGTTAAATACAAATGATGTGTCAACGAAGAAATCTTGGATTTTTCCCTTTTATCGATTTGAATTGTACATCATTGACATGTATATGTTTATTTAAGTTTAAAATCAAAAATTAAAGAATTTAAAAAACCGGGGTCCGACGGTTATTTGAGTTTTCCAAAGAGGGGGGAGGGGTCAGAGGCATATTTTTGGTAATTTTATAATGTAATTTAAAGAAATTTGAATTTAACAGGGGGAGGGATCCGGATACCCCCTCTGTACCCCCTAGATCCGCGCATGGATGGAAGCCTGAATAGCGTATTACGTATTCAGGTGGTAAATTAACAATATCAATTAATTAAATAAATAAAATGAATACAAAAGGTTACAGTTTATTTATAAGTCTTTATTACTATAGTCTGTCCCAAGGTATGAATCTATACTACTATATTAAAATAATAGACTCGAATTTTTGGGCTTTAATACCGAGAAATCGGAAGAGTACTGTCTTTTGTTTTATATATTTTAAACATCATTGGTACTTGAAGATTACCAATATGTTTTTATTTTTTCTCAATCAAGCTTCACTAATTAATAATCAACGAAAATTCCTTTTAAAAATCCGGAAATCATCTGGATTTTTTGGATTTTACAATCTTGCGCATGCGCATTACATTCACGCTAAATCACGGAAGGCTTTTTAGTTTATGTTTCCACAATATCACATTTGTATAGATAAACTCAGAAACGATAATACAAATACGTGTAAATTTTCATTGAAAGTTTGCTACATGTTTATATTCTGTTCATCAAAGAAAATACGGGAGATAACTCTAACTCAGTGCATTTGATTTGAAAAATCCCGAGATTTCCGAATGTCAACATGGTGTGTAAATTTGAAGCGATTATAAAACGTTGGGGAAAAAGTGTTGAATTCTTCATTAATATGAATTAAATTTTAGATGAAATGTATTTACAGCCGCAAAATGGTTTGTTACGAATAATTTGACTGATATTTTCAATAGAGCTTCATTAATTTTCTCAATCGTATCGGAGCGATTCTGCAGTTTTTTGCTACATTACGGGTATTTGGGAGGCATTTTAACTGTGGTGAAGGCCTGTCCCGAGACACAGATTATTCTATTAGAATAAACTTATATTATTCCGATATCATATGCAATGTCAACGCACGGGTCAAAGTCTAGTGTATATGAAAATTCTTGTCCGGAGCATATCTTCTCTCCCTTTGGTCCAATCTGGTTCATACTTCACCCATAGAGTGCCTGAGATCTTGGACTCAGCACACCTTAGATATGATAAAATACTATGCTGAACCAATTTATAATCGTTTGTTACCTCAGACTAACACACATGTAGCTTAACTTTACTTTTAAAGTAGGCGAGGCTAGAGTACTTCTCGATTAAAAAAAATTGCGCATTTTTAAAAGCATGATTCCACAATTATGTGACTGTGTTTAATAGATAATTGAATAATTATGTCACTATAAAGTTTAAATCTCAAGAAAAATACATCAAAATATGAAATTATTTTACACTAAGCTGTCACTGCATGGTTAACAAAGTAGTGCGAGGCGTAATTTGTGCGCAAATAGTGGAATTCGCCGAATGCCTAATACTTTACATGTTATCTTCATTAATATAAAATCATAATTATGTTAGAAGTATAAACCCTTTAAATTCTCAGGTAAAAAGTCAGGGCCATACGTGATACAACGTACAAAGAACTATGTGCGGGATAAAGTGTTTTATGCCCCAAAATCATATAGTGGTTAAATCATTGATGTTCTCAAGGCTTTCACGTTTCTGTTAGAAACATATGCACATGGTCCACGTATTTCAGTCCTTTTTTAAAGGACAGGGACTTGTTTATCTATTTATTTTTTGTCGAATTTTTTTTTATAAAGCTCGAATTATAACACTTTGTGAAATAATTCGCATACATCTCAGCACCCAAGTAAGCCGGAAATATTTTGTCTATTGTCGTCAATTTAATTCTGTATTTTCATTTCTTTATAAATATCGGGTGTAGTGTCGCAGATTTGTCTAGCTATAGGTATTTCGATAATTGGTCGTGTTTTCTTTTTCGGCTAAATAATACCAAAAATTATATAGAGTATGCACTCATGTCCTCAGAAATTAACCAATCTTTCCTCTTTTCTCTTTCTTTCCCTCTTACTGGAATGAGACTTACCAAGGAAAATATACGCCTAATACGGGCCGGTAATTTGCTCAGTCTGTGTTTACAATTCTTAATGAAATATACCAATATACAGGTAATTAATGACTAAAATTAAAATTATATCGGCTAATTGTCAAGGATTAAATGATTCTAAGAAAAGATATTTTTCAAAACTATAGGCAACAAAAATGCAATATCCTATGTTTAGTAGACACACAATTTACTGAGGAGATGGAACAAGATATTAGAAACGAATGGGGCTATGAAGCGCGTTTTAATTCGTATTCTTCCAAGTCAAGAGAAGTTTCTATTTTCTTTAATAACAATTTTGATTTCAAAATACATGAGCAAATCAAAGTATAGAGAATACGGGGAATTTATTAGCTCAAGGTATTTTAATAGAAAATAGAAAATTAAGCCTATTATGTTTGTATGGACCTAATGCGGATACTCCGGAACTTTATCAGAATTTGAGCCATATTGTCACAAAGCTCCAAAATGATGAGATGATTTTTGTTAAAGATTTTAACCTTGTATTAGATACAAGTCAAGATTACTATAATTATTTACATGTTGATAGTCCGAAAGCGAGGGAAATAGTCCTAGAGCATATGATTTCTTACAATTTAGTATATATATATATATATATAGAGAGAGAGAGAGAGAGAGAGAGAGAGAGAGAGAGAGAGAGAGAATTTCATCCAAATGACAAGAGGTATACTTCTGAAGCAAGCACGTCTAGATTTTTTTTTCTTATTTCAGCTCTACTTATAAAAAAAAGTTAAAATGATATCATGACAAGTTATAGATCGAATCATTCTCTTGTACTTATCTCTTTAAAGTTTAATAATTTTAAACATGGCAGTGGCCTTTGGAAATTTAACAACTCACTTTTAAAATATTTAGAATATGTTAAAAGTATTAATTGTCATATCAATCAAATTAAAATGCAATATGCAGTTCCAGTATACAAAAATGAAAGTATTCTGGATATCCCAGATTATGAAATCCAATTTACAATTAATGAACAGCTTTTTCTAGAGACACTGTTGGTGGAAATTAGATCTAAAACTATCTCATATGCAAGTTTTTTTTTAAAAAGCAAAGGACAAAAAAAGGAAAAGGAGAAGAGCTTTTAGAATTAGAAAAGGAGTATGAAAAACATATAGATAAAATAAATGAAAAGAAAAGGGAATTAGAAAATATCACAAATTATAAAGTTTTGGGTAGTTTGGTGCGTTCACGTTCTAAATGGATAAATGAGGGAGAAAAACCAACACAAGAGGATATTTTAAACGAACTGGAGACCTTTTATCAAAAATTATATACACAAATAATTTAATGATAGCAGAAAATACAGATATTTCACTGAGTGACATTCTAAAAGAGTATTATGTCCCTAAATTATCTGATGATGAAAGATGATGAATCAATTGAAGGATACATAACACAAAAGGAAGCTTCTTTAATTTTAAAAAGTATGTCAAACAATAAAAGTCCAGGCAGTGATGGGTTTATGAATTTTTCAAAATGTTTTGGAATAAGATAGACTCCTTTGTTGTTACACGATGTAGATCTTTAAAGTATGGATATAAGGTAGGGGAACTATCATCTACTCAAAAAACAAGGAATTATAACTTGTATATCCAAGGAGGGAAAGAGCAAATTCTCCCTTGGTTACTAGAGACCTATCTCATTGCTCAATGTTATATACAAAATCGGGCGGATCAGGATGTATAGCAAGTAAGATAAAAACTGTTCTAAATAAAATTAGTAGTAAGGATCAAACAGGTTTCATCACTGGAAGATATATAGGAGAAAATAATAGATTGATCTATGATCTGATGAATTATACGGAAATTAATTATATTCCAGGGTTATTAGTTATGATAGATTTTGAAAAAGCTTTTGATTTTTATACAAAATACACTCAATTATTTTAGTTTTGGTCCATTTATCTGTAACTGGATTAAAACTTCTCAATGTAATGCTTTGCCCTGTGTTCAAGGCAGGCATTTTATTAAACTTTTTTAAACTTGGACGAGGCTGTAGACAAGGTGATCCAATATCGCCTTTATTTTTTATTATCTGCTGAAATATTTTCAATTAAAATTAAAAATAATGAAAATATTACAGGAATTAAAGTCAATAAAACCCAATATTTATTTTCACAATATGCACATCACACATCAATAATCCTTAATGGATCTGAAAAGTCATTATGGGCAACTATGAAAGAAATAGACGGTTATTATAAATTATCTGGTCTTAAAATAAACCAAGAAAAAACTAAGATTGTGTGGATAGGGAGTAAGAAATATTCAGAGGAAAAAATCTGTTCAGAGATGAATTTTTAATGGACAATTCAATTCAAACTTTTGGGCATATATTATGATGTAGATTTAGATAAAATTATAAAACTTAATTATGACAAGAAACTTGTTAAGAAAACATCTATAATAGAACAATGGAGCAAACGACGCTTGACTCCAATTGGAAGGATAACATTGGTTAAGTCACTTTTAATTTCCCAATTAAACCATTTATTTATAGCCTTACCAAACCCTAAGAGTAATACATTAAAAGAATTAAACAATATTCTATTCAATTTTGTTTGGAATTCAAAATGTGATAAAAGTAAAAGACAAGTATGTACTCAAAGGTATGAACATGGTGGGTTCACGATAGTTGAAATAAATTCCTAAATTAAAGGATTGAAGTCTACTTGGATTAGGAGATTAATTTAGAATAATAATTCAAAATGGAAAACAATGTTGGAAAACACTATTAACATAGAAAAGCTATTAAATACAGGTTCAGATTATATTTTGCAAATGCAGGAAAATTTAAGTAATGATTTTTGGAATGAAGTTATCACAGCTTTTAAAGAAATCCAAAATAACTTAATTGTAAAATCTTGGCAGGATTATAATTGCCGGCCATTGTGGAACAATTATAAATTTAAGATAGGAAATCAGTCTCTTTTTTATACATCTTGGTATGGCAAAGGAGTAAGATGTGTAATTGACTTGTTCGATGAAAATGAAAACTTTTTAGACTTTGAATTATTAATAATATTCAAATGAATTATCTAACATATATGGAAGTAAGACAAGCTGTACTTTCAGATTAAAGAAAATACAACTTCATTAAAAATGAATTTTTTAAACCTTTTGTACCATTTAAGGGTGTCATTTACTCAGGGTTTGAGTTCTCAAATTCGGATTGTTATAAAGTTCAAAGTCATGAGTAAAATTTGTTCTAAACACAAGAAATATTTATGAAATGAATTATTATTGACATAACATTCTACTATATTATGGAATTAGGTTCAAATAAAAATTGACTTTTAGCCAAACAGAGGAAATTCGGACTAAATTTTGCAGATTTTGATTTCCGCTCAAACATTTTTGGCTGTACTCTAATATTGAAAGTTAAGATTTTATATTTTAGTCTTTATAATTTTGCATATTTTCTGTTGTGTTTACCTCGATTATTCAGTAAAATTATCGTATGACACGAATTGCAAAAATATTGAAAAATGCTTAAAAACGATAAAAGACACCATATCTCAAAATTTTGATCATTGACCTCATATAAATTTTATGCCAACAGAATAAGGTCAATATTAGTAGTTTAATACTATAAATGTTTTTGTGTTATCATCATTCAATTTTTTGTAAAGTTTGATCAAAAATGGGTAGGGATTTAAAAACTGATAGAGGAAATTCGGACTGGAATATTTTTAAAAATTGTTGCTGAAATTTTAATGCTTTATATCTATTAAGTGACACTACCATTCATAAAATGTATTTCATTTTTTAAAGTGTTTAATTTTTTCTAATATTTTCACAATTAAGAAATTTCAATCGTAGTGTAAAATTTTTATGGATTTATTTTTATTTTTTTAAATATATTCATTAGCCATTAACTCAAAAAGTAGTTCATTGACCTACTTTTATGAAAGTGAAAAATAAGACTACAATCTAAGGTTTATAACATACATTAGATGGGTTTTTATTATCATCAGTGGAATTTTTTTTCATTCTGAGTGAACGTCATCCTTAATATTAAAACCTTTGTATTAACAAAAAAGGTTCAAAACGATGTATAATATATTAAATCAGACTAATGTAACACCAGTGGGAAAGGAAAATTTAAGTAAACATTTTGTTATTACAGAAAAACAATGGATTTCAATTTTTCATCTGCCTTTTACTATTACCTCAGACTCTAAATTTCAATGGTTGCGGTACAGAATGACCCATTATACATTGTATATTAACTACAAACAGTTTTATGTTTAAAATTGGTAACATAGACACTAATCTATGTACCTTATGTGAAAATGTTGAGGAAACAATATATATTACTTATTATGGGAATGTCGAAAGGTACAGCATTTACTAGCAGAATTTGTTAGAGTTTGCAACTCTAAAGGAACTAGAATAGACTTTGATAATAAAAGGTTTTTTTTTTTTGGGGGGGGGGGGGTGATTTAGATGGTGTGAAGTCAAAAGTGCTCAATATTGTACTCATTATGATAAAAAAAACACATACAGAAGTAGATGCCAGAAAAACCAATTAACAGTAGATGCCCTTATAAATGATTTATAAAACTGTTGTATAAAGTATTGCAATACTGTGCAAAGGAAAGAAGTGAGATGGATAGGCTAAATACAGACTAGGAAAATTGGACCCCTGTAAATAACTCTCTCTCTCTCTCTCTCTCTCTCTCTCTCTCTCTCTCTCTCTCTCTCTCTCTCTCTCTCTCTCTAACCTCTCTTTCAATAAAAATATGTGTTATAAAATGTAAATTGTTTTTCTCTTAGGAAACGGTTTAACATACTTTGTATCCTTGAATATTTGTGATGTATGCAGAAGCAATTGGTTCATAATATGTTCGTATCATAAATTTTGAATTAAAAAAACAAAAAACAAAAAACAAAAACAAATAGTTAATAGTTCTTTTTAATTGGGAGGAACACTTGGTCAAATATCTGTCGCCGAGAGGTTTTTTTTAAATGCACTATCAATAAATAGATTAATAAATATATCGTATCTTCTTGTAATTTCAGTTTTATAAAAATAGCATTTATTTTTCAAAGTGAAATATAAGCTAAGAATGAACAGGGGCTTGTGTACAAAGAGTAAGTTGCTCGGAGGAAAAATAAGAAGGGAGGACGCCATTTTGAATATGGCATCGCTTCATCAGCTATTTTCTAATTTTTTAAATTGCTTGTTTGCATTTTCCGTAACGATTATTTCATTCATATATAGTCCACCTCTGCAGAAAACAAAAGGACGGTACGTGAGATTTCTGTCACTGTTGCATAGTTACGGGAGAAGTGGTATTTGTTGATAATGACGTTAAAATAATAAAACTGGAGATGGGAACTTGCAGAACTACGGCGGCGTGGAAGGGCCATATGAAAAAATTAATAATTCTTATTTGTTCGGACGAATAAGTTATTTGTTCGGACGAATTAGGATTTGTTCGGACGAATTAGCTATTTTTCGGACGAATTAGGATTTGTTCGGACGAATTAGTTATTTGTTCGGACAAATTAGGATTTGTTCGGACGAATTAGTTATTTGTTCGGACGAATTAGCTATTTGTTCGGACTAATAAGTTATTTGTTCGGACGAATAAGGATTTGTTCGGACGAATTAGGATTTGTTCGGACAAATAAGTTATTTGTTCGGACGAATTACTATTTGTTCGGACGAATTAGGATTTGTTCGGACGAATTAGTTATTTGTTCGGACGAATTAGGATTTGTTCGGACAAATAAGTTATTTGTTCGGAGGAATAAGGATTTGTTCGGACGAATTGGGATTTGTTCGGACAAATAATTTATTTGTTCGGACGAATTACGATTTGTTCGGACGAACTAGGATTTGTTCGGACGAATTAGTTATTTGTTCGGACGAATTAGGATTTGTTCGGACAAATAAGTTATTTGTTCGGACGAATTAGGATTTGTTCGGACGAATTAGATATTTGTTCAGACGAATAAGTTATATTTATATTAAACAGCATTTTTGATGAGCAATTTATAAGACTATCTGATCTGGCAATGATATACTAGTAGATGATGAAGGGGGAGAGGGTCTGTGATCAAGCCACCCCTTTCCTAGAATGTCGTACCATCACGTAATGTTAAAGTACCATCACATAATGTTAAAGTACCATCACGTAATGTTAAAGTTCCATCACATAATGAAGTTTATTCACGTAAGGCTGTTGAGGCGTTCCATAAATGGAGCGTCAAAGGGTAACTTCATTGTTTACATAGTCAAAAGTTTGGTATATATACCTGTTTCTGACGTGATTTGACAATCAACAGTAAATTAATTAGATAGGTTTGCCATTAAAGAAATATCGTTCTTCAGCTTTGATGATCAATTACAAGTTGTAAGTTAGAAACAACTGATATTACATGTATATTATGGGCTATAAAAATATATAATATGTCACCACATGATTTACGGAAATCCATTTAAGGATTTTTAAACATCTTTGAAGTGTAACAGAGACTGATAAGTTATATCAAATTTATGCGGACATAATTGGTGCTGATATATGTGCGGATCCAAAAAAATTGGGCGGGAGGGGGGGGGGGTTTCCAAGGGATATCTATGTTTGTCGAGGGGGGGGGGGCTAAGCCTTTTATTCTAACTTTACTATGTAAAGTTAAGAAATTTGAATTTTCCAAACTCTAGATCCGCGCATGATGCACATAAACTTCTTTAATATAAATGTGAGTTGCGTTATCTTGATACACATTCTATGTCGTCAAAGGTAATAAAACAAAGCTTAAGTGTAACTTTGCTTGGTTTCTATTATAGTGCCATCAAAAAGAGCGACAATATAACTTATCAAATTCAAGAATAATTTGACACACTGTAGAATAACAACTTACATGTAAATCTGGTTCACCCCCCCCCCCCCCCCACCAAACTTATCGATAAAATTCGCCGCCCCAATATTAAATATCTTTCGACGCCTCTGTATACTATACAATATCTACTGAAGCGTATTAGGGCCGCAGCAGTATTTTTTATTATTTTGTTATAACAAATTATCAATTTGTTATAACAAATTGATAATTTGTTATAACAAATTGATAATCTGTTATAACAAATTGATAATTTGTTATAACAAATTATCAATTTGTTATAACAGATTATCAATTTGTTATAACAGATTAGTAATTTGTTATAACAGATGATCAATTTGTTAAAACAAATTATTAATCTGTTTTAATAGATTAGTTATTTGTTATAACAAATTATTAATTTGTTAAAACAGATTATCAATTTGTTATAGCAAATTAGTAATTTGATATAACAAATTAGTAATTTGTTATAACAAGTTATCAATTTGTTATAACAAGTTATCAATTTGTTATAACAAATTATCAATTTGTTTTAACAAATTATTAATTTGTTTTAACAAATTATGAATAGCATAAAAAATACCATAGCACTGCATAGAAATATCATAGCATTGCATTTTTATGCTATTCTTTGATAAACTTAAATGAAATGCTTTAATATGATGATATGATATTACATGATATGGTATGCTATGCTAGGTTTTGTTATGCTATGATAAATGATAATCAAAGGATATGCTATAAGATTCCAATGCTATGCAATGTAATTCCAATGCTATGTTATTTAAATTTTAATAGCATAGCATTGGAATTACATTATATACCATTGGAATCTTATAGCATATAATTTAATTCTCATTCATCATAGCATAGAATACCACATCATTAAGTATAGCATAGGAATCATAAAGCATTTCATATTAATTTGTTTTAACAAATTATTTATAGCATAGAAATCTCATAGCATTGCATAGAAATCTCATAGCATTACATTTTATTCTATTCTTTGATAAACTGAAATGAAATGCTTTATGATGATATGATTTGATAAGATACGATGATATGATGAAAGAATCAAATGATATGCTATGATATTTAAATGTTTTGTAATCAGATTTCAATGCTATGCTATGATTGAGATTTATATCTTATGCTTTGCTATGTTGTAACAGATAGCTTGAAGTGGCCGTCATTTTATGCATATCTATTACAATCTTATGCTATGCTGTGCTATGAGATTACAAGTAATGCTTTGAGATTCCTAATGATAAGCAATGATATGAGATTCCTATGCAATGCTGTAAAATTTCTATGCCATGCTATTTTGAATTGAAATGAACCGCTTAATGATGCGGTATGCTACGCTATAATGAATGAGAGTCAAATTATATGCTATAAGATTCCAATGGTATATAATATAATTCCAACGCTCTGGTATGAAATTTAATAACATAGCATTGGAATTACATTGCATAGCATTGGAATCTTATAGCATATCCTTTGATTATCATTTATCATAGCATAACAAAACCTAGCATAGCATACCATATCATGTAATATCATATCATATTAAAGCATTTTATTTACGTTTATCAAAGAATAGCACAAAAAAGCAATGCTATGAGATTTCTATGAAGTGCTATGGTATTTTCTATGCTATTCATTAATTGTTAAAACAAATTAATAATTTGTTATAACAAATTGATAATCTTTTATAACAAATTAGTAATTTGTTATAACAAATTATCAATTTGTTATAACAGATTATTAATTTGTTATAACAAATTAGTAATTTGTTATAACAGATTAGTAATTTGTTATAACAGATTAATAATTTGTTATAACAAATTATTAATTTGTTATAACAAATTGATAATCTTTTATAACAAATTGATAATCTGTTTTAACAAATTAATAATCTGTTATAACAAATTGATAATCTGTTAAAACAAATTACTAATCTGTCATAACAAATTAATAATATGTTATAACAAATTACTAATTTGTTATAACAAATTGATAATTTGTAATAACAAATTGATAACTTGTTAATAACTTACTCGTCCGAACAAATCCTAATTCGTCCGAACAAATCCTAATTCGTCCGAACAAATAACTTATTTGTCCGAACAAATAGCTAATTCGTCCAAACAAATAGCTAATTCGTCCGAACAAATCCTAATTCGTCCGAACAAAAAGCTAATTCGTCCGAACAAATAACTTATTCATCCGAACAAATCGTAATTCGTCCGAACAAATCCTAATTCGTCCGAACAAATAACTTATTTGTCCAAACAAATAACTAATTCGTCCGAACAAATAGCTAATTCGTCCGAACAAATAACTTATTCGTCCGAACAAATAAGAATAATTTATTTTTTCATCTGTCCCTTCCACGCCGCCGTACAGAACCATCATTAATTGAAGAAGTCAGTCTTTTCATATACGAGGGCCTGCAGTTATGCAGTGTGTTATGAAATAAAGACTTGAAGAAAGTTGTTACTAGTTACGGCCGAAGAAAAAGGTGTACCAAAGTTTTTTGACCTTGATTTACACCAATAAACTCTCGTAATCATAAAAAGCCAACTAAATGAAATTATTGTATAATTTAATTAAAACCTACATCTTTTTTCAATTTTTGGTTATTATCCTTCCCACGTTGTGTTTGATCGTTATTGCTGACTTCATCTTTCTTTCCTCGCTACTTTCTTCGGCTTTAACATCGTTATTTATCAGCACTGGTGGCTTAAACGTGTGTGGTTGTATGTTAAGATTCTCGGACTTTCATCGCGAATAAAAGTCAAAGATTTAAAGAAGATAAAGCTAATCCTACTATTTGTTTACAATCAGTTGATCAAAGAAGGTCGCATCTGACGTCACAGTACCACGTAACATGTTATCTAATTAGCGAGTTGTTTGTACGATCAAAGCTTTCATTTAAATTGATATTATATTATTGGCTAATTACCCATTTTTTACACCAAACAAACTATTGGAAGTAATTACTATGTTAACAAGGAAGGCACCAATGTAAAAATATCCCGTAATTTAGAAACGTGCTTTGAAGCTCCTTTGATAGATATTTTTAATTAAGACTCTAAGATCAAGATTAGGAAAAGGTCATTTGCATAGTACAGTCAAAATCGTCTAATGCTAATCATGTTACCGGGAGAGAATAAACACAGGGCTGATAAAATCAGACTCGCGAAGCACACGATATTATCAGAAAATCAAATTTAGACCCTGGGCCTCTTGTTAACAAAAATGTATATTAATGACATTCAGGATTTCAATGAAGTCAGTCAACTTTGTGCAAGCGCCAAAGTTATGTTTGCTTGAGCCACAGTAAACCTTTGTCTTTATCCCCTCGAGCAACTTGTTGCGAAGGGGATATAGCATCGCTACCGTGCGTGTGTGTGTTCGTATGTGTGTGTGTGTGCACTCCATTTCAGTTTTCTAGTAGATTAAAAATAAACCTTCCAATAGAGTTTCCTTAACCTTTGCACAAATATGCCTCATTGTAAAAGATTAAAACAAATGCAATGTCATATTAATTGGTCAAATTTTTATGCAAAAACTTAAATAAAATTACACCATTGTAAAGGAGGGGGGCATACATTATGACAAAATTCGTTCAAAACGAAACATACTTATCTTCTGTAAAATAACAAATAAAAAATGCATGTGCCTAATACTATTACAAATTATTATTTCATTAAATCAATGTCATAATCAACTTTGTTTACGAGTTATCAATCGAAATTTCTGAGTAAGAGTTATCAACCACCCAGAGCGAAGAACAACGTTAGGTGGCAGGGGATAGTTTCGAAAGAAAGACCCGGTCAAAATTTTGAAATAAAGGGAGAACCTGAGGTTTGGCTGGTTATTTGAGGGGTATAAATTGCTAGAATATTTATTGCATTCATTTTGTGGATAGAGGAGCTATTTCATTGTCCATTTCATTGATTTATGACACTTCAATACTGGTAGCACTTTTCAACAGATATGGAATGGAAATGCGAAACTGTGGCCAAAATTTTCACTTTCGATTTTGTGCTTGAAAAGTAGGGTGGGTTCAGAACACGAAATGTCACTCGAAAAGAAGGTGATTGACCCCCCATCAATTGGTGATTATTTGCATGGGTATACATTAAGCTACAGATCCTATGGTAGTTTATGGCAGTTGCTCGGGACTGGAGCGTGGTGCTAGACCCGTGAAAATGTGAAAAAAGGGCAATTTTTCAGAAGATTTTGAGACCGTCCCTGGCTATTCTATACAGTGCTATATGTAAATTGTTCTTGTTTTATTCTGAAATGTATAAAAATTCTCAAGAGTCGGGACCATGTGTCTCCTGCATGCAAACCAATTTTAGCAAAATTAAAAATCCACTGAAAAACTAGATCACATATATGAGCACTATATGCCTCACATTTCCTCGACCAAAAAAACTATCCCCTGCCACCTTACGCGGAATTACGGTGAGTTAATAGAATCAATCACCCAGAGCGAAGAACAACGTTACGGTGAGTTAATAGAATTAATAGCTTAATGTGTGTTTGAATGTTTGTTATTTGAATTTAACACGCATAAATATAGTCAAGGAACGTTTAGAGAAATTATATTGAACTCGTCACTGTTCGTTATCGAGGACACTCAGCGACCACCGAATTCGTTTTTTGAATTGGGTACTTGCAGCTTGCATTCAATGCACTTTGGAGCATGTAGTCAATGAGGCTCATTCACCAAATCTTTCTGCTATCAGAGTATGTGATCAAATATACCGGGCTTGTGTGTTGAGTATTGTGCTAGTGTATGTAAGTGTGTACATGAAGGAGGAGGGAGATTCGATACATTAACCCATTATTATTGAAATATACAGCTTAATTTAAAATTTGTAAGAAATCTTGCTAATACAATTATCAGAACATATATTTTAATTTATTTGAAATTGTTACTCAATGCAAAAACTAAATATACAGTATGTAAACTATATTTTAAAATCAAAATGTCAATCCTAATTAGAATATGCTGTGGGTTTCTCATTAAAGCCAAGGACCTTCTCCTCCTCACTTCATAATATGTAAAATACTGTGGAATCATTTAAATTTTTAAATAACAAAATTTTACTCATTTGTTAACATTAGATAACTTTTCAAACGGGAAAACGACCATGAAAACACAATTTGAAAAACACATTCTTGGGATTTAAAATCATAATGAAAACATTAAAAAATCCACAAACATTGGTTCCACAATAATTACCGATTCCGCAATAGTGTTTCAATTCTAATTAATCATGTATGTCACAAGGAGATGCTCCGCTTAGCGGTGCTCTTGTTACAGTTTCTATTTGTTAGTATTAGTATTTGTATTAGTTTCAGTTGTTACAGTTTCAAACAAAATTGAAAAAAGTACACATTGTTTAAATATTAATCTAGTAAATTTCAATAAGGAATCAAAGATAGAATGAAAACAAATACTAAAAGTTGTTTTAGAAATAGGAAATGATAACATATTTTGATAACTGTTGAGATCCCCAAACCTAAACCATTTTCATTCTGCTCCTTGTGTCATTGCACATCAAATGGTGTATTGGTTATGCTCCCTTTGAGACACCCTGACTTTCAAGAGCTGGAAATAATCAAGTATTGTATCTTATTCATATGTAGAGTTTGATCCATGTGGGTAACCCCTACCCCATTGATGATTAGCTTTGTTTGGGAGACTTTATAATTGTCGCGATTACATATTAGATCTTGTTTATCTTAAAGCTGAACACCGCTCGTAATTAGGCACAGTCCGCCATATTTCTCTTTCATCACCGCCTACAACCCCCATGTGTGCAATCGGGTGTAACAAAATCGAAATGTTAATATACCAGGTACCTGTGTGACGGTGCCCATTTACGAGTGGTGTTCAGCTTTTAAGATTAAAAATCAATTTCCAACATCTTGATGCACTTCTAGAGAAATATACTGATCAAGAGATGATTTTGCTACTGTAAAAAAGTAGGAAGAGACTCCTAAATTGTTCTTGGAACCAGGTTTGATAGAGGTAGAGGATATAAACATTGGATATTTAACCATTTATTGTCAATAAGTTTACATTGAGTTTAAAATACTGATCCCTAGGGAGAAAATAAAACTTTTTATCATATTTCAATAGATCATTTAACAATTACCACGTATGTAAAATGTACATGTTATTTTTTTAAAAAACATTTTTAACAAGTTTATAAACTTTTGTAGATCGCAAATCATATTTGAATTTCAAAAGATTTTTTGACATTTATAAAAAGTGTAAATGTAATGGTTTTTTAAGGAGACGTCATAATAACTAGGGGTTTTAGTTAACTTTAATTGACTGCTGGACGAAAATTCAATTGCAGAAACGTTATTGCGCATCTACAAGACACCCTCGATCATATTCAAAGAGATGACTTGCTATAGTGAAAATTGTAAGAAGAGTTTTGGGAACCATGTTTTTTTAGTAGTAAAGGTCATTGTTAGCCATTATTTGACCACAACATTGAAAATCAAATTTGCAGAATCTAATTGCGTATCTAAAGGCAAACCCATTCATATTTTAAGATATAATTTGTTTACTGCTAAAATTGTAAACATTTTGTTTTAGGGATAAACGTCATTTTTTTTCTCATTGACCCCCTTAATGAAAATTACATTTCCCAAACCGTATTGCGCATATGCAAGGTATCCCTACTCATATTTCAAAATATGATTTGGCTATCAAGAAAAAATGTGCGAGAAGTTTTTGGAACCATGTTTTAAAAGGCATTCAGAAGTTGGAGTTCTATTCGCTTTTCGCTATTCACTATTCGAATAGCGAATAGAATTCTCTGGTCGGTTCGCTATTCAAATTACCGTAAACATGCTAATAAACGTAAATTCAAAATTCCATATAAACTTCTTTTTTTAACGGAGAGAAACAATAAAATATTTAAAATTATATCTTGCTGACCTGACCTCAACATTGACATAATTAGCTAGCCTGGCGAAAAGGTAAAAAATTCATCATATTCTATTGCAATGGGGATATCTTTCAAGGGGCTGGCTAACCCCCTGTATCTCATATTTGGGCCTTCATATTTGGTGAGGATGGGGCTCTGGGAATGTCCAGTCGACCCTCAAAAGGAATTGGGTTTACACGGCCATTAACAGGCTAAGCTAGCCTGGCGAAAATAGGAAATTTCCTATAATACAGTTATAATGGGATATCTTTCAAGGGGCTGGCTAAACCCCAGTATCCTATATTGCGGCCTTCATATTTGGTGAGGATGGGGCCCCGGTAATGTCCAGTCGACCCTCAAAAGGAATTGGGTTTACACAGCCATTAACAGGCTTAGCTAGCCTGGCGAAAATAGGAAAATTTGTATAATACAGTTATAATCGGATATCTTTCAAGGGGCTGGCTTACCCCTTGTATCCCATATTTGGACCTTCATTTTTCGTGAGGATAAGGCCCTGAGAAAACCCAGTCGACCCTCAAAAGGAATTAGGTTTATACAGCCATTATCAGGCTAAGCTAGCCTGGCGAAAATAGGAAATTTCGTATAATACAGTCATAATGGGATATATTTCAAGAGGCTGGCTAACCCCCTGTATCCCATATTTGTGCCTTCAAATTATGTGAGAATGGGGCCCCGGGAATGCCCAATCGACCCTTAAAAAGAATTGGGTTTACACAGCCATTAACAGGCTTAGCTAGCCTGGCGAAAATGGTAAATTTCGTATAATACAGTTTTAATGGTATATCTTTCAAGGGGCTGGCTAACCCCCTGTATCCCATATTTGGGCATTCATATTTGTTGACGATAGGGCTCCGGGAATCCCAGTCGACCCTCAAAAGGAATTAGGTTTATACGGCCATTAACAGGCTTAGCTAGCCTGGCGAAAATAGGAAATTTCGTATGATACAGTTATAATGGGATATCTTTCGAGGTGCTGGCTAACCCCCTGAATCCCATATTTGGGCCTTCATATTTGGTGAGGATAAGGCCCCGGGAATACCCAGTCGACCCTCAAAAGTAATTGGGTTTCCACGGCCATTAACAGGCTTAACTAGTTTGGCGAAAATATGAAATTTTGTAAAATACAGTTATAATGGGATATCTTTCAAGGGGCTGGCTAACACACTGTATCACATATTTGGGCCTTTATATTTGGTGAGGATAGGACCACGGGAATGTCCAGTCGACCCTCAAAAGGAATTCGGTTTACACGGCCATTAACAGGCTTAGCTAGCCTGGCGAAAATAGGAAATGTCGTATATAACAGTTATAATGGGATATCTTTCAAGGGACTGGCTAACCCCCTGTATCCCATATTTGGACCTTAATATTTTGTGAGGATGGGGCCCCGGGAATGTTCAGTCGACCCTATAAAGAAATTGGGTTTAAACGGCCATTAACAGGCTTAGCTAGCCTGGCGAAAATAGGAAAATTCGTTTAATACATTTATAATCGGATATCTTTCAAAGGGGCTTCTTAACCCCCTGTATCCCATATTTGGACCTTCATATTTGGGGAGGATGGGTCCCTGGGAATGTCCAGTCGACCCCTCAAAAGAAATTGGGTTTACACGGCCATAAACAGGCTTAGCTAGCCTGGCGAAAATACAAAATTTCGTATCATACAGTTATAATGGGATATCTTTCAAGGGGCTGGCTAACCCCCTGTATCCCATATTTGGGCCTTAAAATTTGGTGAGGATGGGGCCCCTGGAATGCCCAGTCAACCCTCAAAAGGAATTGGGTTTACACGGCCATTAACAGGCTTAGCTATCCTGGTGAAAATAGAAATTTTCGTATAATACAGTTATAGTGGGATATCTTTCATGGGGCTGGCTAACCCCTCTGTATCTCATATTTGGGACTTAATATTTGGTGAGAATGGGACCCATGGAATGCCCAGTCGACCCTCGAAAGGAACTGGGTTTACACGGCCATTAACAGGCTTAGCTAGCCTGGCGAAAATAGGAAATGTCGTATAAAACAGTTATAATGGTATATCATTCAAGGGGCTGGCTAACCCCCTGTATCCCATATTTGGACCTCCATATTTGGTGAGGATGGGGCCCCGGGAATGTCCAGTCGACCCTCAAAAGGAATTGGGTTTACACGGCCATTAACAGGCTTAGCTATCCTGGTGAAAATAGAAAATTTCGTATAATAAAGTTATATTGGGATATCTTTCATGGGGCTGGCTAACCCCTCTGTTTCTCATATTTGGGCCTTCATATTTGGTGAGGATGAGGCCCCTGGAATACCCAGTCGACCCTCGAAAGGAATTAGGTTTACACGCCATAAACAGGCTTAGCTATCCTGGTGAAAATAGAAATTTTCGTATAATACAGTTATAGTGGGATATCTTTCATGGGGCTGGCTAACCCCCTGTATCCCATATTTGGGCCTTCATATTTGGTGAGGATGGGGCCCCGGGAATGTCCAGTCGACCCTCAAAAGGAATTGGGTATACACGGCCATTGACAGGCTTAACTAGCCTGGCGAAAATAGGAAATGTCGTATAATACAGTTATATTGGGATATCTTTCAAGAGGCTGGCTAACCCCCTGTATCCCATATTTGGACATTCATATTTGGTGAGGATGGGGCCCCGGGAATGTCCAGTCGACCCTCAAAAGTAATTGGGTTTACACGGCCATTAACAGGCTTAGCTAGCCTGGCGAAAATGGGAAATTTCGTATAATACAGTTTTAATGGGATATCTTTCAAGGGGCTGGCTAACCCCCTGTATCCCATAATTGGGCCTTCATAATTGGTGAGGATAAGGCCCCAGGAATGCCCAGTCGACCCACAAAAGGAATTGGGTTAACACGGCCATTAACAGGCTTAGCTAGCCTGGCGAAAATGGGAAATTTCGTATAATACAGTTATAATGGGATATCTTTCAAGTAAATAGTAAATTTCGTATAATACAGTTATAATGGGATATCTTTCATGGGGCTGGCTAACCCCCTGTTTCCCATATTTGGGCCTTCATATTTGGTGAGGATAGGGCCCCGGAAATGTCCAGTCGACCCTCAAAAGGAATCGGGTTTACACGGCCATTAACAGGCTTAGCTAGCCTGGCGAAAATAGGAAATTTCGTATAATACAATAATAATATTAGGATATTTTTCAAGGGGCTGGCTAACTCCCTGTATCCCATATTTGGGCCTTGATATTTAGTGAGGATGGGGCCCCGGGAATGTCCAGTCGACCCTCAAAAGGAATTCGGTTTACACGGCTATTAACAGGCTTAGCTAGCCTGGCGAAAATAGGAAATGTCGTATAATACAGTTATAATGGGATATCTTTCAAGGGGCTTGCTAACCCCCTGTATCCCATATTTGGACCTTCATATTTGGTGAGGATGGGGCCCCGGGAATGTCCAGTCGACCCTCAAAAGTAATTGGGTTTACACGGCCATTAACAGGCTTAGCTAGCCTGGCGAAAATGGGAAATTTCGTATAATACAGTTTTAATGGGATATCTTTCAAGGGGCTGGCTAACCCCCTGTATCCCATATTTGGGCCTTCATAATTGGTGAGGATAAGGCCCCAGGAATGCCCAGTCGACCCTCAAAAGGAATTGGGTTTACACGGCCATTAACAGGCTTAGCTAGCCTGGCGAAAATGGGAAATTTCGTATAATACAGTTATAATGGGATATCTTTCAAGGGGCTGGCTAACCCCCTGTTTCCAATATTTGGGCCTTTATATTTGGTGAGGATAGGGCCCCGGAAATGTCCAGTTGACCCTCAAAAGGAATTGGGTTTACACGGCCATTAATAGGCTTAGCTATCCTGGTTAAAATAGAAAATTTCGTTTAATACAGTTATAGTAGGATATCTTTCGAGGGGCTGGCTAACCCCATGTATCCCATATTTGGACCTTCACATTTGGGGAGGATGGGGTGTCGGGAATGCCCAGTCGACCCTCAAAAGGAATTGGGTTTACACCGCAAAAAACAGGCTAAGTTATCCTGG
Source organism: Magallana ariakensis (assembly GCA_020458035.1). Lineage (NCBI taxonomy): Eukaryota > Metazoa > Mollusca > Bivalvia > Ostreida > Ostreidae > Magallana > Magallana ariakensis. The sequence goes on along the minus strand of CM035812.1, from coordinate 63,267,988 downwards.
CGAAAATAGGAATTTCGTATAATACAGTTATATTGGGATATCTTTCAAGGGGCTGGCTAGCCCCCTGTATTCTATATTTGGACATTCATATTTTGTGAGGATGGGGCCCCGGAAATGTCCAGTCGACCCTCAAAAGTAATTGGGTTTACACGGCCATTAACAGGCTTAGCTATCCTGGTGAAAATAGAAAATTTCGTATAATAAAGTTATATTGGGATATCTTTCATGGGGCTGGCTAACCCCTCTGTTTCTCATATTTGGGCCTTCATATTTAGTGAGGATGAGGCCCCTGGAATACCCAGTCGACCCTCGGAAGGAATTAGGTTTACGCGCCATAAACAGGCTTAGCTAGCCTGGCGAAAATAGAAAAAGTCGTATAAAACAGTTATAATGGGATATTTTTCAAGGGGCTGGCTAACCCCCTGTATCCCATATTTGGGCCTTCATATTTGGTGAGGATGGGGCCCCGGGAATGTCCAGTCGACCCCTCAAAAGGAATTGGGTTTACACGGTCATTAACAGGCTTAACTAGCTTGGCGAAAATAGGAAATGTCGTATAATACAGTTATAATGGGATATCTTTCAAGGGGCTGGCTGACCCTCTGTATCCCATATTTGGACCTTCATATTTGGTGAGGATGGGGCCCCGGGAATGTCCAGTCGACCCTCAAAAGTAATTGGGTTTACACGGCCATTAACAGGCTTAGCTAGCCTGGCGAAAATGGGAAAATTCGTATAATACAGTTTTAATGGATATCTTTCAAGGGGCTGGCTAACCCCCTGTATCCCATATTTGGGCCTTCATAATTGGTGAGGATAAGGCCCCAGGAATGCCCAGTCGACCCTCAAATGGAATTGGGTTTACACGGCCATTAACAGGCTTAGCTAGCCTGGCGAAAATGGGAAATTTTGTATAATACAGTTATAATGGGATATCTTTCAAGTAAATAGTAAATTTCGTATAATACAGTTATAATGGGATATCTTTCATGGGGCTGGCTAACCCCCTGTTTCCCATATTTGGGCCTTCATATTTGGTGAGGATAGGGCCCTGGAAATGTCCAGTCGACCCTCAAAAGGAATCGGGTTTACATGGCCATTAACAGGCTTAGCTAGCCTGGCGAAAATAGGAAATTTCATATAATACAATAATAATATTAGGATATTTTTCAAGGGGCTGACTAACTCCCTGTATCCCATATTTGGGCCTTCATATTTAGTGAGGATGGGGCCCCGGGAATGTCCAGTCGACCCTCAAAAGGAATTCGGTTTACACGGCCATTAACAGGCTTAGCTAGTGTGGCGAAAATAGTAAATTTCGTATAATACAGTTATAATGGGATATCTTTCAAGGGGCTGGCTAACCCCCTGTTTCCCATATTTGGGCCTTCATATTTGGTGAGGATAGGGCCCCGGAAATGTCGAGTTGACCCTCAAAAGGAATTGGGTTTACACGGCCATTAATAGACTTAGCTATCCTGGTGAAAATAGAAAATTTCGTATAATACAGTTATAGTGGGATATCTTTCGAGGGGCTGGCTAACCCCTCTGTATCCCATAATTGGGCCTTCATATTTGGGGAAGCTGGGGCCCCGGGAATGCCCAGTCGACCCTCAAAAGGAATTGGGTTTACACAGCCATAAACAGGCTAAGCTAGCCTGGCGAAAATAGGAAATTTCGTATAATGCAGTTATAATGGTATATCTTTCAAGGGGCTGACTTACCCCGTGTATCCCATATTTGGGCCTTCATATTTGGTAAAAATAGGGCCCCGGTAATGTCCAGTCGACCCTCAAAAGGAATTGGGTTTACACGGCCATTAACAGGCTTAGCTAGCCTGGCGAAAATAGGAAATTTCGTTTAATACATTTATAATTGGATATCTTTCAAGGGGCTTCTTAACCCCATGTATCCCATATTTGGACCTTCATATTTGGGGAGGATGGGGTGTCGGGAATGCCCAGTCGACCCTCAAAAGGAATTGGGTTTACACCGCCAAAAACAGGCTAAGTTATCCTGGCGAAAATAGGAATTTCGTATAATACAGTTATATTGGGATATCTTTCAAGGGGCTTGCTAGCCTCCTGTATTCTATATTTGGACATTCATATTTTGTGAGGATGGGGCCCCGGAAATGTCCAGTCGACCCTCAAAAGGATTTGGGTTTACACGGCCATTAACAACCTTAGCTAGCCTGGTGAAAATAAGAAATTTCGTATAATACAGTTATATTGGGATATCTTTCAAGGGGCTGGCTAACCCCCTGTATCCCATATTTGGACATTCATATTTAATGAGGATGGGGCCCCTGGAATGCCCAGTCGACCCTCGAAAGGAGTTGGGTTTACACGGCCATTAACAGGCTTAGCTAGCCTGGCGGAAATAGGAATTTCGTATAATACAGTTATATTGGGATATCTTTCAAGGGGCTGGCTAGCCCCCTGTATTCTTATTTCGACATTCATATTTTGTGAGGATTGGGCCCCGGAAATGTCCAGTCCACCCTCAAAAGAAATCGAGTTTACACGGCCATTAACAGGCTTAGCTAGCCTGGCGAAAATAGGAAATTTCGTATAATACAATAATAATATTGGGATATTTTTCAAGGGGCTGGCTAACTCCCTGTATCCCATATTTGGGCCTTCATATTTGGTGAGGATGGTGCCCCGGGAATGTCCAGTCGACCCTCAAAAGGAATTCGGTTTACACGGCCATTAACAGGCTTAGCTAGTCTGGCGAAAATAGTAAATTTCGTATAATACAGTTATAATGGGATATTTTTCAAGGGGCTGGCTAGTCCCCTGTTTCCCATATTTGGGCCTTCATATTTAGTGAGGATAGGGCCCCGGAAATGTCCAGTCGACCCTCAAAAGGAATCGGGTTTACACGGCCATTAACAGGCTTAGCTAGCCTGGCGAAAATAGGAAATTTTGTATAATACAATAATAATATTGGGATATATTTCAAGGGGCTGGCTAACCCCCTGTATCCCATATTTGGGCCTTCATATTTGGTGAGGATAGGGTGTCGGGAATGCCCAGTCGACCCTCAAAAGGAATTGGGTTTACACGGCCATTAACAACCTAAGCTAGCCTGGTGAAAATAAGAAATTTCGTATAATACAGTTATATTGGGATATCTTTCAAGGGGCTGGCTAACCCCCTGTATCCCATAATTGGGCCTTCATATTTAGGGAGGCTGGGGCCCCGGGAATGCCCAGTCGACCCTCAAAAGGAATTGGGTTTACACGGCCATTAACAGGCTAAGCTAGCCTGGCGAAAATAGGAATTTTCGTTTAATACATTTATAATCGGATATCTTTCAAGGGGCTTCTTAACCCCCTGTATCCCATATTTGGACCTTAATATTTTGGGAGGATGGGGTCTCGGGAATGCCCAGTCGACCCTCAAAAGGAATTAGGTTTACACTGCCAAAAACAGGCTAAGTTATCCTGGCGAAAATAGGAATTTCGTATAATCGATTATATTGGGATATCTTTCAAGGGGCTGGCTAGCTCCCTGTATTCTATATTTGGACATTCATATTTTGTGAGGATGGGGCCCCGGAAATGTCCAGTCGACCCTCAAAAGGATTTGGGTTTACACGGCCATTAAGAGGCTTTGCTAGCTTGGTGAAAATATGAAATTTCGTATAATACCGTTATATTGGAATATCTTTCAACAGGCTGGCTAACCCCCTGTATCCCATATTTGGACATTCATATTTGGTGAGGATGGGGCCCCTGGAATGCCCAGTCGACCCTCGAAAGGAATTGGGTTTACACGGCCATTAACAGGCTTAGCTCGCCTGGCGAAAATGGGAAATTTCGTATAATACAGTTATAATGGGATATCTTTCGAGGTGCTGGCTAACCCCCTGTATCCCATATTTGGGCCTTCATATTTGGTGAGGATAAAGCCTCGGGAATACACAGTCGACTCTTAAAAGGAATTGGGTTTACACGACTATTAACAGGCTTAGCTAGCCTGTCGAAAATGGGAAATTTCCAATAATACAGTTATAATGGGATATCTTTCAAGGGGCTGACAAACCCCCTGTATCCCATATTTGGGCCTTCATATTTGGTGAGGATAGGGCCCCGGAAATGTCCTGTCGACCCTCAAAAGGAATCGGGTTTACATGGCCATTAACAGCCTTAGCTAGCCTGGCGAAAATAGTAAATTTCGTATAATACAGTTATAGTGGGATATCTTTCAAGGGGCTGGTTAACCCCTCTGTATCCCATATTTGGGCCTTCATATTTGGGGAGGATGGTGCCCCGGGAATGTCTAGTCGACCCTCGAAAGGAATTGGGTTTACACGGCCATTAACAGGCTTAGCTAGCATGGCGAAAATATGAAATTTCGTTGTATACATTTATAATCGGATATCTTTCAAGGGGCTTCTTAACCTCTTGTATCCCACATTTGGACCTTCATATTTGGGGAGGATGGGGCCCCGGGAATGTCCAGTCGACCCTCAAAAGGAATTGGGTTTACACGGGCATAAACAGGCTTAGCTAGCCTGTCGAAAATACGAAATTTCGTATAATACAGTTATAGTGGGATATCTTTCGAGGGGCTGGCTAACACCCTGTTTCCCATATTTGGGCCTTCATATTTGGAGAGGATGGGGTCCCGGGAATTATCAGTCGACACTCAAAAGGAATTAGGTTTACATGGCCTTTAAAAGGCTTAGCTAGCCTGGCAAAAATAGAAGATGTCGTATAAAACAGTTATAATGGGATATCTTTCAAGGGGCTGGCTGACCCTCTGTATCCCATATTTGGGCCTTCATTTTTTCGTGAGGATGGGGCCCTTGTAATGTCCAGTCGACCCTCAAAAGAAATTGGGTTTACACGGCCATTAAGAGGCTTAGCTAGCCTGGCGAAAATAGGAAATATCGTATAATACAGTTATAATGGTATATCTTTCAAGGGGCTGTCTTACCCCCTGTATCCCATATTTGGGCCTTCATATTTGGTGAGGATGGGGCCCCGGAAATGCCCAGTCGATCCTCAAAAGGAATTGGGTTTACACGGCCATAAGCAGGCTAAGCTAGCCTGGCGAAAATTGGAAAATTCGTAAAATACAGTTATAATGCGATATCTTTCAAGGGGCTGGCTAATCCCCTGTATCCCATATTTGGGCATTCATATTTGGTGAGGATAGGGCCCCGGGAATGCCCAGTCGACCCTCAAAAGGAATTAGGTTCATACGACCATTAACAGGCTTAGCTAGCCTGGCGAAAATAGGAAATGTCGTATAAAACATTTATAATGGGATATCTTTCAAGGGGCTGGCTAACCCCCTGTAACCCATGTTTGGGCCTTCATATTTGGTGAGGATGGGGCCCCGGGAATGTTCAGTCGACCCTCGAAAGGAATTGGGCTTACACGCCCATTAACAGGCTTAGCTACTCTGGCGAAATAGGAAATTTCGTTTAATACATTTATAATCGGATATCTTTCAAGGGTCTTCTTATCCCCCTGTATCCCACCTTCGGACCTTCATATTTGGGGGGGATAGGGCCCCTAGGAATGCCCAGTCGACCCTCAAAAGGAATTGGGTTTACACGGCCATAAACAGGCTAAGCTAGCCTGGCGAAAATTGGAAATTTCGTATAATACATTTATAATCGGATGTATTTCAAGGTACTGGTTAACCCCCTGTATCACATATTTGGGCCTTCATTTTATGTGAGGATGGGGCCCTTGGAAAGCCCAGTCGACCCTCAAAAGGAATTGGGTTTACACGACTATTAACAGGCTTAGCTTGCCTGTCGAAAATAGGAAATTTCCAATAATACAGTTATAATGGGATATCTTTCAAGGGGCTGTCTAACCCCCTGTATCCCATATTTGAGCCTTCATATTTGGGGAGGATAGGGCCCCGAGAATGCCCAGTCGACCCTCAAAAGGAATTAGGTTTACACGGCCGTTAACAGTCTTAGCTAGCCTGGCGAAAATAGGAAATTTCGTATAATACAGTTATAATGGGATATCTTTCAAGGGGCTGTCTTACCCCCTATATCCCATATTTGGGCCTTTTTTTGGTGAGGATGGCGCCCCGGGAATGCCCAGTCGACCTTCAAAAGGAATTTGGTTTACACGGCCATTAACAGGCTTAGCTAGCCTGGCGAAAATAGAAAATATCGTATAATACAGTTATAGTGGGATATCTTTCAAGGGGCTGGCTAACACCCTGTATCCCTCTATATTGGTCTTTATTTTTGAAGGGGGGTTAGGGCCCTGGGAATGTCCAGTCTAGCGTCAAAAGGAATTGAGTTTACACGACCTCGAAGAGGTATAGCTAGCCTGGTGAACATAGTAATTTAGTATAATAAAGTTAAAATGGGAATATCATTGAAGGGGCTGACTGTCCAGTCGACCCTCAAAAGGAATTGGGATTACATCTAACAGTCATTAATTTCATGTAAATGATTATAATCGGAATACTATATTAGGGAGTGACTTACATATTTATATTTTCTTATATCAAATTGTAGTACTTGGTGAAATCAATTGACATTTAAGACGGAGTTATTATTGTGAATGTATAAGGACATTTATATAATACAGTTATCACACTATTTATCTTAACCCTTTTTAAATTAAATATTAAAAGTAAGCAGAGATGAATAATTTGAAGTATTACATGTAATAATATTTGTATGTACATGTATGTAGTACGTTTTGATTTTTATAGTGTATAAAATCGATAACGAAACAAGAGGTTATGTAATATGCTCTTTAATCGCTTGTACAAGGTTGAACGAATATTTAAATCAATATGGGTCTTTGGTAGACTTGTGTTATCTATCAATACATATAACAGAGTTCAAATGGTGTGCTATTTCATAACGATTCATATGCCATAAGATGTATCATATATTATGTGAGTGTAATATAAAGATATGAAAAACCCCAGTGTGGCCACTTAATGTGTGTTGTGTCCATGAACAAGGAACTTTATCTACATTTGTCTTAGTCCACAAAGATAAAATTGGGTCCCGCCTCAGGCTGAAGTTAATCCGCGATAAACTAGTATCCCATATAGAGGAAGTCTATGATTTTCATCCGATTAGAATCACGGAAACCAGGAATAAAATAAAGAGCCTCATTGGTCGGAGAAAGAATGAAAATATTATTAATAATACAAATACGTCCATGAAGTTTGTTAACATCCTTACAAATAATTAAATGCTTTGGTTGTGCTTTAATACCGCTGAATCGGAAGAAACTGTTTTTATTTAAGATATAATAAATCTGTAACTAATTTATTTCTTTCCAAGTTGAAACTAACTATTTACTAATCAACTATATTCGATAATTAATTTCTCATCATGTAATGTTATTCAAAATGTGTATGTATTTTGACATATCTATATATTGGTGTTTATGTTTAATTATACATGCATGTTTTAAATATATAAATAAACATGTATGCTAATGCTTCATGTCTGTAACCTTTTAATCATACAATCATCATACATATGAATGTTTATTGTAAAATCTTCCTGTTACCCCTATGAGGGCTGTTTATAATTAATAAATAACTTGAATTGAAATTTTCAGCTTTAAGGAATAATTGTATCGAATTATTAAATCTTTATGATAGATTTTGAAGACTTGTTATAATTCATAAAAAAAGGTATTTGCTTATTAAGATATATTTCTGGCACCCACATTCAAAACTTTTTAACAGATGCTACTTCCCTGATACATTCAATTTAGAACATGTGCAAACTAGGAATATATATAGCTAGGACAGCGCACCAGTGGTGACTCAAACGCTTCGGATTCGCAAGCTAGGTGATGGTAGTGGTTGTAGAAAAAATAACATCGAACGAAATTGATTTAAACCAAAAGTGCAATATCAATTAAAATCATGAAATAGATATTGGCACACCACATTTCGTTCTTTAAACGAAATGCTTTGGTATGTACAGCGGTGTGAAAAAGCCAAGAACCAAATGAAAAAAAAATATTTTAAGTTCTTACGAATTTGCTATATGTTCGAACAAATAAATTAATTGATTTTAAAGACTAATTTAGAGTCAGTTAGACTATCGGATCTGGCAATGATGTAGATTACGAGGAGGAGGGGGGTGCAATAATCAATCCACTCATTTCCTGGATTGTCTGTTTTCCTTTAAACGATAAATTATTATATGCAAAAAAATGCATACATGTACTATTCTTTGATATTTATACGATATCTGACATATTTTACTGACAGAATATGTTCAGTTTTCCAAATCTATCACAAGAGTGGGAGTATTTCTTCTGGCGTAGCGTGAATTTTTCTATCATAGTTACCAAATAACAAGCCTACGTTACCCTAGAATTGGCATCTCCATGGAAGGAGTCACCCCCCCCCCCCCCCCCCACCCCCGCCAAACAAAATTATCTCTAAGACCCCCCCCCAACCCTCGCGAGAGAAATTTTCTGAATCCGGGCATCGTCCTGTAGACTAATTGGACATTTTACACCTGTGTATCCATGGTTTATATGTTGGTATAACAGAGAGAGAGAGAGAGAGAGAGAGAGAGAGAGAGAGAGAGAGAGAGAGAGTTGAAGAGAGGGAAAGAAGAGAGACAGACAGTCAGAGAAAGAGAGAGAGAGAGAAAGAGAGAGAGAAAGAGAGAGAGGGGCTTCAAGATCAAGAAAAATTCACCCAAAAGGAGGGGGTGAAATATAATTTTGTTTGCCGGGGGAGGGGTTCCGTACCTCTCCATCTAGATTTACGCATATAGTTGCCCACACTGATTTTTTCTTTGGTATCTATACAGATATAAATATAATGTCAATTGACAAAGTCATATACACATCGCCTCCTTTACATGGAAAAGTTGTAAAACATTGAGTAATTGGTCGAATAAAAGACATATTTCAGGTGTGTGTGTGTGGGGCGGGGGGGTTATTGCTGATAATTAACTATTTGGAAGCATAGTGTTGATTAACCTGTTAAGAAATAAACAAGACTAGTCAATTTTTTGTCGTGCGCGGTTATTTTTACATATTGAAGGCTACCTTGACTTTCATGTCAACAAACTGATATGGTATTTTGGTAGGTGGCATGGGACAGTTTCGCACGAAAAACCCTGTCAAATTTTACAAAAAGGGGTAAATGTGGGGTTTTGGTGGTTACTTGAAGGGCATAAATTGGTATACTATTTATTCATTTACGTTTTGGTGGGAATCAGCCCTTTTTATCAGATAAGAATAGAACATGCGAAACTGTGGCCTAAATTTTCACTTTCGATTATATAATGGAACGGGGGGGGGGGAGACAGAACATGAAATCTCACCCGAAGGGAGAGTGATCGATCTTTCCCATACTTGAAAAACAAGTTTAAACAACTTTAAAACAAAACTGCATCTCGTATTTTAGCAAAGACAGAAGAAATAATAAGACATAAATATAAAAGAGAAATTTAGATAACAAAGCGACGTGTAAAATTAGGTGTATATTTATTTACAATTCATAATTAATCGCTACACCAACAAAAGACAGGGCATTCCCGGGGCCCCACCTCCTCCAAATATGAAGGCCCAAATGTGGGATACAGGGTGTTAGCCAGCCCCCTGAAAGCTATCCCATTATAACTGTATTATGCGAAATTTCCAATTTTCGCCAGGCTAGCTAAGCCTGTTACCGGTCGTGTAAACCCAATTCCTTTTGATGGTCGACTGGGCATTCCCGGGGCCCCACCTCCTACAAATATGAAGGCCCAAATGTGGGATACAGGGTGTTAGCCAGCCCCCTGAAAGCTATTTCATTAAAACTGTATTATGCGAAATTTCCAATTTTCGCCAGGCTAGCTAAGCCTGTTACCGGTCGTTTAAACCCAATTCCTTTTGAGGGTCGACTGGGCATTCCCGGGGCCCCACCTCCTACAAATATGAAGGCCCAAATGTGGGATACAGGGTGTTAGCCAGCCCCCTGAAAGCTATCCCATTATAACTGTATTATGCGAAATTTCCAATTTTCGCCAGGCTAGCTAAGCCTGTTACAGGTCGTGTAAACCCAATTCCTTTTGAGGGTCGACTGGGCATTCCCGGGGCCCCACCTCCTCCAAATATGAAGGCCCAAATGTGGGATACAGGGTGTTAGCCAGCCCCCTGAAAGCTATCCCATTATAACTGTATTATGCGAAATTTCCAATTTTCGCCAGGCTAGCTAAGCCTGTTACCGGTCGTGTAAACCCAATTCCTTTTGAGGGTCGACTGGGCATTCCCGAGGCCCCATCCTCTAAGTATGAAGGCCCAAATGTGGGATACAGGGTGTTAGCCAGCCCCCTGAAAGCTATCCCATTATAACTGTATTATGCGAAATTTCCAATTTTCGCCAGGCTAGCTAATGTTCAGGTCTGGTCAGCAAGATATGATTTTTAATATATAACTGTTTCTTTACATTAAAAAAGGATGTTTATGTTTAATTTTAATTTACGTTTATTAGCATGTTTACGGTAATTTGAATAGCAAACCGACCGCAGAATTCTATTCGCTATTCGAATAGCGAAAAGCGAAAAGAACTCCAACTTCTGAATGCCGTTTTAAAAGAAGAGATAAACGACGCTTTTTACGCACTATTTGACCCCCTGACAAAATTGATATCCGAAACCTTATTGCGCATCTGCATGATGATTTAGTTATTGTGAAAATTGTATGAGGAGTTTTGGGAATCAAGTTTTATTGTGTAAAAAACGTTTTTTTTTTTGGTAACCTTATTTGGTTCCTTAGAGTTAAAATGAAATTTCCAAAACCTAATTACACATCAACAGGACTTTTTAAGTCACCTGAGTCACTCAGGTCTTTCGTCGTTTCATCGTTCGTCGGTCGTAAACTTTTGAACATTTTAGCGTTTTCTTTTTAAAAACACTGAACCAATTTCAACCAAATTTGGCTTATTGCATCTATGGGTGAAGGGAAGTACAGATTGTGAAGTGCATGGTCCCTGTCCCTCTGGGACCTGAGGGGTGGGGCTTAAACCATCAAAATTAATGCAATCTTTAAAAAATCTTCTTTTTTACTCCTGGACATCAAACAGTCAAACTGCTGGCTTGATTGTAATAAGCATTGAGCTCTCTACCTAAATTATGAAATTCATGGCCCAAGGGTGGGGGGTTCTGGCGCTAGAGTGGGGCTCTAATGATTATATAGTGAAATGCATTGATTCTTTAAAAATCTTCTCTGCTCCTGGGTATTTAGCCAATGAACTAAGTATATAGTTATAATGAGTAAGAATGCCTCTCTCAAAATTGTAAATTTCATGGCCCCTGGGTCAGGGTTCTAGTGCTAAGGCGTGGCTCCAATGATTATATAGCGAAAATACATTAATGCTTTGAAAATCTTCTGCTCTGCTCCTGGGTATTATGCCCATAAATTAAATACATAGTTATGATGAGGAAGAATGCCTCTTTAAAAATTGTGAATTTCATGGCCCTTGGGTAAGGGGTCCTGGTGTTAGGGCGGGGCTATAATGATTATATAGAGAAAATGCGTTAAATCTTAAAAATCATCCTCAGCTTCTCGATATTAAGCAGTTGAACTAAGTTCATAGTAAAATGAGGAAGAATGCCTCTTTTAAAATTGTGATTTTCATGACCCCTGTGTCAGGATTCTGTTTTAGGGGGAAGCTCTTATGATTATATAGTAAAAATGAATTAATTCTTTGAAAATCCTCTCCTTTGTTCCAGGGTATTAAGCCCATAAACTAAGTACATCGTTATGATGGATGAAAGAATGTCTCTTTCAAAATTGAGAATTCCATGGCCCCTGGGTCAGGGGTTCTGGTGGTAAGGCGGGGCTCAAACGATTATATAGTGTGTAAGGGAATTAATTCTTCAATAATCTTCTCCTCTGCTCCAGGGTATTATGCCCATAAATTAAGTACATAGTTATGATGGGGAAGAATGCCTCCTTGAAAATTGTGAATTCCATGCCCCTAAGTTAGGGGTTCTGGTGTAAGGGCAGGGATTTAATGATTACATATTGAAAATAAATCAATTCTTTGCAAATATTCTCCTCTGTTCCTGGGTAATATACCCATACATTAGGTATACATTTATGATGAAGAAGAATGCCTCTTTAAAAATTATGAATTTCATTGCCCCGTGTCAAGGATTCTGGTGTTAGGGCAGGGCGCTAATGATTACATGTACTTAGAGAAAATTAATTCTTTAAAAATCTTCTCTGCTCCTGGGTATTTAGCCAATGAGCTAAGTACATAGTTATGATGAGGAAGAATGTCTTTTCCAAGATTGTTATTTTCTTGGCCTCTGGGTCAGGGTTCTTGGGGTTCTTTTCTTGGGGGGGGGAGGGAGCTCTAAATAAATGCAGTAATTCTTTGAAAATTTCTCTGGAATATTCTGCAGATGAACTATAAGTATGTAGTTATGATGAAAAAGAGTCCCTCTTCCAAAATTCACAGGATGAATATCTGCCATTCAGTAAACTGAAATGTGACTGAAAGGTAACTGGAAGGTGGCTGAATGGCATAGCTGTGACATTCAGTCACCTTTCCAGACCATTTAGTTAACATTCAGTTGACTGAATGGCAGAGATTCATCCTGTGACTGTGAACTTCATGGCTCTAAATGACCGAATACTTCTTTGAACATCTTCTCCTCTGCTCCTTGGTATTAATCCAATGAATTAAGTACATAGTTATGATGAGAAAGAGCCCCTCTTCCAAAATTATGAATTTCATGGCACCTGGACAAGGGGTTCTGGTGTTAGGACAGGGCAAATTTTAGCGACAAATCTCATACCTTAGTCTGAGTACTTTCACAAATATTTGAGTTTTTTCTCAAAGAACATGGTTCACTTGTGGTCAAAATCGGCCCCGCCTCAAAATTTAATCATATGTTTTCCAAACATAGTCTAGGAAACGCCCTTTGAGATTCAGCTTAATTTTATATCCTAGCATTAATAGTTTTCAGTATAGAGCTGTTGAAAAATACCATTGTTTTTCGTGTCAGGTGCACCAGAAACGTCATGACGTCATTATTCTTTATGATTACGTCGCATGCATACAAATTGCGCAGTATGTATACTCGAGACACCGGCATAACTTTTTCATTCTGCATTCATTTTGAATTTGCGTATATACATTGTTTTTTAAAAATCTTCAGAGAAAATCATTTCAGATAACACTGATAGAAAATACCGGTAGACAATTCTATCTTGTGATGCATTCAGTCCTTTCGGGTTTTACGGATCATACGAGTTTTATGTTTCTCTTTCGGTGAGATTATTGATATGCATATTATATACAAAAAAAATATTGATCCCTTTCATTTCCGCCTTACGTATTCAACTTATACTTTCCAGTTTAAATTACATGTCAAATTATTAAAGCGTTATTAGACATTTCTTTTTGTAGTAAATGTTAACCCTTATCGTATAATACCATGGGAATTATATTACAGAAAGTAGCGCTTTCGTCACACCGGTGTACCAGGGCACAGATTTTTACATACATTCACCTATTCTTGAATCAAACCTCAATATTTTTTTCTCAAAATAATATTCTCTAACCAAAGAAAATAGTATCGTTTATTATCACAGTTAAACTGAATATTATGCTTATTTTGGTCTATTCCGGCGATTACGGCAAGCCTTTTCCCCCACACCAAGCATTTGCCATATACATATGTAAGGTCATGTCAAAATTCGACAAACTTGTAAACTTTACATTTGCTGTTTTGTAACATGTCAGATGTGCTATATCCGATGATGAAGAAACAAATGCAGAAACTATGAATTACAAATGTGCAAAGTTGAAGATTAAATTAACTAACAAAAACAATTAAGTTGCAAAATGTGCTTAATATAAAGGAACAGAGTCAAATCTTGAAGTGTTTATGCCCGGGTTTTTATAGGTTATACGATCAGAATTACACAGCTCACACACCAACACCATGCGCGGATCTAGAGAGGGGAGGGGGGTCGGGGGGTACCGGACTCCCCTGGAAAAATTTTCTGGATCCGCGCATGAACACGATTGCATATTCTAACTTCAAGTTTACATGTCTGGATTTTTTTACACGATTACCCTCCATATTTTTTATTATTTGCAACTTTTTCTTCTTTCGTTGAACTTTGCTCTCTTTTTGTATAATACACGGGGATATTATCGTTTTTCGGTGCCAGGCATTATAAGAAAGATAAAAAAAAAATTACTAGTCAGGTGGACCGGTGATTTGATGAAATTTACCGGTCTGAATAAATATTCACAGGTCCATATATATTTGGCTTTCAAACAAAAGATACAAAACAATATTTAAAAATGACCAATTTATAAGTAGTCTAAGAGAAAATTCCCCCGAATCTCCACTCTTTACCTTTAATTTCTTTGCGTTGAAAACGTAAGCATAGTTCGATTGTATAAAAATAATAACTATAAAAACTTTCGGAAAAAAATATTAGATGTATGTAAATGCTAGTTATCATTTTTTTATTAATGAAATTAAAACAGTTTTTCGATGAACAAGAAATTGGAAATCATAGATGTAAATAAATAGCTGTCTGAGACTTTTTCGTAAGTTACTCATCTTAAAATTCTTCGTTAATTAGCCTACCCTTACAATTTGCTAAGATCTTGTCAAATGTGAATCGATTTGTTAAATCCAATTAAAGGTGTTTGCAAAAATTCAATCCTGCTTGTAAAAATGTTAACTTCTTGATTTGGTAGTTTTTATATTTATTTACCCGTCATTTTGACCGATTAGATATGGAAAATTACTTTACATTTGAAATATTGTTTTGAGAGAGTTAGATAGAGTATGGAGTAAATTGTAGTCCAGGATATATTTTAGAATTTACTTAGGTGTGGCTCAAATCTCAAAGAAAATTCATTACCGTATATTTATATTAGGAGTTCGTTATGCTGTAAAATTGGGAATTTTCCGTTTATGTAGATGGCTCAAAAAATTGCCCTTGCATCTTAGATTTCGTCCGATAGATTTTCAGCTTTAAAGAACTTTACAAGTTTTGCATATGACCTTGCTGTTATTCAATACATTGAGAAATAAAAATAAATTATTAAACACATAAAGACGAAGAATAGAAAAAATAAATACACGCATATCAAGATTTGGGGTTTGCAAGTAACATGGGATTAATTAGTCATAACATACATTAAAACATATGGGTTTTTTAGGGTGGGGGGGGGAGCAGGCATACATCGGAAAATGAATCGACGCTTGACAAATGTATGGAAAAATATTAAAGACTGGCTTTGGAAACTTTCTTTTGAATGGTGACTATTAATTAGCGGTCATCCGCATAGAATTCATCCCACATACACAAAAGGTAACCACTTTATTAAACCATAAGAAGAGAAAACGGGAGTTGGGGTTGGGATGGGGTGTTAAAGACCATACATCCCATGAAAGGGGAAATCTCTTGAAATTTTTTTTAAAGAGAGATAGGTAGTAAAAAGTATATAACTCCGACAATACTTTAATCAGCTAATACTTCATAACTTATACTTAAAATTAAAATTTTGTTGATCTTGATCCAACAACCTGTGCGTTCATAGGTTAAAGTCTAGTTGTAGAAAAAAAATATAAAGACCGCGTCATTTATACAATAAAGATAGTTTTCCTTCTATTTTAAAACCAACTACTTGTATAAATTTTCGCAGAATAATTAACATCGTATATAAGATTAAATGTTTGGGTGAAATTTTAACAAGTCTTTGTATTACTTACGTCATATTACAGTGACGTCATATCTAATTTATAGGTGCATGTACTTCATAAGTGTCGTCTGTTTACATGATTCATACAATTCTAGATTTAACAAAAAAACTTTTCAACATCCTTATCATTTCTAACTCTGATAGATCCGAATTGAATTACATAGTGCATTAAAATATCCTACTGCAGAAAGCGTAAAATTCATTTCACATCGACAGGTACGATGTGTGAACTTTAAACTGTTTTAACTATGTTTATCCTACATAAATAAAAGTAAATAAACAATTAAAAGGCATGAATCTTACACTAATAGTATTTAAATTTCCTAACACATAATTGTGTATGTACACGATTTCATTTCTTTGTAAAATAAATATACAGTCGGTAGAACTACATGACTGTGTAATTTGCAAGTGATAGCCCCATACAAAGCATGAAGTTATTTCACGTTTTTTTATGGTCCAATTACCGTGATTTGAGAAAATCACGATGAACAGCTATTTTTTTTACAAATTTTAAAAAGATTTATGTAAAACTATCCTTGGCGAATTATACCATGTATTACTTGTTATCGTATCTTCGACATCTTCAGTTGGTATAATGTCTAAAGTCGCTAGGCTACGGAGACGCGGAAGTAGATTGTGCATGCAATAAGACAAAATTTTCGGACATATAGTTAGTCTTCCTTTCATGTTTAATATTTTTAATACACATAATTTTTAATGTTTAAATGTAATTAACATTTTAAGTATGATTTATACTTATCCGATTTATTTATCTAACGTTATTTTTGATACACGATAACGTTATATTGACGTTATCAGAATACGGTTTTTTAAAAAATAAACATGGTCCGCACAATATCACCATCACGATTTTTTGCATACACCTCAAGATAAGTAAGTTGTTCAATATGACAAAATTTGGCGATGGTGAATTCATGCGGACCTATCCAAATTTCCAAAACATTCACAGCATTTCGTGTATTTTTCCGGAAATATGCATTCCCACGGCATTTTATCGCAATTTATTTAGCATATACACTTGGGCCATCACAAGTACTTATACATTTTTGATAACAGGTAAAACCAGAAAGTATTTATATATGCACAGATATTTGTTCCGACAACTTTGAAATTTTACCCTATCCGAGGGCCAAAATAAGTCACAAGTGAACCAGGTTCTTTGAAAAAAACTCATATGTTTGCACTTCTCAAAAAAAATAAATCTTAGTTTTGTTCTTTCCTCAATTTGAAAAAAAAGGTACCTTCAAAGCAAGCAGACATAAGTCAAATCTGAGATATGAATATGTCATAAACATCATTAATACAGTTTTATATTGCCTGTAATATTCATTTCTTAGATCTATTCTACTCAATATTTAGCGTACATGCAATATTTTGTGGAGAATTGATAAATATCCCTTTATTAAAACAATAATTTTGGGGAATTATGACAAAAATGTAAACAAAGGGAACTAATTCATTTATTTGTGTCAAATGGAATAACTGTCCAGTGAGTCTACTTTCTAATGATTTTAAGGTAACCATAATGTAATTTATTATTTTTTATTTGCTATATAATATATGAGATCATGTAGATATGTAATTTATATTTAGCATAACAAAGTGTAAATTTCAAGACCAATAAACATTTTATGATTTTTGTTAATTTAAT
Source organism: Magallana ariakensis (assembly GCA_020458035.1). NCBI lineage: Eukaryota > Metazoa > Mollusca > Bivalvia > Ostreida > Ostreidae > Magallana > Magallana ariakensis. The sequence continues at coordinate 63,250,600 of CM035812.1, read as the reverse complement.
CCTATTTTCCTCTGTTTAAAACATTAGCAGACGATTGTTCTTATTGATAATAAATAAAAACAAAACAAAGAGAAGTTATAATGGGCCACTTGTGACAATAGAAATCCTTGACTCAGCTAAGTAAAAATTTCAAGTCATCTGAGAATTGACTAAGTTTCGCAATTGGAGAAAATTCTCAGCTGAGTTAATTCTCAGGATTTGAAATTAAACTTAGGTAATTTTTTTGTGAAATCGGAGCCTATACTTTGAGTACTTTGTTTCTATATTACAAACAACTTTTAAAATGTTGATTTTGTGCATTATTAAATCCTGGAGTATTTTTGCTATTTCTTGCTATTTCTACAGTTTATCAGAACAAGAAGCCTATAGACCTTAACGATCACCTAAGTACCATAGCCCATACACAAACTTGTCCAGGAGTCTCATATATGAATTTAATTAAGTTTCATTCTGGAGTAGAAAAATTATATTATTGTAATGACAATCACCTCCCTTAAGCTTTTAAAAAGGACTATGAAATCTATAATTTAGCGAAAACTTAACAGACATAATACAGTTCATGACCTAAAATTGAAAAGGTGTAAGACTCTGATAAAAAAATAATTTTCCGTTATCAGTGCTTATCAGTGATTTTGGTTATCCAATTATAACTTTACTATTAACAGGTCTATTTGTTTATTTAGAAAGTTCGAAATCTGTTTTTGTGCTAATAATAAAAATACTTGCATAGCTCTTTTGATCTTACAACCTCTTAATTACATCATATTCAATGATTTATCACTAAATATGAAGAAGTAAAGGAAGATATCCATTATGAAGAAGCAAGGGAAGATAACTCCATTAACTGTAACAACCCTCCCCCTGAACTCTTTCCAAATGCCTTCACAATATCTTAACTTTAATAGACAGCTTCATACTTTCTCTTTTCTTAATATGTGAATTAACTCATTTCTTTTTTCAAAATTCCTGAGCAAAATAAAAAATAAGACAGATATGTACTCCCATTTCTAGCCATAACCCATGTAGCTACATAAAGGTGTCATTATATAAAAAGTGCCTGTTTGGGAGGGTACCAGTTGAAATTGACACCCCGAGAAAACCATTGTCAACCGACGCGAAGCGGAGGTTGACAATGGTTTTCGAGGGGTGTCAATTTCAACTGGTACCCTCCCAAACAGGCACTATTTATTTTATTATACTGAATGTCTTAATTTTTATAGCAAATTTTACTGCTTTTATATAGAAAAGACGTGAATTCTACGGCGAACCGTACGCGCATAATTAACGCGCATGTAACAATTCGTTCTATCGGCCCGTTGCTAAGCGTGCGAGGGAGAGAGAACGGATTGTCAACTGCGTCTAAACCAATCAGATTGCAGTATTTAACATGAAAGTATAATAATAAATATTAACGATCTCCGATCCTCAGCAATGTTCGATATCTCTAAATTATCTGGAATATTTTTTATTTGTACCATATATCTATCTGTCTTACCATAAATCTGCTTTTATATGGACAAATTTAATTGATCTTGTAGTGTTCATATTACAAACAATTATGTTTAGAACTGCTGCTTGGCTAGTGGCTCCACGGACAACTACTACATAAAGAAAAAGGGGTTCGAGCCACCAATGCACCGGTACACCCAGTTTTTTTTTTATTTTTACAAATTTGATCTCAACTTGTATATGCATTACATTATATCAATCGTCGCCAAAATTTCAATGACTTTGTAAAATGCATGGATACATGCAACCATAAAAAAACCCTTTATTTTATTTCATTTTTAAAGTTTACCTTCCAGCATAAATTGAGGCTCAGCACCGCCTCCCTTGTTGTTACATGCCTTAATAATTGTGAGTTAACAGAAACAAATTGAGATTATTTTCTACTGAAGTTATCTCTCTTATCAGAGGGATATTCCACCTTAATTAAATACTATTCTATACACTTTCATGATACCTTTCTTTGGAATTAAATTAAGTAAATTAAATAAGAAATATAACCAACGACAAAGCTTGTTTCAAAAGAAAACGGGTTCGACTTTCATTGTACAATATATTAAGAAAAAAAAACGTGTTTCAAAAGGGCTAGTTGTTAAAACTTGCCTGGCCTTGTATATTAGATTTGTATTTGTTGTTCTCATTTTAATTTTAATTCGTGTTGAATTTTATTTTCTGTTGGATTGGCCTTTTTACCATAAAAAACAGATTTTTAAGACTTGATTCACTGGATTTGCAAAGTTTTTGCCTAGTTTATGCAGTTTTAAACTAGAAATCAAGAGACTCTCACACCATTTACAAAACAGATTTCTGTCAAAAAAAAATATTGAGGCTGTTTTAATATTTAACCATTAAACATATTACTAATATCACATAATATTTGAAAACATTAATTGAATTTATCAAATGTGTCACATTGTAGCGACGACATACTGACAAATATCATACACGTAGTACCTCATTTTTAAATGATTCGTTCTCTTTAAGGTTGTTGAAATCCAAACCCAAATCCATAGAATTAGTGGAGCTTGATTGCAAAGTATCATCATCTCTCTGTGCATCTACAGAGTCAGAGGAGCTTGATTGCAAAGCATCGATATCTCTTTTGGCATCTACAAAAGTGACATCTGTAAAAACGTTAAACTCTACAATTCTACAAGAAGGCAGATCAATGTTTACAATTTATAATGTCACACTAATTTCATACACTCCACATAACCTTTTGTTATCGTTGTCAAATTTTCGAGTTGCAATAAACTATAACGTGGCATATCATTGGATGCCATTGCTGAATAGTATCTTCTTGGTTCTTGGCCCACAGATCTATAAATGACAACAAAATAATTCATTGTTAATGTTATGACTGATTACTCACTCGTTCCGAATCAATTAAAAATGAAAGCAGTGTATGGGAGGTACAAATCTAATTGATGTAGTGGTATAAAAGTATCTTTTTTTAAAATCGTGTACCTGACCTATAACAATGTGTGGTTATTTCCAGCAGTTAGGCGGAGTTAGTGTTCGTGCCGTTGTTTAGCTGTTTAATATAGCTTGTGCTGTGCGTAAGTTATTAATTGGTATTTTTAGTGTCATTCGTTGTGTTCTAAGCGAGATACAGAGCTCACAATCCTTTGTAATGTTAACAAAGCTCAAAGCTCAAAGTTTTTTAAAATTTTGAATGTTAGGTAAAAATTCCAGTTTTTGACCTAAAATGAATGTTACGAACGCTAATTAATGTTTATGCTTAAGGTATCTCACTCGTCAGGTTTTGATTTTATTCCGCACATTTTCATTATTTTTAAATGAAAATGATTTAATTAACTTTATCAGCAGAAAATGATTATTATTTCATTATTGCACAACATTTAAAAAGAAAACCAATTTGAAATCAATACACAAACAAGTTTTTGGAGGAACTATTCCTTTTATGCGGAAGGTTTTTTAGACGAAAATGACAGAAATCGAGTTATCATGAAATTTCAATATACTTCTCTTATTCATAACGCAAATTTTTAACAGTTGATGGGTTGGAACATACTTTTCAGGTTCCATGTAACATGTACAAAATTATATCTTAAGAGTGTGATAGACTTTTAGCATAAAATCATACAAATATAATATATTATTATTATTATTATAGAAAATGCCAGTATTTTTAGGCCAAATTTTACAAGAATTTTACCTTTGAAACCGTCTGTCTTAAATTTGACACCATTGACCCCCATGTTTTGTTATGTCAACATAATAGTGAATACATATCAAGGCAAATTGAATTAATTTCATTAAATTCGTGATATTCAAAAGTTTTTATTTCAAATCAATTTGCAACTATTAAAGAAAGTGTATATTTTAAGTGCAAAAAGGTCATGAAAACTATTTATGCTGCTTTGTACAACATTTTTTCGTTTTCTCTATTTAATCTGATCATTGTGCATAAACGAACACAATAGTTGATGAATTAATTTTGATAATTAAAAAATAATGGTAAGAAATGCTAATCAGACTGAAATTGCGTCTTTCATGCAAAAAGGTCATATTAAATACGCCATTACTCAAAGTGATAAATACTGAGCCCCTTTTTCTTTTCTTTTTTTTAAGTACGTTTTGTCTACTGTTTTAAATGATATACTTCTCAAGAAGTTCTTGATAAAAAAACATTGAGGAGTGAGATGTCTTTAAAAAGAATAAGTTGATAGAAAATTCAGCCTGAAAACTACTTTTATTGCTATATTGAACCAGTGTAAACCAAAACACGAAAAGGGGCACGAGCCTTGTTTACATAACAAAGGATTGTGTGCTCTGTATCTTTCTAACAACTCTTCGACTGACTCACTACACAGGAAGAAGAGACGAAAAGTAACATGCATGAAATTCATGCGTAAACTTTACGCGATTTTGATAGGATTTTCATGCGAATATCATACGAATAAAATTACGAATGATATTCATTCAAAAATGCATATCAAATGATTCATTGTTGTTTAATGGGAATATTATGCAAATTTCATGATATATATATATATATTTTCATACAAAATAATGTGAAGGTTAAATTTATAATCTGAAAATCTTTTGTGTTCTCTTTTAATGTAAATGTGAAAATATAATATGTTATTTAAAAGAAAATTGAGGGTGGAATTCTACAACATCACAACATGTCTGACATCCGAATGAAATGCAATTTTGTTCCGAATTGATACCATTCTGTCGTGTCACAAAATAGCTATACACCGTTAAATTGAACTCTTCTAACTAGGGAGGTGATAAGAATGAAATCACCTGAGCACTTAGAAAATATGTCAGTTTTGTTCGTGTATCAAGCTTTCAATTTACGTTGATTATCCGCTGTTTTGTACAAAAAACGTGAAATCTATAAATATACTGTTTCCCTGATATTTGCAATACACTTTTGTCATGTCATCTGCAGCACACGATCATACATACATGTACGTAATGGATGATGAAGGTAAGCAGATATAATATTTTCACTTTAACTATATATGCATGATGAATATTAAACTATAGTTCGATCTCTTGAACTGCACAAATGTAAAGCATTTGCATTAAAGACTTGCATTGGCATTAAATCGAAAGCTAAGGGATATGTTTGACATTAAACTAGTCTACTGTATTTTAATTAAAACAATTATAAGTAGCATTAGAAGAGGAACCTTTGCAAGCAAAATGAAGAAACGACAAAATTTTAAAAAGGAGCATGTTAAATTTTCATTTCCACACGTACATATGTATCACTATGGGCAACTTACATGTATGTATGTATTATAATGCGTATACATGTAGTTATGGTCTTCCGTTTCCAACGGAAGACCTTTATATTATTGTGCAGATTAAGATTATTCTTATTAGGGTCTTCCGTTTCCAACGGAAGACCCTCTTGTTATTCTTCGGTTTCTTTTTATTAGGGTCTTCCGTTTCCAACGGAAGACCCTCTTGTTATTCTTCGAGACCCTCTTGTTATTGTACTGTTTCTATTTTTATTATTATTAGGGTCTTCCGTTTCCAACGGAAGACCTTTATATTATTGTGCAGATTAAGATTATTCTTATTAGGGTCTTCCGTTTCCAACGGAAGACCCTCTTGTTATTCTTCGGTTTCTTTTTATTAGGGTCTTCCGTTTCCAACGGAAGACCCTCTTGTTATTCTTCGATTTCTTTTTAGGGTCTTCCGTTTCCAACGGAAGACCCTCTTGTTATTGTACTGTTTCTATTTTTATTATTATTAGGGTCTTCCGTTTCCAACGGAAGACCCTCTTGTTATTCTACTGTTTCTTTCTATTATTATTAGGGTCTTCCGTTTCCAACGGAAGACCCTCTTGTTATTCTTCGGTTTCTTTTTATTAGGGTCTTCCGTTTCCAACGGAAGACCCTCTTGTTATTCTTCGATTTCTTTTTAGGGTCTTCCGTTTCCAACGGAAGACCCTCTTGTTATTGTACTGTTTCTATTTTTATTATTATTAGGGTCTTCCGTTTCCAACGGAAGACCCTCTTGTTATTCTACTGTTTCTTTCTATTATTATTTGGGTCTTCCGTTTCCAACGGAAGACCCTCTTGTTATTCTACGGTTTCTTTTTCTTTATTATTAGGGTCTTCCGTTTCCAACGGAAGACCCTATTGTTATTCTACGGTTTCTTTTTCTTTATTATTATTAAGGTCTTCCATTTCCAACGGAAGACCTTATTGTTATTGCTTTGTTTCTTTTTCTCTATTATTAGGGTCTTCCGTTTCCAACGGAAGACCCTCTTGTTATTCTACGGTTTCTTTTTCTTTATTATTATTAGGGTCTTCCGTTTCCGACGGAAGACCCTCTTGTTATTCTATTGTTTCTTTTCTTTATTAGGGTCTTCCGTTTCCAACGGAAGACCCTCTTGTTATTCTACGGTTTCTTTTTCTTTATTAGGGTCTTCCGTTTCCAACGGAAGACCCTCTTGTTATTCTACGGTTTCTTTTTAGGGTCTTCCGTTTCCAACGGAAGACCCTTTTGTTATTCTTCGGTTTCTTTTTATTATTATTATACTTTTTCTTTTTTTTCTGACTCCATTTCGGCTTAATAACTCAAAAAGTCTTCAATCAATTTCAATGAAACTTTCAGCGATTGTTGCAAGTCAGCGTCCCTCAAAGATGTTAAAGCTTCAATGACAAAGTCACTTCCGTTTTGACGTTACGTCATTTTTTAAATTTTAAAAAAGCCATTTTGTCCGGGGCATTTCTCAAAAACCCTTTACGATAGAGGCTTTAAATTTTCTATGATTATGAATTTGTCAATTTACCTGTGCAATAAGGCTGAAAATGGAAATCCATAACTTCCGGTCGAAACCGGAAGTGAATCAAATTTTTCGAAAAAATGATTTTTCTTATCAAATCAAAAAGGTATTTGTGTTTTGTAGAGCACAATCATTTGAATGTAACACTGAAATCCGTTTTAAAATCGGACCACGCATATCAGAGATATTTGGGTTCAAAAATTGATTTTTCCGGAAATTTTGATTCCTCAGTGAAGATTCAGAAAATAGTGCAAAATTCACAGTGAAAGTAACTCCTACTGAAAACAATTCGTACTGGTCATAAAACTATATATAAAAATATGAAATTATATGCATATTGTAGAGTTTGCAAAGCTAAATACAAAACTGAAATTTGTTTCAAAATCGGATGATGCATTGCAGAGATATCGGGGTTTAAATATTGATTTTTCCGGAAATTTTGATTTCGTAGTCAAGATTTAAAAAATAGTGTAAAATTCACACTAAAAGTAACTCCTGCTGAAAACAATTCATAACGTTACAGGTCATATAACCGAACTCTGTTTTTTTTAAAGTAAATCTGAGTGTTTATTGAAACGATTTCGTTTGATAATTTTACGTTGAATGTCTAAACTTCGTTTGGAAAAACAGAAACTTTTGTCAACACGAATCGTAACAAAAACAAAGCAGCTGGAATTGGAGACACAGATCCCGATTCTAACAGCGAAAAGCGATCGAAAGTCTTTTCTAAAATTTGGTTAAATTGTTATTTAAATCGCAATATTAAGCCTAGCCTAATCATCGCAGATCTTTTAGTTGTTGAATAATAGAACAACACGTACAATGTAGATTGGATCACTATATAGAATGTAAAGATTTCAAATACGAATATATATTTATTGTAATTATTTGCTTGCAAAATAAATGCATTAATATAATGCGTGTGAATCTGTGCTCTGCATATTAAACACAAACTTATTAGTTTTAATCGAAATAATTATCGTACGATTCACCATGTCAACTCGCCATGTTTTGACTGCGAAGAACAGCTGATAGCGGTGTGTCAACATTTTTAAAAGAGGCATGGCCTGCAAGACGTCAATAGTGGGACATTCAGCTCAACTATCGTATGAGAGATTATAAAGGTATGTTTCAATACAGGATATGTCGTGTTGACTTTTTGTTTTCAAAGTATTTGTACTTTTCAATCTAATCCGAGATTCCTCTGACCTAACCTCCGCTTTTGACGTGCGTCACAATATTAAAGCGGATGTTAGAGTCAGAGGAATCTCGGAATATTTTCTGTCCCGTGTATTTTCACGTGTATGTTTTGCACATCAGTCTTTCGAATTTCTATTTATTATTTTCCTATGTATGTATGTCTTATTGTGTATTGACCAACACACCATACACTGTAAAACAGTGCAACTAAAAGGGGTGGGGGTCCCAAGGTACACAAGAGTAGAATGCTGTATTTAGAGTGCATGTTTGCATGATGATAACTTTACCTTAAATATTTGAATATAGCAGATCTTTACCATATTGCCTTTCACTTAATTTATAAATTAAAAAACTCAGACAGGCTTCATCTTTGCTAGCGAAGGGTTTTCGGTCCACTCCGTTCCCCATAAACGGGGAGTGAAGTAGACCAAAAACCCTTGGCTAGCGAAGATGGACAAGCTTGTGCTTAATTAAAGATATTTAACATGGTAAATATTCAATCTAATTAAAATTAGACCTTTCGTCTGGCTCTTAGACTGTTATATATTGTTATAGCTGGGGAAAGAGCATGTAAAACAGAGTGCAAGATGAAAAGAACTTAATATTATATCAAGTTCTGATTTTAGGTAAATGTAATGTTCCCTGATATCTATAAAACAGTCTTCTCAAGATTTAATTATTTCACTTTAAAAATTGTTTACATACAATGCATATCACATCATTCTACAATGTATGTACTAAACAATTTTTAAAGTAAGACAAATGTAATAATTTTTACTGCATGTGCCTCAGATCTCTCTCTCACTCTCTCTCTCTTTCTCTCTCTCTCTCGTGCTTATAATCTTGGCAAAGCATCAGAGAGCAACTAAATTTTGTAACAAAAATATCTCTGTCTAGTTAAAGAAATCAACAGTGCATTGAATTTTAAAATGAGCATGTTATTACTCCCTTATTTTTTGAATGTGCAACCAAAATCCAATTTTTAAAACATGAAATTAATAAGAAAAAAGACTTTCACTATATTTATTCGCAAAAAAACCCTCAGTAGAATTGATAAAACATGGTATAGCAAAAGCTTATACTTTGACACTGTTCGGATGGGTAATATTCCCTTGTTACAGTAGTCTACGAATTGAAATATTGACTGTCGCACAACAAGTAAAACTCTAATATTCTCTCTCTCTCTCTCTCTCTCTCTCTCTCTCTCTCTCTCTCTCTCTCTCTCTCAATTTGATATGTGTCTATACCTGTAATATAAAAATGTTATATTATGACTTGATATGCAAAGTTTTGTTTTTGTAGTGCCTAAATGTTAATGTTATGTATTGGGATATGTCATACTTATTACACTGCATGGCCAGTGTATTTTTTCCAGAAATACTATGCATATGTTAATGTAAACACGGCTATTGCATGTATTAGTACATGTATGTTAACACAGCTAATTGATTTTTTTTCAATTTCAGCTCAAAACGGACTGTTGTTACCACACGGCGACCACAAGGCTTTTACCTGTTGATTCTTGTGGTTTCAGCTCTTAAGGTTAACCTGTCACCTCTACCCACATGCATAATCCTTGTGTTCTACAGACTATTTACCGGTAATTCACATTAAATCGGATAATTCATGAACAATAATGGAACTTTAAGAAAGTATCATGCCTTGTTGTGGTTTGTGTTTGATAAGAAATTATGAAAAACAAAATTAAGGGTGTTTAAACAAATTTACAATTGTTAGTTGTGAAAATTTGTTTTTCAATAAAAGTTGCAATTATGTTTCCTTTATTTTGTATTTTATAATAATATTTAGATGGGTTTACATAATTGAAAAATCACCCCCTCTTTTCAATTGTTACCATTAAGATTACATGTAGGATATGTAAATGTACATTTGACCTTGAAATAACATCTGCTATGATAATTACTTTTAAAATAAACAAGATACAACATATTTTTACCTTTTTAATGTATATATGCATAAAAATGTAGGAAAACATGTAAAATTTGAACATTTTTCATAGAATTCTCCTCCGACTCCAGGTGTGTTTGAATTTAATTTTAATTTGAGGCAGATGTCTAACTTGTAGGACTTACTGTTTTAGCATGGTTAAAAGGAGACTAGAAACCAGAATATATTAGATATTCACTAAATATGATTGTTAGCTTACTTTTTTCATGAAAACAAGAAATCACATGCAGGAAAGCATGTCTATTTGTTAATTCAAATGCTACAAATCATCCAATAAATTAAAAAAGATCAAATTTTAGTATCATTGATGATTGATTTCAAATATGTGTGAAAAATGACTCAAAGAAACTGCCACAAGTTTCATAAAATTAGGTAAAAGATTTCAAACCATGGCTGTTAATGAAAATCAAAAGATAGGGGGTGGGTATACATGTAAGGGCATTTCTAAGCGATTTAATGCTTTTATCATGATAATATCATGTAGATGTATGTTGTATTGAAAAAAGTTTCTTATTAAGGCAGGTTGAACAACAGTTGACCTCTAAAAGGTCAGGTAAAGATGTTTTACTATGGAGAACCCTATGAATCTGTGTTGAATAGAGGAAAGTGGAAATGGTGGGTTCACTTAAATGTCCATATTTTTCTTAAACCTAAATGGAATTGGCAATATGTGGTATACTTTTTCTTAGAATTGCATTAGCTTTCTAAGTCTAAGACAAAACGCCTTTTCATAAAGTGTTAGTGTACTAAGTTAAAGGTAGCAAGGGACAGTTTCAGATAAAGTACCCGTTAATCTATTTGTAAAATTGAGAGTTGCTGTACTTGAAGGCTTATGAGTGTTGTTAAGATTCATGAAATGAATCTTGATGGTTATCATTAGTTAGAGGGATGTCTCTTGTTGGAATTGGTATGCAATATGAAGGCTCCTAATGTTAAGTACATGAGAAGCAGAAGTAAATTGTGAAACTTGGGGCTATGACATTTGTGTTGACTTTACACAGTGAAATTGCAGGTTACAAAGGGAGGTTATATAACTCGAAATGTAGATGGATGGAACATTATATACCTATTTACTGGCTATGAGGATGATAGCAAGTTTATTGTCCCCCTAGACAAGCCGAGTGAAATAGTTGCTGTCCAGGGGGTGGGGGCAATAAACTTGCTATTGTCCGAATAGTCAGTAAATAGGTATTTTATTATACCGAAGAAACCTTCATTTGTCGGCAATGCAGAATTTTTTTATTATAAACAAATTGGAGTTATCGGACTTTGAATTTAATGTAGCAATCGGATTATGTCAGAGGTGTTCCGAGTTTAAAAAGGAGGGAAATCGAATGCTGCTGATGAATGGTTTTGATGACTATTCACCATGGGCAGATAGCACAGAAACCATTCACGATTAGATAGAAAAGCATGTTTATGCAGGTGCCCTAAAGTGATCAGTTTGTTCGTCTGTCCGTCCATCCGTCTGTCCGTCCATCTGAGATCGCTTGTCCGGAGCAAAGCTTCTCTCCCCTTGGCCCAATCTGGCTCATACCTTATCCACAGAGTGCCTTTGGGTAAAGGGTGTGCAGTGACCTTGAACCATGTTTCTAGGTCAAAGGCTAAGGTCATAGCAGAATTATATATACAATCCTTGTCTGGGGCATATCTTCTCTCCCTTTGGTCCAATCTGGCTAATACTTCACTCATAGAGTGTCTATGGTCAAACAATGTGCAGTGACTTTGAATGAATTTTGTAGGTAAAGGGTCAGGATCATATCTGATCACACGAAAATTCTTTTTTCAGAACATTTATACTTTCCACTTGGCCCAATTTGGCTCAGACTTCACATAAACAGAGCTTTTTAATAAAGGGTGTGTAGTGACCTTGAACCAATTTTCAATGACAACTGTGAAGGTCAGAGCAGAATTATATATAAAAAAAAAAATCCTTGTCCGGAGTATATCTTCTTTCCCTATGCTCCAATCTGGCTCATACTTCACCTACATGATGTCTTTGATCAAAGAATATGCAATGGTGTAGATCAAGTGTCAAGGTCATATCAGATCACACAAAAATCCTTATTTCAAGATATATATATTCTCCTTTTAGCCCCTACTTGGCTAATACTTTACCTAAACAGCGCTTTTTGGTTAATGGCATGCAGTGACCTTGAACAAAGTCAATGTGAAGGTCATAGCAGATCTCTTTTAAATCATTTTTAGACAGTATATTATTTCCCAGTGGCTTAATCTTGTTCAGACTGAACAAAAATGTCTGTATGTTAGATTGAATTAGTTCTATGCCAGCTGGAAAAATTTCTAAGTTGTAGGTCAAGGTCAAAGCAAAATCCTCTAAAATAATTTAAGCGAGGCCCTTTGAAATGGTCATCATCTCAATGTTGTCTAGTTCATAGTAAATTTATATTGAAAATATTCAAAGAAGTATAATAAAGTAAACTATACATCAGTAAGTTTCTGACAATTGAGTTGCAACAAGCACACAGTACGGAATTTGAAGGTCAACCCTTTGAAAAGCGGTGTAGAGGAAAAGTTGCTCAGAATAATGTTTTAAACAAAATGCTACCTAAAATGTTTTGGTTGATGGCCCCGTTAAGGAGTTTAAGTGTCGGCCCCTAAAACACAGTTGTTCAGGTATAACTTGAACGGTCAACAATTCTTGTTGAACAAAATATGTTTATATTTTATTATTGACCTTTTATTTGATATCAAAAAAGGGGGCTTGCCCCTCAAATTAGGGGCCAGGAGGGCTCCAAAATCTTTTCATAATTACTATTTCCGGAGAAATAATTTGTTATTAATCATAAACGCAAAAAGAGATCATCAAGCTAAATTTAAAACTTAAATCCGTTTAAAAATTTGACGATTGATTACGGGATATAACCGTTAAACAATTGAATTTTACGGAAATTTTAATTCTGCATTCTAGGTTTAAAAAATAGATGTTAGTTCCAAGTTAACTTAACTTGTACCTAAAATAATTCGAAAATTGTTTAGTCGTACATAAAAACATCCGGATTTTTTTGTTATGTCGTTCTTGAAATAGTTAAAGTTTTTCTTAATTCGTACTAAAAATCATTCGGATTTTGTTAAGTCGTACCAAGAATCATTCGATTTTTTTTTATCTTTTTGTACTTAAGTTACTTTTGTTACTAGTTTAAAAACTCTGCTTCTTAGGGGGAATCCTAGCTTTACTTTTGACATTAACGGAAGACCCACTCGTTGCTTTGCAACGAGCTTTGCTCTAGTTCTTTATTATTATTATTCTTTTTTTTCTTTTTCTGACTTTTTTGGAGCGTTATTTCTCAGAAACTATTCGACCGATTTGCACGAAATTTTCAGGACTGATTAAGCATCATCAGCACTACATATTGTCAAATTTTCAAATGATGACGTCACTTCCGGTTTCAGATATTGACGATTTTGTAAATTTTTAAGGGTCATTTTGTCCACGCATCTCCTCCGAAACTAATCAAGATAGAAGCTTGAAATTTTTCTAGGATTGTAGATTAAAGTCTGAAGTTGTACCCCCCTGCTTCCAATTATTAAAACTGCGCAAGGCCTCGAAGCTCGCCTGAACCTGAAAATTAGGACCAAATTTTTTCACAAAATTTTCGAACATTTTCTTTAATATCTTTTGATGTATAAATATTTTGTTAAAACATGTAATGCAAAAGTTGTTTCAATTTCTAGTGGCTTTCATTTGATATCAAGAAAAAAGGGATGACCCCTCAAATTAGGGGCCAAGAGGGCTCTAAGGTCTTTTTGCAATAACTCTTTACTGAACAAAAATTTGTTATCAATTATAGAAGCAAAAATGTTTATTGTACAGCTGTTTATCTATACAGTACCACACATTAATCATATGTTACGTAATTAGGGGTTTCAAGGGGCCAGAAGTCCAAAACTTTTATCATTAATATCTAGAAAAGGAGAAATATTTTAAAAAGCATTGTACAAGAAAAAATGCTTAAAATAATGTTCTCAACAATATGCTACCTAAAAAAAATTTGTTGGTGGCCCCAGTAAGGAGTTTAAGGGTCGGCCCCTAAAACACATTAGTTCAGATATCTCTAGAACGGTAAACAATTCCTGAACACTTGTTGAACAAAATATGTTTATATTTGCAAGATCTTTCATTTGATATCAAGAAAAAAGGGCTGGCCCCTTAAATTAGGGGCCAAGAGGGCTCTTAAGTCTATTAATAATAACTTTTTACTGAAAAATAATTTGTTATATATTATAGAAGCAAAAATATTCTTTGTACAGTTATTTATCTATACAGTACCATACCTAAGTCATATATTAAGTAATTAGGGGTTTCAAGGGGCCAGAAGTCCTAAACTCTGATCAGTAATAGCTAGAAAAGGAGAAATATTTTGAAAAGCATTGTAGAAGAAAAGTTGCTCAAAATAATGTTTTTAATAATATAATACCTAAACCTTTTTTGTTGGTGGCCCCATTAAGGAGTTTAAGGGTCGGCCCCTAAAACACAGTTGTTCAGATATCTCTAGAACGGTTAACAATTCGTGAACAGTTGTTGAACAAAATATGTTTATATTTGTAAGACCTTTCATTTGATATCAAGAAAAAGGGGCTGGCCCCTCAAATTAGGGGCCAGGAGGGCTACAAAGTCTTTTAATAATAACTATTTACTGAAAAATAATTTGTTATATATTATTGAAGCAAAAATGTTCAACTTATTAAGCTTAATTTAAATCTGAAATCCGTTTTAAAATCGGACGATGCATTACAGAGATATAGGGGTTTAAAAATTGATTTTTCCGGAAATTTTGATTCCACATTCTTGGTTAAGAAGTAGTGTTATGTTCAAAGTTAAATTAACTCGTACCTAGAATGATTCAATATTTGTTAAGTCGTTCTTAAACACATTCGGATTTTTTTTGTCAAGTCGTTCTTGAAATCGGTAAGAGTTTTGTTAATTCGTACTAAAAGTCAATCGGATTTTGTTAAGTCGTACCAAGAATTATTCGATTTTTTATCTTTTTGTTTTAGTTACAGTTGTTATTGGTTTAAGAACGTTGCTCCTTACAGGAATATCTAGCTTTACTCTAGACATTAAAGGAAGACCCACTCGTTGCTTTGCAACGAGCTTTGCTCTAGTTATTATTATTATTCTTTTTTTTCTTTTTCTGACTTTTTTGGAGCGTTATTTCTCAAAAACTATTCAACCGATTTGCACGAAATTTTCAGGACTGATTAAGCATCATCGGCGCTACATATTGTTAAATTTTCAAATGATGACGTCACTTCCGGTTTCAGATATTGACGATTTCGTAAATTTTTAAGGGTCATTTTGTCCACGCATCTCCTCCGAAACTAATCAAGATAGAAGCTTGAAATTTTTCCAGGATTGTAGGTTAAAGTCTGAAGTTGTACCCCCCTGCTTCCAATTATTAAAATTACGCAAGGCCTCGAAGCTCGCCTGAACCTGAAAATTAGGACCAAATTTTTTCACGAAATTTTCGAACATTTTCTCTAATATCTTTTGATGTATAAATATTTTGTTAAAACATGTAATGCAAAAGTTGTTTCAATTTTCACGGGCTTTCATTTGATATCAAGAAAAAAGGGCTGGCCCCTCAAATTAGGGGCCAAGAGGGCTCTAAAGTCCTTTTGCAATAACTCTTTACTGAACAATAATTTGTTATCAATTATAGAAGCAAAAATGTTTATTGTACAGCTATTTATCTATACAGTACCACACCTTAATCATATGTTACGTAATTAGGGGTTTCAAGGGGCCAGAAGTCCAAAACTTTGATCATTAATATCTAGAAAAGGAGAAATATTTTGAAAAGCATTGTAAAAGAAAAAATGCTTAAAATAATGTTCTCAACAATATGCTAACTAAAAAAAATTTGTTGGTGGCCCCAGTAAGGAGTTTAAGGGTCGGCCCCTAAAACACATTAGTTCAGATATCTCTAGAACGGTCAACAATTCCTGAACACTTGTTTAACAAAATATGTTTATATTTGCGAGATCTTTCATTTGATATCAAGAAAAAAGGGCTGGCCCCTTAAATTAGGGGCCAAGAGGGCTCTTAAGTCTATTAATAATAACTTTTTACTGAAAAATAATTTGTTATATATTATAGAAGCAAAAATATTCTTTGTACACTTATTTATCTATACAGTACCATACCTAAATCATATGTTACGTAATTAGGGGTTTCAAGGGGCCAGAGGTCCAAATCTCTGATCAGTAATAGCTAGAAAAGGAGAAATATTTTGAAAAGCATTGTAGAGGAAAAGTTGCTCAAAATAATGTTTTTAATAATATAATACCTAAACCTTTTTTGTTGGTGGCCCCATTAAGGAGTTTAAGGGTCGGCCCCTAAAACACAGTTGTTCAGATATCTCTAGAACGGTTAACAATTCGTGAACAGTTGTTGAACAAAATATGTTTATATTTGCAAGACCTTTCATTTGATATCAAGAAAAAGGGGCTGGTGCCTCAAATTAGGGGCCAGGAGGGCTACAAAGTCTTTTAATAATAACTATTTACTGAAAAATAATTTGTTATATATATATATGAAGCAAAAATGTTCAACTTATTAAGCTTAATTTAAATCTGAAATCCGTTTTAAAATCGGACGATGCATTATAGAGATATAGGGGTTTAAAAATTGATTTTTCCGGAAATTTTGATTCCACATTCTTGGTTAAGAAAATAGTGTTATGTTCAAAGTTAAATTAACTCGTACCTAGAATGATTCGGTATTTGTTAAGTCGTTCTTAAACACATTCGGATTTTTTTTGTCAAGTCGTTCTTGAAATCGGTAAGGTTTTTGTCAATTCGTACTTAAAGTCATTCGGATTTTGTTAAGTCGTACCAAGAATTATTCGATTTTTTATATCTTTTTGTTTTTAAACTCCTGGTATTGGTTTTAGAGCTCTGCTTCTTACAGGAACATCTAGCTTTTCTTTCGACATTAACGGAAGACCCACTCGTTGCCTTGCAACGAGCTTTGCTCTAGTTATTATTATTTTTTTTTCTGACTTTTTTCGAACGCTATTTCTCGTAAACTACTCGACTGATTTGCATGAAATTTTCAGGACGTATTAAGCATCAAACATACTTGATATTATTAAGTTTTTGGAGGATGACGTCACTTCCGGTTTGAGATATTGAGGATCAAGTGAATTTTTAAGGACCATTTTGTCCACGTAACTTCTCAAAAACCAATTGTGATAGAAACGTGAAACTTTCAGGGATTAGTAGATAAATATCTGTAGATGATCCTATTTATTTGATATTTTGAAAAATGCGCAAGGCGCCGAAGCTCGCCCGAGCTCAAAAATTGGCACCATTTTTTTTCATGAAATTTTCGCACATTTTCAGCCCTAGCTTTTAATATATAAATATTTTGTTAAGACATGTAATGCAAAAGTTGTTGAGATTCACAAGGACTTTCGTTTGATATCAAGAAAAAGGGGTTGGCCCCTCAAATAAGGGGCCAAGAGGGCTCTAAAGTCATTTTGCAATAACTCTTTACTGAACAATAATTTGTTATCATTTATCAAAGCAAAAATGTTCATTGTACATCTGTTTATCTATAGAGTACCATACTTAAGTCACATGTTACGTAATTAGGGGTTTTAAGGGGCCAAAAGGCCAAAACTTTGATCTTTAATATCTTGAAAAGGAGAAATATTTTGAAAAGCATTGTAGAAGAAAAGTTGCTCAAAATAATGTTCTTAACAATATGGTACCCAAAAATTTTTTGTTGGTGGCCCCGGTAAGGAGTTTAAGGATCAGCCCCTTAAACACGTTTGTTCAGATATCTTTAAAACGGTCAACAATTTCTAAACACTTGTTGAACAAAATGTGTTTATATTTACTTTTATCTTTTATTTGATATCAAGAAATAAGGGCTGGCCCCTCAAATAAGGGGCCAAGAGGGCTCTAAAGTCTTTTTATAATAACCCTTTAATGAAAAATAATTTGTTATATATTATAGAAGCAAAAATGTTCATTGTACAGTTGTTTATCTATACGGTACCATACCTAAGTCATATGTTACGTAATTAGGGGTTTCAAGGGGCCAGATGTCCAAAATTCTTATCATTAATATCTAGAAAAGGAGAAATATTTTGAAAAGCATTGTAGAAGAAAAGTTGCTCAAAATAATGTTCTTAACAATATGGTACCTAAAATTTATTTGTTGGTGGTCCCGGTAAGGAGTTTAAGGGTCGGCCCCTAAAACACAGTTGTTCGGATATCTCTAGAACGGTAAACAATTCATGAATACTTGTTGAACAAAATATGTTTATATTTTCAAGACCTTTCATTTGATATCAAGAAAAAGGGGCTGACCCCTCAAATAAGGGGCCGGAAGGGCTACAAAGTCTTTTTATTATAACTTATTTTTTAGCGATAATTTGTTATTAATCAAAAAAGCAAAAAAAAAGAGCTTATTAATCATAATTTAAAACTGAAATCCGTTTTAAAATCGGACCATGCATTACAGAGATATAGGGGTTTAAAATTTTGATTTTTCCGGAAATTTTGATTCCACATTCTTGGTTAAGAAAATAGTTTTATGGTCAGAGTGAAAATAGTTTTATGGTCAGAGTGAAATCAACTCGTACCTTAAATTATTCGATAATTGTAAAATCGTACTTTAACACATTCGGATTTGTATTTGCTAAGTTGTTTTTGAAATCGATACGGTTTTTGTCAATTCGTACTTAGAATCATTCGGATTTTGTTAACTCGTACCAAGAATAATTCGACTTTTTTTCTTTTTGTCTTAGTTTTATATGTTTATTGGATTAAAAACTCTGCTTCTTACAGGAACTTCTAGCTTTACTTTCGACATTAACGGAAGACCCACTCGTTGCTGTGCAACGAGCTTTGCTCTAGTTATTCTTTTTTTTTCTTTTTCTGACTTTTTTGGAGCGTAATTTCTCAAAAACTTTTCAACCGATTTGCACGAAATTTTCAGGACTGATTAAGCATCATAGGCGCTACATATTGTCAAATTTTCAAATGATGACGTCACTTCCGGTTTCAGATATTGATGATTTTGTAAATTTTTAAGGGTCATTTTGTCCACGCATCTCCTCCGAAACTAATCAAGATAGAAGTTTGAAATTTTCCAGGATTGTAGATAAAAGTCTGAAGTTGTACCCCCCTGCTTCTAATTATTAAAATTGCGCAAGGCCCCGAAGTTCGCCTGAACCTGAAAATTAGGACCAAATTTTTTCACGAAATTTTCGAATATTTTCTCTAATATCTTTTGATGTATAAATATTTTGTTAAAACATGTAATGCAAAAGTTGTTTCAATTTCCACGGGCTTTCATTTGATATCAAGAAAAAAGGGCTGGCCCCTCAAATTAGGGGCCAAGAGGGCTCTAAAGTCTTTTTGCAATAACTCTTTACTGAACAATAATTTGTTATCAATTATAGAAGCAAAAATGTTTATTGTACAGCTGTTTATCTATACAGTACCACGCCTTAATCATATGTTACGTAATTAGGGGTTTCAAGGGGCCAGAAGTCCAAAACTTTGATCATTAATATCTAGAAAAGGAGAAATATTTTGAAAAGCATTGTAGAAGAAAAAATGCTTATACTAATGTTCTCAACAATATGCTACCTAAAATAAATTTGTTGGTGGCCCCAGTAAGGAGTTTAAGGGTCGGCCCCTAAAACACATTAGTTCAGATATCTCTAGAACGGTCAACAATTCCTGAACACTTGTTGAACAAAATATGTTTATATTTGCGAGACCTTTCATTTGATATCAAGAAAAAAGGGCTGGCCCCTTAAATTAGGGGCCAAGAGGGCTCTTAAGTCTATTAATAATAACTTTTTACTGAAAAATAATTTGTTATATATTATAGAAGCAAAAATATTCTTTGTACAGTTATGTATCTATGCAGTACCATACATAAGTCACATGTTACGTAATTAGGGGTTTCAAGGGGCCAGAAGTCCAAAACTCTGATCAGTAATAGCTAGAAAAGGAGAAATATTTTGAAAAGCATTGTAGAAGAAAAGTTGCTCAAAATAATGTTTTTAATAATATAATACCTAAACCTTTTTTGTTGGTGGCCCCATTAAGGAGTTTAAGGGTCGACCCCTAAAACACAGTTGTTCAGATATCTCTAGAACGGTTAACAATTCGTGAACAGTTGTTGAACAAAATATGTTAATATTTGCAAGACCTTTCATTTGATATCAAGAAAAAGGGGCTGGCCCATCAAATTAGGGGCCAGGAGGGCTACAAAGTCTTTTAATAATAACTATTTACTGAAAAATAATTTGTTATATATTATTGAAGCAAAAATGTGCAACTTATTAAGCTTATTTTAAATCTGTAATCCGTTTTAAAATCGGACAATGCATTATAGAGATATAGGGGTTTAAAAATGGATTTTTCCGGAAATTTTGATTCCACATTCTTGGTTAAGAAAATAGTGTTATGTTCAAAGTTAAATTAACTCGTGCCTAGAATGATTCGATATTTGTTAAGTCGTTCTTAAACACATTCGGATTTATTTTGTCAAGTCGTTCTTGAAATCGTTAAGATTTTTGTTAATTCGTACTTAAAGTCATTCGGATTTTGTTAAGTCGTACCAAGAATTATTCGATTTTTTATATCTTTTTGTTTTAATTACTCCTGGTATTGGTTTTAGAGCTCTGCTTCTTATAGGAACATATAGCTTTTCTTTCGACATTAACGGAAGACCCACTCGTTGCTATGCAACGAGCTTTACTCTAGTTATTATTTTTCTTTTTTTTTTCTTACAAATTTTGTGCACGCGAGTTCTCGAAAATGGCTCGTCCGATTTTCATGAAACTTTCAGATCTAGTAGATATTGATCTGAACCTTATTGGAAATTTTTTATTTTAAAGACGTCATTTCCGTTTTAGAGATATTGACGTTTTTGCGATTTTTAGAGGGTCAGCTTGTCCGTCGAACTCCTCCTACACGATAAAAGATATCAAATTAAAATTTTTAGGAATTGTAGACGAATGATTAAAGTTTTGTCTAAAGTGAGCCATTAATGTCTGGCGCAAAATGCGCCGAAGCTCGCCTGGACCCGAAAATTGAGATTAAAAAAACGTCGTAATTTTTTCTGGTTTTCTATGTTTATCTCTTTTCTGAAAAATATTTTGTTAAAAGATGTTATGTAAAAAAAGTTTATTTTTACAAGAGCTTTCATTTGATACCAAGTAAAAGGGGCTGGCCCCTAAAATTAGGGGACCAGAGGGCTCTAAAGTCTTTTATATTTAGCCCTTTACTGAGGGATATTTTGTGAAAGGTTATAGAAGCAAATATGTTTATCTCACAAGTATTTATCCAAGCAATGTAATGATTTTATCATGTGTTACGTAATTAGGGGTTTTAAGGGGCCAGAAGTCCAAAATTTCGATCACATATCACAAAATGCACAAATATTTTGAAATGCATTATACAAGGAAAGTTGCTCAAAATGATGTACTTAACAAAATGCAACCTTCAAAATTTCGTTAAACGGCCCCTATAAGGAGATCAGGGGACGGCCCCTAAAATATTTTTTCCCATATATCTCAAAAACGGTAACGAATTTCTAAACACTTGTTGAAGAAAATGTGTTTAAAATTAAAAGACCTTTTAATAGATATCAAGAAAAAGGGGCTGGCCCCTTAAATTAGGGGATCGGAGGGCTCTAAAGTTTTTTATCTGCAGCCCTTTACTGAGAGATATTTTGTGAAAGGTTATAGAAGCAAATATGTTTATCTCACAGGTATTTATCCAAACAATGTAATGATTTTATCATGTGTTACGTAATTAGGGGTTATTAGGGGCCAAAAGTCCAAAATTTTGATCACCCATATCTCATAAAGGAAAAATATTATGAAATGTAATAGAAGAAAAGTTGCTAAAAATGATGTACTTAACAAAATGCAACCTTCAAAATTTCGTTAAACAGCCCCTATAAGGAGATAAGGGGTCGGCCCCTAAAACGATCTTAGCCGTATATCTTAAAAACGGTAACGAATGTCTAAACACTTGTTGAACAAAATATGTTTAGAATGAAAGGACCTTTCAATTGATATAAACAAAAAGGGGCTGGCCCCTTAAATTAGGGGACCAAAGGGCTCTAAAGTCTTTTATCTGTAGCCCTTTACTGAGGGATATTTTGTGAAAGGTTATAGAAGCAAATATGTTTATCTTACAGTTATTTATCCAAACAATCTAATGATTTTATCATGTGTTACGTAATAAGGGGTTTTTAGGGGTCAACAGTCCAAAATTTTGATAACCCATATCTCAGAAAGGAAAAATATTTTGAAATACAGTATAGAAGGAAAGTTGCTCAAAATGATGTACTTAACAATATGCAACCTTCTAAATTTCGTTAAACGGCCCCTATAAGGAGATAAGGGATCGGCCCCTAAAACGATCTTAGCCGTATATCTTAAAAACGGTAACGAATGTCTAATTTGTTGAACAAAATATGATTCGAGTTAAATGACCTTTTATTTGATATCAAGAAAAAGGGGCTGGCCCCTCAAATTAGGGTACCAGAGGACCCTAAAGTCTTTTATCTGTAGCTGTTTACTGAGGGATATTTTATGAGGGTTATAAAAGCAAAATTAGGTATAATACGTTTATATATCCTAACAATATAATGATTTACTTATGCATTACCTAATTAGGGGTTTTAGGGGCCAGAAGTAAAAAGTTTAATCGTGTCTATCTCAATTGGAAGAAATGCAAGTATTTAAAAAGGCAACGTAAGAGAACTTATAAAAAGCGATGCAGAAAAGCAGTAGTACTCCACTTCTTTTTACAGATAATGTTTTCTTGACGAAAATCAAAGTCGATGATGTCATATCACCTTCTTAAAATCGGACGGAAGACCTCCTCGTTGCTCGCAATGAGATCGTGTCTAGTTATTCTTTTTTTTCATTTTCTGACTTTTTTGGAGCGTTATTTCTCAAAAACTTTTCAACCGATTTGCACGAAATTTTCAGGACTGATTAAGCATCATAGGCGCTACATATTGTCAAATTTTCAAATGATGACGTCACTTCCGGTTTCAGATATTGACGATTTTGTAAATTTTTAAGGGTCATTTTGTCCACGCATCTCCTCCGAAACTAATCAAGATAGAAGCTTGAAAATTTTCCAGGATTGTAGATTAAAGTCTGAAGTTGTATCCCCCTGCTTCCAATTATTAAAATTACGCAAGGCCTCGAAGCTCGCCTGAACCTGAAAATTACGACCAAATTTTTTCACGAAATTTTCGAACATTTTCTCTAATATCTTTTGATGTATAAATATTTTGTTAAAACATGTCATGCAAAAGTTGTTTTAATTTCCACGGGCTTTCATTTGATATCAAGAAAAAAGGGCTGGCCCCTCAAATTAGGGGCCAAGAGGGCTCTAAAGTCTTTTTGCAATAACTCTTTACTGAACAATAATTTGTTATCAATTATAGAAGCAAAAATGTTTATTGTACAACTGTTAATCTATACAGTACCACACCTTAATCATATGTTACGTAATTAGGGGTTTCAAGGGGCCAGAAGTCCAAAACTTTGATCATTAATATCTAGAAAAGAAGAAATATTTTGAAAAGCATTGTAGAAGAAAAAATGCTTAAAATAATGTTCTCAACAATATGCTACCTAAAAAAAATTTGTTGGTGGCCCCAGTAAGAAATTTAAGGGTCGGCCCCTAAAACACATTAGTTCAGATATCTCTAGAACGGTCAACAATTCCTGAACACTTGTTGAACAAAATATGTTTATATTTGCGAGATCTTTCATTTGATATCAAGAAAAAAGGGCTGGCCCCTTCAATTAGGGGCCAAGAGGGCTCTTAAGTCTATTAAGAATAACTTTTTACTGAAAAATAATTTGTTATATATTATAGAAGCAAAAATATTCTTTGTACAGTTATTTATCTATACAGTACCATACCTAAGTCATATGTTACGTAATTAGGGGTTTCAAGGGGCCAGAAGTCCAAAACTCTGATCAGTAATAGCTAGAAAAGGAGAAATATTTTGAAAAGCATTGTAGAAGAAAAGTTGCTCAAAATAATGTTTTTAATAATATAATACCTAAAACTTTTTTGTTGGTGGCCCCATTAAGGAGTTTAAGGGTCGGCCACTAAAACACAGTTGTTCAGATATCTCTAGAACGGTTAACAATTCGTGAACAGTTGTTGAACAAAATATGTTTATATTTGCAAGACCTTTCATTTGATATCAAGAAAAAGGGGCTGGCCCCTCAAATTAGGGGCCAGGAGGACTACAAAGTCTTTTAATAATAACTATTTACTGAAAAATAATTTGTTATATATTATTGAAGCAAAAAAGTTCAACTTATTAAGCTTAATTTAAATCGGAAATCCGTTTTAAAATCGGACGATGCATTACAGAGATATAGGGGTTTAAAAATTGATTTTTCCGGAAATTTTGATTCCACATTCTTGGTTAAGAAAGTAGTGTAATGTTCAAAGTTAAATTAACTCGTACCTAGAATGATTCGATATTTGTTAAGTCGTTCTTAAACACATTCGGATTTTTTTTGTCAAGTCGTTCTTGAAATCGTTAAGGTTTTTGTTAATTCGTACTTAAAGTCATTCGGATTTTGTTAAGTCGTACCAAGGATTTTTCGATTTTTTATATCTTTTTGTTTTAAAACACCTGGTATTGGTTTTAGAGCTCTGCTTCTTACAGGAACATCTAGCTTTTCTTTCGCCATTAACGGAAGACCCACTCGTTGCTTTGCAACGAGCTTTGCTCTAGTTATTCTTAATATTCTTTTTCTGCCTTCTTTAAAGCTTTATTTCTTGAAAACTATTCATCCGATTTATACCAAATTTTCAGGACTTATACAGCATCGGAGGGGATAAATGTTTTTAGTTACATTTTTTGATGACGTCATTTCAGTTTTAAGATATTGACGATTTAATGAAATTTTAAGGGTCATTTTGTCCACGCAACTCCTCTGAAACTATTCACGATAGAAAGTTGAAATTTTCAGGGATTGTAGATGAAAGTCTGTATATGTACCGCATTGTTTTATAATATGGATAATACGCAAGGCGTTGAAGCGTTGAAGGTCGAAAATTGACACCAATTTTTTTAACAAAAATTTTGCACATTTTCTGAAATATTTTTTAACCTGTAAATATTTTGTTAAAACATGTCATGCAAAAGTTGTTTCAATTTTTACGGGCTTTCTTTTGATATCAAGAAAAAGGGGCTGGCCCCTCAAATTAGGGGCCAAGAGGGCTCTAAAGTATTTTTGCAATGACTCTTTACTGAACAATAATTTGTAATCAATTATAGAAGCATAAATGTTTATTGTACAGCTGTTAATCTATACAGTACCACATCTTAATCATATATTACGTAATTAGGGGTTTCAAGGGGCCAGAAGTCCAAAACTTTGATCATTAATATCTAGAATAGGAGAAATATTTTGAAAAGCATTGTATAACAAAAAATGCTTACAATAATGTTCTCAACAATATGCAACCTAAAAAAATATGTTGGTGGCCCCAGCAAGGAGTTGAATGGTCGGCCCCTAAAACACATTAGTTTAGATATCTCTAAAACGGTCAACAATTCCTGAACACTTGTTTAACAAGATATGTTAATTTTTGCAAGACGTTTCCTTAAATTAGGGGCCAAGAGGGCTCTTAAATCTATTTATAATAACTCTTTACTGAAAAATAATTTGTAATTGATTATAGAAGCAAAAATACTCTTTATACAGCTATTTATTTATACAGTACCATACCTAAGTCATATGTTACGTAATTAGGGTTTCAAGGGGCCAGAAGTCTAAAACTCTGATCATTAATATCTAGAAAAGGAGAAATATTTTTGAAAAGCATTGTAGAGAAAAGTTGCTCAGAATATTGTTTTTAACAATATGATACCTAAAAAATTTTTGTTGGTGGCCCCAGTAAGGAGTTTAAGGGTCGGCCACTAAAACACAGTTGTTCAGATATCTCTAGAACGGTTAACAATTCGTGAACACTTGTTGAACAAAATTTGTTTATATTTTCGAGACCTTTCATTTGATATCAAGAAAAGGGGCTGACCCCTCAAATTAGGGGCCAGGAGATCTACAAAGTCTTTTAAAATTAACTATTTACTAAAAAATAATTTGTTATTAATTATAGAAGCAAAAATGTTCAACTTATTCGGCTTAAATTAAATCTGCAATCCGTTTTAAAATCGGACAATGCATTACAGAGATATTGGGGTTTAAAAATTGATCTTTCCGGAAATTTTGATTCCACATTCTTGGTTAAGAAAATAGTGTTATGTTCAAAGTTAAATTAACTCGTACCTAAATCACTCGATAATTGTTAAATCGTATTCAAACACATTCGGATTTGTTTTAGCTAGGTCGTTCTTGAAATTGATAAGGTTTTTGTTAATTCGTACTTAGAATCATTCGGATTTTGTTAACTCGTATCAAGAATAAATCGATTTTTTTTCTTTTTGTTTTATTTTCTCATGTATATTAGTTGATGAATTCTGCTTCTTACAGGAATTTCTAGCTTTATTTTCAACATTAACGGAAGACCCACTCGTTGCTTTGCAACAAGCTTTGCTCTAGTATTATTATTTTTTTTCCTCTGACATTTTTCGAACCCTATAACTCAAAAACAATTTGGGCGATTTTCACCAAATTTACAGGACTGCTAGAGCATTAAACGTGCTTGCTTACATAAAATTTTAAGCCGATGACGTCACTTTCGGTTTGAGATTTTTAAGATTTTGTAAATTTTTAAGGACCATTTTGTCCACGTAACTCCCCTTAAAGTAATGGTAATAAAAACGTGAAACTTTCAGGAATATGAAAATGGATGTCTGTAGATGATCCTCTGTATATGACATTGTGGAAAATGCGCAAGGCGCCGAAGCTCGCCCGAGGTCGAAAATTAACACCAAAATTGTTGGCAAAATTTTATCATGTTTTGTAAAATATCTTTTAACCTGTAAATAATTTTTTAAAACATGTAATGCAAAAGTTGTTTCAATTTCCAAGGGCTTTCCTTTGATATCAAGAAAAAGGGGCTGGTCCCTCAAATAAGGGGCCAAGAGGGCTCTAAAGTCTTTTTGCATTAACTCTTTACTTAACAATAATTTGTTATCAATTATAGAAGCAAAAATGTTTATTGTACAGCTGTTTATACATACAGTACCACACCTTAATCATATCTTACGTAATTAGGGGTTTCAAGGGGCCATAATTCCAAAACTTTGATCATTAATATCTAGAAAAGGAGAAATATTTAAAAAAGCATTGTAGAACAAACTAGAGCAGAGCTCGTGGCAAAGCAGGTCTTCCGTTGTTGCTGCGAGTTGAAAATTTCCAAATATGATTTGGTGTCAAATGATTATAATGACTAATGACTTAAATTTCACTTCTGCTTTTGTTATAAAAACGTGTTGTGATTGAAAACCTGTATAAAGACAGGAAGAAAATGTTTTAGGAAAACTATTTGCCAAATACAGTTTGTGTAATTGTTTTTAAAATTCTTTAAAGCCCTGTCACACCAGGTTGCGTTCCCAGGGCGTGTTCACGGCGTTGTAAATTTCATGGAATCGCCGTAGGATCGCAACGAAAATTAAGAAAAAATATACAATCTTATTTAAAAATTTTATAAGTGAAAATGTCACGGCATCCTGACGGCGGCTGAGGCGTTCTAACAGAGCTCCCAACTACGTTTCCACAAAGTTGTACTTGGCAATTGACTGCGCTCTCGCTGGGTATTCGCCGAGCGCTCATGACGTGCTAGGAGTTTTTACCGCGCGTCCACGGCGTGCTCTGCGCGCTGACTAGTACTGCGTGCACATATGCTGTTGGAGACTTTACGGCGCTGTCACGGCGACCTTACTCCACTTCTACGGCGTGTTTATCAGAACGCAGAGCCACAGCGTGTACTTTGTGCATGGTCAAAGTGCGCGCCGTCGCATGGCGTTCTAAAATGTTCTAGGATATCCCGCCACCGCAGCGAATGAAGATGCCGTTGCGTTGTTACGGCGCTGTAGCAGACTCTAGTTCGTTTACCATGGCGTTTTACATTATTCAATGACACAGCGGGATCGCCGTGAGGACGCAGCTCCAGTATGACAGGGGTTTAAACAATGAGAAGTTTAATGGCAAGTTAAATTGTTAAGGGTAGCAAGGATTGTTATATACATGTACTCATGATTCATGAAAGGAAATGTATTTTTTAAAAGAAACGAACCCGCCTTTAAAACATGTAACTTCTGTAATTAAATCTTTCTAATTTTTTGAAGACTATGTGCAAGTTTGTAATTGTTGCGTGCTGTCAAAATTTGGTAAATAGTCAAAAATGAAGGCATCTCTGAAAATTTCTTCAGGGTTGATATTATTTAATAATACGAGTAGACTTGAACATTCAAAATAATAATCAACTATCAAAGATCATCAGGAGAATTTATGCATAAGTGAGCGTCTAAATTTTACACCTGATATACAGACACCGCTATGTAACGTAAAATTAAATAACATAATTTACAGAAATGAATATTACTTCTCTCGACGATGCAATAATATGCAAAATCCCTATTTTTATGTCAGTTTTTTCTCCTTTATCGGATCAAAAGTAATTCTCTCGGAGAAAGTTTACGTATGTATTTTGAAAAAAAAACCAGAAGAAACTTCAATAAAAATAAGCGAAAAATTATGGTGTTACGGTTTTTATTTTCAGTTAATTTAATTAAATGTGACAAAGGGGCATATTGGGTCGGATTTTTGGGGTAACATGTACATGAAGTAAATTTGATGCAAGTTCCATGTTTGTTTTTTGTGTGTGTGTTTTTTGTTTGTTTGTTTGTTTTTTTTTTTTTTTTTTTTTTGCTTTTCTCTGTTTTATCATTTAGATATATCAAAAAATTACGTACATGTCACAAGCAATAGAAAGGTTAAGCATTTGAACGTGTACGTATACGAGTACGTGTAACTAAGGGAATCCCCTAGTTTTATGTGTATTACGTCATAGTTTCTGCATACCGCGTAATTCTACAAGTTGTACAAAACGTGTAAAATCAAAAGTACACGGAGGTGAATACTTGTAGCATTTTAAAATACAAATACTGACTTTGTGTATATCAAACGTCGTTTTATGTAAAGCAGACGATAAATTGAGGACGAATGTGCTTTTGGTTTCATCAAATTCATAGAATTATTTCATAAAGGATGAGAGTAAACTAAACATGCTGAAAATGTTAAATCTAATTATTTTACACGTTCACTTACATGTACAGTTTATTAAACATAACCCAAATTTTGGTACGTGTATGTGTAAACATACTTGTACCTCCACACGTACCCGTAGACGTACACGTTCAAATGCTTAACCTCTCTAATATTTGCCTTCTCTATTTATCTTGTATTTTAATAGATTGGGTATTCATTGTTGACCTAAAATTAGTATTCCACTGGCTGTAGCTAACCTTGTAAGTAAATTAAGTTGCATGACAACCTCATACCACACAACTTCAATAAAACGTTTTTTTAAATCAATTTTCATATAATTAGCAATAAAGCAATAAAGAATGTCCATCTCACTTAAGTGTAACTTTGAGAAGCGCATATATTTTTGGGAGGCAGATATGTCGCTATATTATAGTCTGTAAGTCAAGTGAACTAATCTGTCCACACTTCCAATACTTTGATGATTTCGATGGCGACCGCCTGCATAGCATAATGTAGTCGTATTTCATAACATCTAATCCCAAGAACAAATTACCCATGACTTAAAACTTTAAATTATAATATATATTATTCTGTTCATAACTATATATCATAGAAGTTTAGCGTGTTCAACAGGTTAATTTATTATAGCCACGTTCTCATATTACGATCTCGCAACTTTAATGTGAAAATGAAAGTCTTATTGTTTGATAATTGACCACTTTGAAGAAAACACCCTTCGAACTGTTGATTAATTGCATAACAATTGATGATCTGCAGCCATAAATAACCTGGGGCTATATATGTTCTGAGCTGTGTGCGCTGAAGCGACTCAAAATTTTCGGTAGCATGTGGCGATTGAATTTACGCAACAAAGAAAGTTGAAATTTACAAAGACTGACCGAATAAAAAACGGGAGGGAAAGAGAAACACGTTCAGGAGAAAATGTTACACATGAGAAGAAGTCACTGTCAAATGATTTTCGACAGATCTGGAATTTAAAAAAAAAGCACTTGGGGCGGTGGGAGGGCAACACAGAAATAAGTTCGTTTTCACAATGAAACGAACGACCATGTAGAAACACTACAGAAGTTATTAATATGTGACCGATAGAATCTAAACAAAACTTGTTTCAAAACTCATGTAAATATTCTTTAAAATAATCACCGAATGCCTCAATTCAGGGCCTTAATTTAAGGGGCCAGCCATTTTTTATTGGTGTCAAATGAAAGCCCTTAATATTATGCACAACTTTTGTTCTATACGTATTTAGGAAATATTTCAAACTAAAAAGTTACGAAGCTAAAACATGAGAAAAATTTTGCTATTTTTAAAACATAGATTTCGATTAATTAATTCGAGTGGAATAATTAGAAAAAACTAAAATACAAAAATCAGAGGACAATATTCAAAGTGTAAATAATAAAGATTTTTAACTATAAATTTTTTGCTACGGACCATTTCGGAGCCTTTGTCTGGAAACTAATGCCCCTAAAATTTTAGAAAAAGGGGAATAACTCAAAACCGGACGTTGCGATTTCAATTTTTTTGTGCTCTAGAAACCTAATTCAATTTACAATATACCGTGAAAATTTGAATGAAATCGGATGACAAACAAATAAGTTATTGAGGTTTTAAAAACGTCTAGAAGAAGAATAACAATAATGAAGAATTACCATCAGAATCAGAACAAGGTCTTCCGTTGGAAACGGAAGACCTTTAAAATGCTAAGAATAATGTTCTCAACAATACGCTACCTAAAAAAAAATTGTTGGTGGCCCAATAAGGAGTTTAAGGGTCGGCCCCTAAAACACATTAGTTCAGATATCTTTAAAACGGTCAACAATTCCTGAATACTTGTTAAACAAAATGTGTTTATTATTACAAGACCTTTTATTTGATATCAAGAAAAAAGGGCTGGCCCCTTAAATTAGGGGCCAAGAGGGCTCTTAAGTCTATTTATAATAAATTTTTAATGAAAAATAATTTGTTAAATATTATCGAAGCAAAAATATTCATTGTACAGCTATTTATCTATAAAGTACCATACCTTAATCATATGTTACGAAATTAGGGGTTTCAAGGGACCAGAAGTTCCAAACTTTGATCGTAAATATCTTGAAAAGGAGAAATATTTTGAAAAGCATTGTAGAAGAAAAGTTGCTCAAAATAATGTTTCAAACAATATGCTACCTAAATATTTTTTGTTGGTGGCCCCGGTAAGGAGTTTAAGGGTCGGCCCCTAAAACACAGTTGTTCAGATATCTCTAGAACGGTTAACAATTCGTGAACACTTGTTGAACAAAATATGTTTATATTTGCGAGACCTTTCATTTAATATCAAGAAAAAGGGGCTGGCCCCTCAAATAAGGGGGCCAGGAGGGCTACAAAGTCTTTTAATAATAACTTTTTTTAGCGATAATGTGTTATAAATCAAAGCAGAAGCAAAATTAAGAGCTTATTAAGCTTAATTTAAATCTGAAATCCGTTTTAAAATCGGACGATGCATTACAGAGATATAGGGGTTTAAAAATTGATTTTCCGTAAATTTTGATTACACGTTCATGGTTAAGAAAATAGTGTTATGTTCAAAGTTATATTAACTCGTACCAAAAATAATTCGATGATTGTTAAATCGTACTTAAACACATTCGGATTTGTGTTTGCTAAGTCGTTCTTGAAATTGATAAGGTTTGTGTTAATTCGTACTTTGAATCATTCGGATTTTGTTAAATCGTACAAAGAATTATTCAATTTTCTTTCTTTTAGTTTTAGTTACTTACATTTATTGGTTTAAGAACTCAGCTTTGAAGAGGAACTTCTAGCTTTACTTTCGACATTAACGGAAGACCCACTCGTTGCTTTGCAACGAGCTTTGCTCTAGTTATTATTATACTTTTTCTTTTTTTCTGACTCCTTTTCGGCTTCATAACTCAAAAAGTTTTCAACCGATTTAAATGAAACTTTCAGAGGTTATGTGCAACTAATATGCTTCAAAGCTTTTAAAGTTTCGATGAGAACGTCACTTCTTTTTTTACGTTACGTCGTTTTTTAAATTTTAAAAAAGTCATTTCGTCCGGGGGATTTCTCAAAAACGCTTTAAGATAAAGTCTTGAAATTTTCTGTGGTTATGAATTTGTCAATTTACCTGTGCAATAAGGCTGGAAATGGAAAGCCGTCACTTCCGGTCGAAACCGGAAGTAAATCAATTTTTTCGAAAATTTAAATTTTTTGATCAAATCAAAAACGTATACGTGTTTTGTAGAGCTTATTAAGCTGAATCAAACACTGAAAACCATTTTAAAATCGGACGTTTGCATTACAGAGATATTTGGGTTTAAAAATGGATTTTTCCGGAAATTTTAATTCCGCATTCTGGGTTAAGAAAATAATATTAAGTTCAAAGTTAAATTAACTCGTACCTAAAATAATTCGAAAATTGTTAAGTCGTACTTAAACAAATTCGGATTTTTTTTGTTAGGTGGTTCTTGAAATTGTTAAGGTTTTTGTTAATTCGTACTTAAAATCATTCGGATTTTGTTAAGTCGTATTAAGAATTTTCGATTTTTTAAAAAAATTTTTGTTATTTTAGTTACTTTTGTTATTGGTTTAAGAACTCTGCTTCTTACAGGAACTTCGAACTTTACTTTCGACATTAACGGGAGACCCAATCGTTGCTTTGCAACGAGCTTTGCTCTAGTAATTATTATTAGGGTCTTCCGTTTCCAACGGAAGACCCTCTTGTTATTCTACGGTTTCTTTTTCTTTATTATTAGGGTCTTCCGTTTCCAACGGAAGACCTTCTTGTTATTCTTCGGTTTCTTTTTATTATTATTATACTTTTTCTTTTTTTTTCTGACTCCTTTTCGGCTTCATAACTCGAAAAGTTTTCAACCGATTTTAATGAAACTTTCAGAGTTTATGTGCAATCAATATACCTCAAAGTTATAAAAGTTCCCATGAAAACGTCAATTTCGTTTTTACGTTACGTCATTTTTTAAATTTTAAAAAAGTCATTTTGTCTGCGGCGTTTTAAAAAAACGCTTTGAGATAAAGGCTTAAAATTTTGCGTGATAATACATTTATCGATTTACCTCTGTAATAAGGCTGGATATGAAAATCCGTCACTTCCGGTCGAAACCGGAAGTGAATCAAAATTTTCAAAAAATTGAATTTTTTGATCAAATCAAAAACGTGTACGTGTTTTGTAGAGTTTTTCAATCTCTACAGTGAATCTAACACTGAAATCCGTTTTAAAATCGGACGATGCATTACAGAGATATTGGGGTTTAAAAATTGATTTTTTCGGAAATTTTGATTCCGCGATCTTGGTTAAGAAAGTAGTGTTAATTTCTAAGTTAAATTAACTCGTACCTAAAAATTATTGGTAAGTCGTACCTGAACACATTCGGATTTTTTTTGTTAAGTCGTTCATGAAATCGTTAAGGTTTTTGTTAAATCGTACTTAAAATTATTCGGATTTTGTTAAGTCGTACCAAGAATTATTCAATTTTTTTTATCTTTTTGATTTAGTTACTCTTTTCATTGGTTTAAGATCTCTGCTTCTTACAGGAACTTCTAGCATTACTTTCTACATTAACGGAAGACCCACTCGTTGCTTTGCAACGAGCTTTGCTCTACTTATTATTGTTTTTTTCTTTTTCTGACTTTTTTGGAGCGTTATTTCTCAAAAATTTTCAACCGATTTGCACGAAATTTTCAGGACTGATTAAGCATCATCGGCGCTACATATTGTCAAATTTTCAAATGATGACGGATTCAGATATTGACGATTTTAAAAATTGTTAAGGGTCATTTTGTCCACGCATCTCCTCCGAAACTAATCAAGATAGAAGCTTGAAACTTTTCCAGGATTGTAGATTAAAGTCTGAAGTTGTACCCCCCTGCTTCTAATTATTAAAATTGCGCAAGGCCTCGAAGTTCGCCTCAACCTGAAAATTAGGACCAAATTTTTTCACGAAATTTTCGAACATTTTCTCTAATATCTTTTGATGTATAAATATTTTGTTAAAACATGTCATGCAAAAGTTGTTTCAATTTCCACGGGCTTTCATTTGATATCAAGAAAAAAGGGCTGGCCCCTCAAATTAGGGGCCAAGAGGGCTCTAAAGTCTTTTTGCAATAACTCTTTACTGAACAATAATTTGTTATCAATTATAGAAGCAAAAATGTTTATTGTAAAGCTGTTTATCTATACAGTACCACACCTTAATCATATGTTACGTAATTAAGGGTTTCAAGGGGCCAGAAGTTCAAAACTTTGATCATAAATATCTAGAAAAAGAGAAATATTTTGAAAAGCATTGTAGAACAAAAAATGCTTAAAATAATGTTCTCAACAATATGCTACCTAAAAAAAAATTGTTTGTGGCCCCAGTAAGGAGTTTAAGGGTCGGCCCCTAAAACACATTAGTTCAGATATCTCTAGAACGGTTAACAATTCCTGAACACTTGTTGAACAAAATATGTTTATATTTGCGAGATCTTTTATTTGATATCAAGAAAAAAGGGCTGGCCCCTTAAATTAGGGGCCAAGAGGGCTATAAAATCTATTAATAATAACTTTTTACTGAAAAATAATTTGTTATATATTATAGAAGCAAAAATATTCTTTGTACAATTATTTATCTATACAGTACCATACCTAAGTCATATGTTACGTAATTAGGGGTTTCAAGGGGCCAGAAGTCCAAAACTCTGATCATTAATATCTATAAAAGGAGAAATATTTTGAAAAACATTGTAGAAGGAAAGTTGCTCAAAATAATGTTTTAACATTATGATACCTAAAAAAAATTTGTTGGTGGCCCCATTAAGGAGTTTAACGGTCGGCCCCTAAAACACAGTTGTTCAAATATCTCTAGAACGGTCAACAATTCGTGAACAGTTGTTAAACAAAATATGTTTATATTTGCGAGACCTTTCATTTGATATCAAGAAAAAGGGGCTGGCCCCTCAAATTAGGGGCCAGGAGGGCTTCAAAATCTTTTAATAATAACTATTTACTAAAAAATAATTTGTTATACATTATTGAAGCAAAAATGTGCAACTTATTATGCTTAATTCAAATCTGAAATCCGTTTTAAAAATCGGACGATGCATTACAGAGATATAAGGTTATAAAAATTGATTTTTCCGGAAATTTTGATTCCACATTCTTGGTTAAGAAAAAAGTGTTATGTTCAAAGTTAAATTAACTCGTACCTAGAATGATTCGATATTTGTTAAGTCGTTCTTAAACACATTCGGATTTTTTTGTCAAGTCGTTCTTGAAATCGTTAAGGTTTTTGTTAATTCGTTCTTAAAGTCATTCGGATTTTGTTAAGTCGTACCAAGAATTATTCGAGTTTTTATATCTTTTTGTTTTAATTACTCCTGGTATTGGTTTTAGAGCTCTGCTTCTTACGGGAACATCTAGCATTACTTTCTACTTTAACAGAAGACCCACTCGTTGCTTTGCAACGAGCTTTGCTCTAGTTATTATTATTATTATTCTTTTTCTTTATTTTTCTGACTTTTTTGAAGCTTCATAACTCAAAAAGTTTTCAACCGATTTCAACGAAACTTTCAGAAGTTATGTGCCTTTATCGTCCCTTTACGCTATTAAAGTTTCCCTAACAAAGTCACTTACATTTTTACGTTACGTCAATTTTAAAATTTTAAAAAAGTGATTTTGTCCAGGGCATTTTTCGAAAACGCTTTAAGATAGAGACTTGAAATTTTTTGTGTTTGTACATTTATCATTTTTATTGCTTCGCGTCGGGCAATATTTCGTCCCTCGGGGGCTAATATAATCAATGTTGCCCTCAACCCCAGTCAATATTTGTATACTGTAATATTCGTGTAAAATTGAAAATATTAATTGAATGCAGGGGCATGATACAGTAGATATGCCCCATACGTGTGCAGAATAATAGGTCGTGCTTCATATAAATATTTAGACATTTTCAGATACTGGGATAAGGCCTGATTCTTTTATATCATATCACTAAATTATTTATAGAAAATAATATGACTATGATTTAAACAGCAACCTACTGAAATCGAAAATATCCAATGTATAAATAACATGTATATGAACGTTGTTTATGTCTACTTAAGGAAAAAAATTTCCATCCTCTGTTCAAATTTTGTAAGAATTTAGACAATGACATGGAATTCTTGATATGATAAAAGTTTTGAAAGATATTGTCTACAATTAACAACACAGGATTTATCAACAATTGAGGCCGGGGTCTCCCCAACTCCCTTTCCTGTTTTTAGTTTAATCAATGAATTGTTTTGTTTTGGTTTATTTTTTTTTTGGGGGGGGGTGGGGTATTGAAAGTAATATATACTGTATACAGGGAATTATTCGCCCCCGTTTAATTTTCAACCATTTCACCCTCGTTGTCAGGGGGCGAATTAAAGACTTGACGATTTTCAACGTCTAATATTAGTAACTTTAAACTCAACCGTGACTGGGAGAATTCACGACGATGCGAAACTGTTTGCAAGTCTAGAATAAGGACAAAAATTACACGGGACGAAAATAACCCTGTATACAGTATGTTGATTAAAATATAGATATAAAAGCAATCCTCTAAGAACCCCTCCCTATTTGAAGAAAGTTTTATAAATAAAAATTTCTAAAAGTCTAATGGAAGAGGCATCTTAAAAATCCCTTATCCCTCTCCGTATAAGATATTTTGCGTCCTTCCGGTTTTAACAAGTACTTTTGAGTCTTACTTTTTTCTCTATGTGCTTTGGGTTTTTTGGGAGGGGGGTGCATACAATTGTTTATATATTATATAATAAGTATGACAAGCTAGTTAAATTTGTAAATAATGTAATCTGTTCTAAAACTGATAAAACAACATCTTTTGAATTCGACAACTTCGAAATAAAAAAAAAATCCCTTGATATACATGCATCTTAAATATGATGAAACAAAACTATCATGAATTCAAGTAATTAAAGTACAATTCAATTAAATGAGTACACTTTAACAACACATATGCATGTGCACAAAGATCATTTATAGTAAACCATACCTATTTTAAAAGAATTACAATCGATGTTAAATATGAACGCAATTGATCAATTAATCCTAAAATTAATAATATTAATGAATTTGATTTCCAAAAATTCAAGAAGGCGTGCATGTAAAATTTCTTAATCTTCAAGAAACTTGACAAACGCTTGTCAATAGATCTAAATTTAATACAAACTCTGCATTCTTAAATATATTTTTCAGTAATATTTTAACAAACTAAAATGGATTGTATCTAAATTCATAAACATTCAATATAACATGTAGCTTTCATACGGTTTTGTAAAGATACTAGGAGTAAAAAAATGAGAATGCAGACGTCTTGTAAAATTGTAAGTAATATAGGTAAGGCAATACAACCACACACAAGCACATACAAAGTATATGCTTACTGAATAATAAGTGAGTATTTAATCTATCCGTACTTATATACATCTATCTTGTTGTGGAATACATGTATAATTCAGTATTATAGAATCTTTTTTAATTATTGTGTTTATATCAGTTATCGGAGTATACCCATCTTTAATTCTTCATACTTTAGTTAAATTTCATTAACGAGTAGTAACGTATATTACATTCGTTTAATGAGTTAAGTTCATTATTTATCGAATTGATTTTATCTTGATTTATTTAGAAATAGGAACAGTTATCGAACAATAGGTATTTTTAAAAGTTATACGTACATGTACAAATATATTTTAATAGATGTGAATTTTATTCTTAATAACACGTAAAACAAGCCAAAATCAAAATTTTGCCTTAGAAACAAGACACTCGCCATTTTTGTGTACAGACTAAGAACTTACGCCTACCCATTAGCAGACGTAGATTTAAACCCAAATTAAGTCCCGACTAAGTTTCCGCCTTTTTGTGAAACGCAACTTAGTCTGGTTTTGAAGTTTAGTCCCTGATTTAGTCCGGACTAAGCTTACGCCTGGACGTAGGCCTTTTTGAGAAACGGGCCCCAGGTGATCTGGCAGAAAGCTGGTAAAATAACTGTAATGATAATAGCTCAAACACTTAGTTTTTACTCATTATAATTTGGATCTAAACAGATTTACATTTCACTTTAAATTTTACTTATTTAGCATATATAATATGCTTCATTAATGAGAAGTAATATAAATAGCATAAAGAATAAAACAATTACCTACTGTCTATAGATTTCTTCTGGATCTTATAATAAACACATCTGGTCAGTAGGAAGATCAGATCAAAACAACAACGTGAAGAGAGAGGGGTTTAAAGGACAAATAAAATTGATAATTCAAAAATAGAATTGACCATGCATGTGATATATAATTAACTAAAACAGGTTTAACACTGACAATAATGACCATTGTGATGTCATACTAAAAAAATAACTGTGTAGCTTTTTACATACTGTTAGGTTGTAAATTAAATTGTTTATATTGACAACTTTTATATTAAATACCAAAAACTTATAATATCATGTATAAAGAGCTCTAAATTAATAATTTCATGATTATGAAATTATGACTTAATTACTTTCAAATATCACTCTATCACAAAATTAGAAATATATTTTAAATGTTTCCTGAAATATTGAACTCAGAAAACTATATCTGAAGATTGGGTCTATATATAGCAGCGTTGAAAAGGTGTAAAAATAATCGATATATTTTGTATAAAAATACCGCTATTTTTTTTTATAAACTAGAGTGTTGACAACGGAAACATTTTAGCTCGACACATGACAGGTTATCAAACGTCTACTGTTCCATGTCGATCATTAATAATCGCGGGCGAGTCATTGATGATGACACCACCAGCACCAAAACACAGATG
Organism: Magallana ariakensis; assembly: GCA_020458035.1. Taxonomy (NCBI): domain Eukaryota; kingdom Metazoa; phylum Mollusca; class Bivalvia; order Ostreida; family Ostreidae; genus Magallana; species Magallana ariakensis. The sequence continues at coordinate 63,211,557 of CM035812.1, read as the reverse complement.
ATATTATGTTGTTTATAAGGGAAATGTTATTACAACATGTTATACTCGTAATAACCAATAGAAAGCAAATTAATGTCTACTGACCGTTAAAATTTATCGCCCAAATAATTGGAGCAACATTTATAGTTTGAAAAGTACTTGGTACGCTAAGTGTTACATATCGGCCCTATTAAAATGTGAAAAATCCAACACATGAAGTCATAATCTGTTCGCCGGAAAATATGTAGGACATCTAATACATGAAAATAACTTTTTTTTGCTATAATTCACGTGCGATTGATAAATTGTAAACTCCAAAACAGGACCTTGTATACGGATTTTGTAAAAGTTTTGGATTTTTGTAATGTTTGATCTGATATTTCTATCCGCATTTGTGTACAAACAGCAAAAATTCAAATAGCACAAGCTTAACCTGCTTATCAAAATAAAAACAGAAAAAAATATATACAAAACTGCGGTCAGTTTCGTTTTCCATGTTTTTTAAATTTTCAAGATGAGCAAAAATGGGTTTTCATCGGTTAACATTGTTACATAACCCTTGACCACAATCTAATGTGGTTTTTAACAGGTGACTGAAAAAAAAACTACTGTGATTTTTGATCCAATTGACAGTACAAGGATACATAATTTGGTAACTGAATAGATAAGCAAGCAATGTTTGACAGATTAAGAATACTCCGATGTATATGTACTTCGAAAGAGGGGTTGACATATGTCTGAGCATATTTTTTTTGATCGATTTCGGGTTTTTGTGGGGATTGAATGTTGCATAATATTTGCTTACTGTAACTAATGATTTAAGGTATCAGACCTTTATTAGGACCTAATTTTGCTAAACCTGAATATCTATCATGTATTAAATACTCTGATATTAATTCAAAGCTTTTAGAGTAGAAAGAGATTTACTGAGAGAAATTTTCAAAAATATTATTAACTAAGCAGTAATTAATGAAGATTGCATAAAGGTCTATGGGGACAAGCAGATTTTTTAAAATAAAAAAGTAAATACTAAGAATATCAATAAATGCTTTGGTGAAAAGATGAATTTAATCCTTAGGAGTACAAAAACTATTAAAAATAAATTTTTTACCGTATATAATTTTTTTAAATTGATTTTTATAGATTAAAATCAAAGAAGAGCAACTCTTCGAGAACAAGTAAAGGTCATTTATTAGGACACATTCCACTCCTACATGCTGATACTTAAACATGAAAATTATGTCCAAGTATACTGAGTTTTAAACCCATACATATATGTTATGCATCCAGATTCATTGAATCTGGGGCTATAATGGATCGGATTCCTTAAACTTCTTTCTATAATTATTACCCTGTATATGAATAACGTTGTCAATACATATGATGACGCTATTGGTTACCTGGGACAACGTTATGTTTAGATAACTATAATACGAAAACCTTGAACGATATTTACAAAAATCGGCCTTGTTTTGAAACTGGTTAATTTTTCCGATATTTTATCTAAACTTTCACGAACTTTGAAAACAGGGCCATTTTGCTGTTTACCGTACCCAGTTCTTTGAAAAGTTTGACCAGGCGAGATCAGGAATTAAAGTCAACAGAATACTGTTTAAAGCTGTTAAAACCTATCTATATCCTAGAATTATTCCAAATGTTATTCAATTCAATGCAAAAAACAAAAACAAAAAGAAAAAAAAATGGATTTTTTTTTTACATTGAATTCAAAGAAATCATTAAAGAATTCTAAGATGATATTTGTTTTTTTTATATCCAAGTTAATACCCATCTTTAAACGTGAAGCAGTGTAACAAACATTAAAGAACAATTTATTCATACAGCTGTATGCAAGATTACGCACAACGTGCATAAACATTTCAATTTCTTTACGCATTCGATACATTGATATTTATTAAATAAAGCTTCTAGTCAGATTAATATCCCTACACGATATGTTTCTGCGTGTTTCATAAAAATAAGATAGCAAATTGTTCTCGGAGAGAACGAACCCGTACCCTATTACAAGGTAAGAGTTCTCCATGATACGAGCTTTCTAGGGAACGAATCCTCTAGCATTTCTACTGAGGCATGGTTTAATACAAATACCTTTCCCATTTCATTTTTAAAACAAAAATTTGTGTCACTATTATTCATAATAGTGTTTATATTTTTAATAATTGCTTTAATCTTACCTAGCAAAAATAAATGAATCCTTTCCGATGCATGCGGTGTTGTACAGACGCAGTATGTCTCTCTACAATTAAGGGGATAGAGTTCCACTTGCTTTTATTAGGAAAGAGAAAGCAGAACAAACCATGTGACCTTTTCCAGGAAATACGCAAATTTTTAGTCAGTGATTTGTCTTTATTTAAACTTTATTATACATGTACATAAAACGTTTAATGCCAAGACTTACTGTACCAAACACATGTGTTATTTGGTCGTTCTTATTAACTTGCAAAATGTTCCTCCTAAATAGTAGAACTCTTGAGAAATACATGTATAACAAGCAATAATTTTCTGATTTTCATTTGTTTCATTTTCTCCTTAATTTTTCCTTAAACTTGTTTTGTAAAGTTTTCTTCACAACTAAAAAGTCAATTACACCTTCGTTAGTCACCAATAAGGTGGTCTTTAGAAATATGACTTTAACCTGAAAGATAATAAAGACTTTCTAAATTCGGTTCTTTAGAAATAACTCCCTTTGACAATAAAGATGACACGTCAAAATTCCGCATAGATGAACTTTTTTCCCCGGACAAACAATTACTGATCTTTGTTAGAAAATATTTTTGGAGAAAAAAGTAATCAAGTTCATAACTTTTTTACTCTTGAATAAATGTTGTTACACAGTAAAAGAAACCCATAAAGGTACAATGTAAATATGAATTTTTTTTTTATGTAATTGTCAATTAAAAGTTATGGCACAAAACGACTTTTTGGCTGATAACTTCCAGACCTTAAAAAGTAATTGCTTTTTGTGAGGAAATGCTTGTTATCGCTACTTCTCCGAAATCATAAGCGATAGAGTCTGATGTCTTTTATCAGTGTCTTGGGTTCATTTAGAGGGTTCTCCAATTTATTTATGCCGGAAGGGCCAGATGCCCCATTCTAGTATTTAAGACCCTAAACGTTTCTAAATTTCAGTAAAAACAACTTTTGATCCATTAATCATACAGAAATCGGAACACCTGGAATGGATATGTTTACCTTGGCGTATTAAAATGACATATAGGTCAAGATCACTTGAAAATCCATCCATAAGGTTACTTGAAAATGAAGAATTGTACTAGGCAAATCAAGATGACAGAAAGGTCAAAAGTCAAGGTAATCATTTTAAATAAAATTATACAGGGTCTTTTAACATTACTTCTTTTTGCAAGTTTGATCACTAAAATCTAAGTGTAAATTTAAGGGGGTTATTGAATAATAAAGATTCCACTCTGAAATTTAATTAACTACATACATACTCCCGAGTTTGGATTATGTCAGCCTCATAATAACTTTAAAATAAGTATTTGATGTAGTATGGATCAATCAAAATTGTTAAATTTGCCTTAGTAATGGATGGACTACCTTTAGTAACTCAACCAATTCTATTGAACCAGAAATGTTTTAAACTTAAAACTTATTAGGGTGGAAAGACCTCTAACTGTTTGAGAACAATTAGTCCACTAGCCTTCTTTTTCTTACACCGTATACAACCCCTAACACGAGGGAGTCGACAAAGAGTATGGGGTTGTCGATTCCAGCGTTTAGGGGAGTCGATTTTCTCCGATTTGGAGACGGGAGGAATTTAGGTCAGGCCTTTTGTAGTATTTATAACAATTATTTCCCAAAAAAAATATATACCGCACGGAAAACATCGATGGTCAAACTTTTTGTTTTTAGGTCTTTCCACCTTTCAGGTGAAAGACCTTTTGTATTTCTTATGTTTTTTATTAGGTCTTTCCACCTTTCAGGTGAAAGACCTTTTGTATTTCTTATGTTTTTTATTATTATTATTATTAGGTCTTTCCACCTTTCAGGTGAAAGACCTTTTGTATTTCTTATGTTTTTTATTATTCTTATAATTTTTCTTTTCTATTTTCCTTGGGACAACTATTTTATTGCTAGACATATTGAAACAATTTTTTCTTTATGTTATTGACCATAAAAAGTTATGGTACCAAATGACCCTTTGCTTAATAACTCCCATAACTTACAAAGTTATTGCCCTTGTGTACGAAAAGCTTGTTATCGCTACTCCTCTGAAACCATAAGAGATAGAGAATTGGAATTTTTACCAATGTCTTCAGTACAATTAGAGGGTTCTTCAATCTACTAATACCGAAGGATCCGAGGCCCCCTTCTAGTAGTTATTGCCCCTGAAAGTATTTGAATTTTTATAAAATCAGTTCCAACTTTTTCATTATTTATCGTAGAGACTTTGGACCACTTGTGATAGAAGCGTCTACCTTGGCCGAACAAAATGACATAAAGGTCAAAGGTCAAGGTCATTTGGAAATATGTTAATTAATGAGTTTTAAGATCTCTTTTGTTTAGGGTGGTAGAGAAAAACTTTTTCATGGATATAGTAGAGCTTTTTGAGTCATTTCAAAATATAACCCTTCAGCCCCTACATTGAAACAATGATAGAGTTATTGCCCCTATTGTACAAAATGCTTGTTATCGCTATTTTTTATAAACCGTTAGAGGTAGAGACTTAAAACTTTTACTAATATATTCAGTACATTTAGGGGCTCCTTCAATCTATTCTCATCGAAAGGATCCGAGGCCACCTTCTGGCAGTTATCGCCCCTGAAAATTTCTTAATTTTGTTAAAAACAATTACAACTTTTAAACCTAACATCGTAGGGCCATCAGACCACTTCAAATTAAAATGTTGACCTTTACCAGTCAATTGGACATCAAGGTCAAAGGTCAAGGTCAACCAAAAAACAATTCCATATCTAGTTTTTTGACTTTTTTTTTATAAAGTAACGCAGAGAAAATGTTTTATTAATTCTATTGAAACAAAACATAAAAAGATAATGAGGTGGAAAGACCTCTAATTGTTCGAGAACAATTAGTCTACTAGTTATTATTTTTTTTTCTTCTCTTTTTTTCCAGGGACAGCTTTTTTATTATAAGAGATATTGAAACAATTTTTTCTTTATGTTATTGACCATAAAAAGTTATGGTACCAAATGACCCTTTGCTTAATAACTCCCATAACTTACAAAGTTATTGCCCTTGTGTACGAAATGCTTGTTATCGCTACTCCTCTGAAACCATAAGAGATAGAGACTTGGAACTTTTACCAATGTCTTCAGTAAACTTAGAGGATTCTTCAATATATACATATCGAAAGGATCTGAGGCCCCCTTCTAGTAGTTATTGCCCCTGAAAGTATTTCAATTTCTATAAAATCACTTCCAACTTTTTTATTATTTATCGTAGAGACTTCGGACCACTTGGGATAGAAGCGTGTATCTTGGCCGAACAAAATGACATAAAGGTCAAAGGTCAAGGTCATTTGCAAGTCTGTTAATGAGTTTTTAGATCTCTTTTGTTTAGGGTGGTAGAGAAAAACTTTTTCATTGATATAGTAGGGCTTCTTGAGACATTTCAAAATACAACCCTTCAGCCCCTACATTGAAACAAGTATAGAGTTATTGCCCCTATTGTACAAAATGCTTGTTATCGCTACTTCTCCGTTAGAGGTAGAGACTTGAAACTTTTACTAATGTCTTCAGTACAGTTAGGAGCTCCTTCAATCTATTCATACCGAAAGGGCCCAAGACCCCTTTCTAACAGTTATCGCCCCTGAAAGTTTTTTTTTTATTTTGTTAAAAACACTTACAACTTTTGAACCTTACATCGTAAGGCCATCAGACCAATTAAAATGTTGACCTTTACCAGTGAATATGAACATTAGGTTAAAGATCAAGGTCAAACTTTTTTTTACATATTTAAGTTTCAGACTTTTTTTTAATTATGTAACGCTGAGAAAATGTTTTATTAATTAAATTGAAACAAAACATTAAAAAATAATGAGGTGGAAAGACCTCTAATTGTTCGAGAACAATTAGTGTACTAGTTAAGGTCTTCCGTTTCCAACGGAAGACCTTTTACTGATTCTGATGGTAATTCTTCATTATTAAGGTCTTCCGTTTCCAACGGAAGACCTTGTACTGATTCTGATGGTAATTCTTCATTATTGTTATTCTTCTTCTAGACGTTTTTAAAACCTAAATAACTTACTTGTTTGTCATCCGATTTCATTCAAATTTTCACGGTATATTGTAAATTGAAATAGGTTTCTAGAGCACAAAAAAAATTGAAATCGCAACTTCCGGTTTTGAGTTATTCCCCTTTTTCTAAAATTTTAGGGGCATTAGTTTCCAGGCAAAGGCTCCGAAATGGTCCGTAGCAAATGATTTATAGTTAAAAATCTTTATTATTGACACTTTGAATATTGTCCTCTGATTTTTGTATTTTAGTTTTTTCCAATTATTCCACTCGAATTAATCAATCGAAATTTATGTTTTCAAAATAGCAAAATTTTTCTCATGTTTTAGCTTCGTAACTTTTTAGTTTGAAATATTTCCTAAATACGTATAGAACAAAAGTTGTGCATAATGTTAAGGGCTTTCATTTGACACCAATAAAAAAGGGCTGACCCCTTAAATTAAGGGCCAGTAACCCTTAAAAGATTTTGCTTAATAACTCAAAAACAGTTAGGATTTCGATATGGCTTTCGCTGGAATAGTTGTTTGTTGGGATCTCATAAAGGTCGTTACAATGTTATTTTGTAAGTGATTTGTGTAGTATGAGTGTAAAAAGCTTTACATGTTAACATGTACCTGTTTTCATTTGGCAAGTTAACGAAGGTCTTTGTGCGTAAAACTGGCATAAAATTAGCACAGAAAGTATGATGGTTTATACAGGGGCTTTAATTCATGAGAAAAAAAATTTAGAACACATGCTTGTTTTAAAGAAGTTTAAGTCATTGTTGTTTAGTTCTTATAGTGCACAAACCTTAAAGACGAGAATCGGAAAACAAAACATTCTTTTTTTTTTCTAGTAAAATACAAAATGCGTTTAGAAAAAAAAAATTCTATGCATTACATTTTAGTTAATATACTGCATGCATTTAAAATCCACCTTGAAATACGAGCTGTGTGCGTATCATTACGTAAGCTATCCCTCGCCCGCGGCCGAAAAATAGGTCACCATGGTCGCGGCTGGACTACCTAGCGGTCAGCGGTTATCTAATACACGTGAGTTGCGTCTCTAATATATGAGTTAATTTAGCTGCGAACTGAAGAATTGTTAAGAAATCGTTCAGTTAATTAATAAAAGCTATACCATTCTCAATCTAATGCAATATCAGATATAAAGATCAATTGTGTGTTTTAAGTTAAAAAAAAAAGAATTTCTATTTGATAGATTTTAGTCATTAAATTACAAACTTTTCAAATCTTCGTAGGTTCTGAGCTGTGCGTGTGTATGCGTTAAACCTTTACGTAATCTATCCTTCGCCCGCGGCCGAGGAAATCAGCCACGGCTGCACTACCTAGCGGTAAACGGTTATCTAATACACAAGATTCGCACCCGCACACTTACATGAATATGAACGTGTTTGAGTTTATATAGCCGTAAATACACTGTACACTGTTTTAATTGTATGTTATAAAAGTTTATTCATTTTGTATTTATTTAAATTAAACATTGGAGAGTAAATTAAAAAGTCGTTCTGAAAATTAATAAAAACGATATTACTCTAAATCGGAAATACTCGTCAGACATATTTAAATGGTTGGTTTGTAAGTCTTGTTTTAAAAACTGTACAAATAATGTTTTCAATCAACAACAAAAAAAACAACACAAATATTAAAACCTTTAAATAATGATCATCCCTTGCACATGGCCGAGGAGATCCCGCGCAAGTGGACATCTTCTACATGTACCTTATCACGCGTGCATGTTTGGTATTTTGTACGAACGCAACTATTTTTATTATGTTTTCAACTATTATATTGGTTTAAGGTGAACAGATAAATTTATTTTACTCGTACAGTTGATTTAGCATTGATGTATACGACAGCGTACAAAGGTAATTTAAATCAAATCAAATTATGATCAAAGTTCCATGTTGCATGTTTGCGGTAGGTGCTGGCACGATAAAAGAATGCCCTGAATTGAGGCATTCGGTGATTATTTTAAAGAATATTTACATGAGTTTTGAAACAAGTTTTGTTTAGATTCTATAGGTCATATATTAATAACTTCTGTAGTGTTTCTACATGGTCGTTCGTTTCATTGTGAAAACGACCTTATTTCTGTGTTGCCCTCCCACAGCCCCGCTGCCAAGTGCCTTTTTTTTTTAAAATCCAGATCTGTCAAAAATCATTTGATAGTGACTTCTTCTTATGTGTAACATTTTCTCCTGAACGTGTTTCTCTTTCCCTCCCGTTTTTTTATTCGGTCAGTCTTTGTAAATTTCAACTTTCTTTATTGCGTAAATTCAATCGCCACGTGCTACCGAAAATTTTGAGTCGCTTCAGCGCACACAGCTCAGAACATATATAGCCCCAGGTTATTTATGGCTGCAGATCATCAATTGTTATGCAATTAATCAACAGTTCGAAGGGTGTTTTCTTCAAAGTGGTCAATTATCAAACAATAAGACTTTCATTTTCACATTAAAGTTGCGAGATCGTAATCTGAGAACGTGGCTTTAATAAATTAACCTGTTGAACACGCTAAACTTCTATGATATATAGTTATGAACAGAATAATATATATTATAATTTAAAGTTTTAAGTCAAAGGTAATTTGTTCTTGGGATTAGATGTTATGAAATACGACTACATTATGCTATGCAGGCGGTCGCCATAGAAATCATCAAAGTATTGCATGTGTGGACAGATTAGTTCACTTGACTTACAGACTATAATATAGCGACATATCTGCCTCCAAAAAATATATGCGCTTCTCAAAGTTACACTTAAGTGAGATGGACATGTGTTCTTGGAGATTTTCTTTATTGCTAATTATATGAAAATTGATTTTGAAAAAAACGTTTCATTGAAGTTGTGTGGTATGAGGTTGTCATGCAACTAAATTTACTTACAAGGTTAGCTACAGCCAGTGTAATACTAATTTTAGGTCAACAATGAATACCCAATCTATTAAAGCTATACACGCTATAATTTGCGTCAATTTTAAATGACGGGGAAAATACGTGTGTTTGATTCCTTACAAAAGTTACCTATATGCTGTTAATTATAATGCCCAATTCGATCACGTAATAAAGATATCAAATTTTAAACAATAAAAAATATTTATTTTCCTGCCAGGAAAGTAATGCCTTCTCATGAATATCAATCTGTCACGTGATATCGACAGCTAATTTTAGACAATCACACAAAACTTGGTGGGGGTCAACATCTTTATAATTGTTGTAGTTTCACGAAGGAAAGGATATAATTTTTTTCAGTAAAGCATAAATTTGTCCTTTATACGAGTACGAATTAAAGAATGCAAAAACCCAAGCGTGTGAGCATGTTCATGTACATACATGTACTTCCCCTGAACAATGACGTAGGCTTATGTGTTTTCCCCTAAGTGCTATTTTTAGTTCGTGTGAGTGTTATCCTATTTAAACGTTAAAAAATAATGGTACAGTGAAAGACAAATGTATAACACTCATAATACATGTAACAACTGTTAAATCTGTATATAAAATCGAGACGGATATGTAATTAGGCAAACAATAACGGCTACCTGATTTCCCGCGGACATGCGCAATGAGGTCGGTTTCGCTCCTTCTTCATCAATATTCATGAAAAAGCATTAGGAAAATAAACAATTAAAATTCTATATCTTTGTAACTAGAAAGAATTAACCACTGTAATTTACAGAATATAGTTAACTTTTATAAGTAAACAAGCACATGCGTTTTCACTGTCATTCAAAATTGACGCAAATTATAGCGTGTATAGCTTTAAAATACAAGATAAATAGAGAAGGCAAATATTGCTTGTGACATGTACGTAATTTTTTGATATATCTTAATGATAAAACAGAGAAAAGCAACAAAAAAAACAACAACAAAAAAAAAACAACAAACAAACAAACCAACAAAAAAAAAACCCACAAAAAAAAAACAAACATGGAACTTGCATCAAATTTACTTCATGTACATGTTACCCCAAAAATCCGACCGAATATGCCCCTTTGTCACATTTAATTAAATTAACTGAAAATAAAAACCGTAACACCTTAATTTTTCGCTTATTTTTATGGAAGTTTCTCCCGGTTTTTTTTAAATACATGTACATACGTAAACTTTCTCCGAGAGATTTACTTTTGATCCGATAAAGGAGAAAAAACTGACATAAAAATAGGGATTTTGCATATTATTGCATCGTCGAGAGAAGTAATATTCATTTCTGTAAATTATGTTATTTAATTTTACGTTACATAGCGGTGTCTGTATATCAGGTGTAAAATTTAGACGCTCACTTATGCATAAATTCTCCTGATGATCTTTGATAGTTGATTATTATTTTGAATGTTCAAGTCTACTCGTATTATTAAATAATATCAGCCCTGAAGAAATTTTCAGAGATGCCATCAATTTTGACTATTTACCAAATTTTGACAGCACGCAACAATTTCAAACTTGCACAAACGTCTTCGAAAAATTAGAAAGATTTAATTATATTACAGAAGTTACATGTTTTTAAGGCGGGTTCGTTTCTTTTAAAAAATACATTTCCTTTCATGAATCATGAGTACATGTATATAACAATCCTTGCTACCCTTAACAGTTTAACTCGCCATTAAACTTCTCATTGTTTAAACCCCTGTCATAGTGGAGCTGCGTCCTCACGGCGATCCGGCTGTGTCATTGAATAATGTAAAACGCCATGGTAAACGAACTAGAGTCTGCTACAGCGCCGTAACAACGCAACGGCATCTTCGTTCGCTGCGGTGGGATATTTTAGAACGTCATGCGACTGCGCGCACTTTGACCATGCACAAAGTACGCGCCGTGGCTCTGCGTTCTGATAAATACGCCGTAGAAGTGGAGTAAGGTCGCCGTGACAGCGCCGTAAAGTCTCCAACAGCGCATGTGCACGCAGTCAGCGCGCAGAGCACGCCGTGGACGCGCGGTAAAAACTCCTAGCACGTCATGAGCGCTCGGCGGATACCCAGAGAAAGCGCAGTCAATTGCCAAGTAGAACTCTGTGGAAACGTATTTGGGAGCTCTGTTAGAACGCCTCAGTCGCCGTCAGGATGCCGTGACATTTTCACTTGTAAATTTTTTAAATAAGATTGTTTATTTTTTCTTAATTTTCGTTGCGATCCTACGGCGATTCCATGAAATTTACAACGCCGTGAACACGCCCTGGGAACGCAACTTGGTGTGACAGGGCCTTAAAGAGTTTTCAAAACAATTACACAAACTGTGTTTGACAAATAGTTTTCCTAAAACATTTTCTTCCTGTCTTTATACAGGTTTTCAATCACAACACGTTTTTATAACAAAAGCAGAAGTGAAAATTTAGTCATTAGTCATATTCATTTGACACCAAATCATATTTGGAAATTTTCAACTCGCAGCAACAACGGAAGACCTACTCGTGGCTTTGCCACGAGCTCTGCTCTAGTTGTTATTCTTCTTCTAGACGTTTATAAAACCTCAATAACTTATTTTTTTGTCATCCGATTTCATTCAAATTTTCACGGTATATTGCAAATTGAATTAGGTTTCTAGAGCACAAAAAAAATTGAAATAGCAACTTCCGGTTTTGAGTTATTCCCCTTTTTTCTAAAATTTTAGGGGCATTAGTTTCCAGACAAAGGCTCCGAAATGGTCCGTAGCAAATGATTTATAGTTAAAAATTTTTATTATTGACACTTTGAATATTGTCCTCTGATTTTTGTATTTTAGTTTTTTCCAATTATTCCACTCGAATTAATCAATCGAAATCTATGTTTTAAAAATAGCAAAATTTTTCTCATGTTTTAGCTTCGTAACTTTTTAGTTTGAAATATTTCCTAAATACGTATAGAACAAAAGTTGTGCACAATGTTAAGGGCTTTCATTTGACACCAATAAAAAAGGGCTGGCCCCTTAAATTAAGGGTCAGTAGCACTTAAAAGATTTTGCTTAATAACTCAAAAACAGTTAGGATTTCGATATGGCTGTCGCTGGAATAGTTGTTTGTTGGGATCTCATAAAGGTCGTTACAATGTTATTTTGTAAGTGATTTGTGTAGTATGAGTGTAAAAAGCTTTACATGTTAACATGTACCTGTTTTCATTTGGCAAGTTAACGAAGGTCTTTGTGCGTAAAACTGGCAAAAAATTACCACAGAAAGTATGATGGTTTATACAGGGAACTTTAATTCATGAGAAAAAAATTATAACACATGCTTTTTTTTAAAGAATTTTTAGTCATTGTTGTTTAGTTTTTATAGTGCACAAACCTTAAAGACGAGAATCGGAAAACAAAACATTCTTTTTTTTTCTAGTAAACACAAAATACGTTTTGAAAAAAAAAAATTATGCATTACATTTTAGTTATCATACTGCATGCATTTAAAATCCACCTTGAATCGGAGCTGTGTGCGTATCATTACGTAAGCTATCCCTCGCCCGCGGCCGAAAAATCGGTCACCATGGTCGCGGCTGGACTACCTAGCGGTCAGCGATTATCTAATACACGAGCGTTGCGTCTCTCATATATAAGTTAAGGTAGTATGAGTGTGAGATCAAAGTAATGGAAACCAAATGATTTCGGTATCAGTGGATACACATATGTATAAACAATGCTTGGGTAAAAAATAAATAAAAAGAGTGTAGCCGTTTGCCCCTAATGGCTGTCAAAATAAGGGGGGTAACTCTGTGTAATGTTTTCCTTAAAATTATAGTCTGTATATTAATTCTAATAAAAGAGTGAAAGATGACATAAAATTTTTAAAATATTATTTTTAATTAAACATGTACCATCTGTTCTAAAAAATAAAACAATAAAAAAATTAAAACATACTGTACACTTTGATTGAGGCGCCACCTATGATGTCTAATTTGTCACAGCAAATTACCATAGATTGTGGATATTAATCAAATTGTAAAGGACAGACAGAGTAATGGAAACAGAAAAAGACACTTTTATTCATAAAATATAATAACAATCAATCAATGTGTCCAAATTTTAGAAAAAAGAGTGGAGCCATTTTGAAAATATTCCGCCCGAATTTCCTCTAAACGCTTTTCTCTACAAAATGTTCATCATTCTCTACAACTGCTCTAAATTTGTCTTCAGTTACAGTTAAATAAATAACATGGAAAATGAACACTATACCATATTTCATGAACTATATATCACCTGAACAAATATAATTTGTAGCATAAAAAAATTAACATGGTTAATGTTTCATAATGTCCTCACAATGCCGTCCATTACCACACAATGAAATATGAGAAATTTGATTAGGTATTACATATTTTTCAACATAAAGAGTAATGCAAATGAAAAAACATGTTATTTTCATAAAACATAACAACAATTCATCAATGTGTACAAATTTCAGAAAAAAGAGTGGAGCCAGTTTGAAAATATCCAGCCCGAATTTCCTCTGAGCAACTTTTCTTTGCAAAATTTTCATGTTACAATTTACAGAAAAATAATTTCTAAATTATACACTTATGTATTGAACATGAACATGGTTTAAATTTTATGGAATGTTATACCTGAACTTTCATTTCAAGCAATATAACAATTATTTGAATCAAATTAGTATAACTGGGAATTAAAGCCTGAACACCTGGCTTGATTCGTGGATAAGTGTCTTCAAAACCATGAACTGTGTGTGTTACAATTTTTTTTTCATAATTCCAAAAGACAATAATGCATGAAAAAGTACAGGAACATCATAATTTCTTTAATTATGGCAAGGAACACCACACTGTCATTGCTAGACAAAAAAATCCAAACAGCTTGTAAGACCTGTAGTAATGTTCACTGCTTTCAGTTCTTTGTCATTGTGGTACATTTTCTTGTTCTTTGTCCTAATTCCAGTTATTTCTCTTACTTTTGGATGAACTGGAATCTGGTTGAGGTGGTTTTCTCCATTGATGGCAGAATTATGAAGTATATGTGATGTTCTGGCTGAAATACAATAATAAAAATGTTTTACACTTTGCTAAACTAGATCAGATGGTATGACAAATATATTACTCCTGTACCAACTGCAAATACATATAATAAAACAAAGGAACACACATGAAAGCCCTATCACTTATTATTCAAAAATTATGCACTAAGCTTAACTTTTCAATTAAAGAAGGTTGAATATCAAAATCTAGGTCAAAATATGTTCAATAAGTATGCCCTGGGTTAAAGTATTTCTAAAGTACACTGTAGATCAAACTTTAAGATCAAGGTCAGGCGGTCAAAAATTTTACTCATAAAAAAGTCTTGACTTTTATAGGGAGAACAAGTTTGTAAATGACAGCCCTAGCTCTCATCATTCAGAAATACTGTCCAAAACAAAGGTTTTTCAAAAATAAATCAAATTGAAAGGTCAAGGTCAGAGGGGCATAATAATTTGTACCAATACCTAAACCAGTTGCTTCCAAGTCATTGATAATTTCTGTTGCATTGGTCATTGTTCATAATTGTGCATTGGGAGGTTCCATATTTGGTGCTGGTATTTGTCTATATCATGAGGCTCCTCTAAAGCACATACAGACATATGAAGTTCCTTTCCTAAAATTTTGTTTGTATTCTGTTGCCTGTAAAATAAAAATGATATTTCAAAAACAAATATGCCACATGCTGGTTCTTTATTGTATAATACATGTAGTTTAGAATACACTACATGCTATCAAGTAACTTTTGACATTTTTAACTGAAAATCAAAACAGGTTATCTAATGCTCATTAAAAAACCCACTAGTATGACATATCTTCACTATCCAGCAAATGTCATTTTCAACATATAGGACAGACACTAACTATATAAGAAGTGAATTGTGTTAACTTAAATTTTATGCAGACCAAGTTGTTTTCACACCTCAATTAATACCATGACATGACTTATTTACATGTATATGCACATTTCTATTCCTTATTAATTCTCACAATGTGTAAATAAAAATATTAAACGGAATTCATATGATATAAAACTACTACTTAAACTCTGAGTTGCAATGCAAGTCTAATTTTGATGGTCAATTAAAGTTAAAAAACATTTGACTTGTGTACCAGTTTTGCACTGCATGCCATTCATGCTTTTGTTTGAAGTTTTCTACACAATTTGAATAAGCATTATGAATCAAAATTCATTCACTTTTACAGACATTTTCCAAAAGAAAATCTCTCCTATTCATACCTGAGTCTGAAATAAATGTACAAGTGTATGAGTTGATCGCTATATGCCAGTGTCAACCACATTTGAGGGGTAAGGGGAGAGGGGATACCTCAACGAGAACAAAATTTTATTATTATTCATCTTGGTTGCCGTTAATATCACCTGGTGTTTATCAACTTGCACAGATATTGATTAATTCAATAAAATATCTCCAAACTTGCTTTAGCATACATTACATATTAGTTTCCTTGCAGCCCGGCCCCGAGCAATTCCTGAGTTTGTTTACATGCACATGTACTTTCTATTTCACAACGGGGAATAACTCTAACCGAAACAAAGCAACATGAATCACTTAATCGCTCAACGTATCTGGAAACAGCTGATTTCTTGTTATTATATGAATTCCAACAACATTTTTATTATGGCGAGATACATATACAGTGTACACAAGGTCTGGGATCGATTAGGGATAACGTTATATGTAATTTTCAGCCTCCGTGATCGTTGATGCCGAAATTATGACTTACCGGTGTTTCTATAAATACAGATGACACCGCATCCACCCCTGCTTCTGACTGATTTATGTAGCAACATTTCCGCCTGTGGAGGTCAAAGCCGCCCGTGGCACGTCCCGTGGTCTGTCGTGACAGTCGTCTGTCAGTTCGGGAAGTTCAAGTTACGCGCTGTAGTTTCTATGTAAACCGGAAACGGGTCAGTTGTCGTAAAACAAACAAGCTGTACTCAATGGCAATGCATACATTTTAATTCTTATTTTTTATTGAAAATTTTTATGCTCTTAAGATAAATGCACAGCATAATTAATCATTTAATGTTTTAAATCACTTCAACTGACGTAGCATTGATTGCAACATTCATTCCACTTTGTGTTAAAAATCCTCACACTCATACTACCTTAATTTAGCTGCGAACTGAAGAATTGTTAAGAAATTGTTCAGTTAATTATTAAAAGCAATACCATTCTCAATCTAATGCAATATCAGATATATAGATCAATTGTGGGTTTTAAGTAAAAAAAAAAAAAGAAATTCTATTTGAAAGATTTTAGTCATTAAATTACAAACTTTTCAAATCTTCCTAGGTGCTGAGCTATGCGTGTGTATGCGTTAAACCTTTACGTAATCTATCCTTCGCCCGCGACCGAGGAAATCAGCCACGGCTGCACTACCTAGCGGTAAACGGTTATCTAATACACAAGATTCGCACCAGCACACTTACATGAATATGAACGTGTTTGAGTTTATATAGCCGTAAATACACTGTACACTGTTTTAATTTTATGTTATAAAAGTTTGTTCATTTTGTATTTATTTAAATTAAACATTGGAGAGTAAGTTAAAAAGTCGTTCTGAAAATTAATAAAAGCGATATTACTCCAAATCGGAAATACTCGTCAGACATATTTAAATGGTTGGTTTGTAAGTCTTGTTTTAAAAACTGTACAATAAAGTTTTCAATCAACAACAAAAAACAACACAAATATTAAAACCTTAAAATAATGATCATCCCTCGCACATGGCCGAGGAGATCCCGCGCAAGTGGACATCTTCTGCATGTACCTTATCACGCGTGCATGTTTGGTATTTTGTACGAACGCAACTATTTTTATTATGTTTTCAACTATTATATTGGTTTAAGGTGAACAGATAAATTTATTTACTCGTACAGTTGATTTAGCATTGATTTATAGGACAGTGTACAAGGTAATTTAAAAATAAAATCAAATTATGATCAAAGTTCCATGTTACATGTTTGCGGTAGGTGCTGTCACGATAAAAGAAAGCCCTGAATTGAGGCATTCGGTGATTATTTTAAAGAATATTATATTTACATGAGTTTTGAAACAAGTTTTGTTTAGATTCTATCGGTCACATATTAATAACTTCTGTAGTGTTTCTAAATGGTCGTTCGTTTCATTGTGAAAACGAACTTGTTTCTGTGTTGCCCTCCCAACGCGCGCCCCGCTGCTAAGTGCTCTTTTTTTTTAAATTCCAGATCTGTCGAAAATCATTTGATAGTGACTTCTTCTCATGTGTAACATTTTCTCCTGAACGTGTTTCTCTTTCCCTCCGGTCAGTCTTTGTAAATTTCAACTTTCTTTATTGCTTAAATTCAATCGCTACGTGCTACCGAAAATTTTGAGTCGCTTCAGGGCACACAGCTCAGAACATATATATAGCCCCAGGTTATTATTATTAATAAGACTTTCATTTACACATTAATGTTGCGAGATCGTAGTCTGAGAACGTGCCTATAATAAATTAACCTGTCGAACACGCTAAACTTCTATGATATATAGTTATGAACAGAATAATATATATTATTTCACCAATGAATTTTTAAGTGTAAAGTTCCTTTTTGTGTAGTTTAACGTGAACTTTATCGTGAAGTTGCGGTTAGCCCGGTAGCATGCCACTCGGCTTTCTACTAAAATACTACCCAACTTTCACGAACGTATCTTGTATTTGATTTGTAGTGTTAACTGTAAATTGTAATGTATAAGTTCTTAAAATCCATATGGTGAATTCAGGGGAAAGCTCAATTCGTTACACTCGCTCAAGTTTACGCTGAATAAAAACTCCAAAACGAAACAAAAAGTTCAACAAGTTGTATTTAAGTTGGTGAAATAAACGGTACATGGTATTCCAATGAAAACCGATTCTCGGAGTTCCGAGATGACAACTTAAATAACGTGCGGAGATTCCAGCACGGACAGTCCGATATAATTCTGTACACAAAATCGACACTAACGTGCGGAAATTCAACACAGTTAGTCCGACATAACACACTCACTCCACTAACGTGCGGGGTTCCAGCACAGTTAGCCCAACATTACACATTCTATACTAACGTGCGGGGTTCCAGCACAGTTAGCCCAACCGTTCTCTTCCAGATCTTAAACCATTCTCTCTTACAATTTTTTTTGACAGGCATTGCTTTTTTTTCGATGACAAAGAGATGGTAATGACATGCCAGAAAAATAAACATTCACACATATAGCTGTTAAGATAATTTCGCACTTCTATTGTCCAACAATTATTTAATTTGCCGGGAGATTAAGTTAAGTAGATATCAAAGACTAGTGTCGATGGGATTAACATTTTTGTCACATGAAAGAATCTCGAGGTTTTTCTAAATACAGACTATTATTTACGTTTATCTGAGAAAAAAATCAAACTTATGTTCTCATGACAGCTGGTACATTTTAAATCTTTAACCTGTTACATTAAAAGTTTAAAATCAAAGATTTCTAAACTTATCTATAACAATCTGATTGTTATAGATAAGTTTAGAAATCTTTGATTTTAAACTTTTAATGTAACAATTATAATTTAAAGTTTTAAGTCAAAGGTAATTTGTTCTTGGGATTAGATGTTATGAAATACGACTACATTATGCTATGCAGGCGGTCGCCATAGAAATCATCAAAGTATTGGAAGTGTGGACAGATTAGTTCACTTGACTTACAGACTATAATATAGCGACATATCTGCCTCCCAAAAATATATGCGCTTCTCAAAGTTACACTTAAGTGAGATGTACATGTGTTCTTGGGGATTTTCTTTATTGCTAATTATATGAAAATTGATTTAAAAACGTTTTATTGAAGTTGTGTGATATGAGGTTGTCATGCAACTTAATTTACTTACAAGGTTAGCTACAGCCAGTGGAATACTAATTTTAGGTCAACAATTGATACCCAATCTATTAAAATACAAGATAAATATAGAAGGCAAATATTGCTTGTAACATGTACGTATTTTTTTTATATTAATCTTAATGATAAAACAGAGAAAAACAAAAAAAACACCAAAAAACAAAAAACAAACAAACAAACAAACAAAAAAAAACCACAAACACAAAAAACAAACATGGAACTTGCATCAAATTTACTTCATGTACATGTTACCCCAAAAAATCCGACCGAATATGCCCCTTTGTCACATTTAATTAAATTAACTGAAAATAAAAACCGTAACACCATAATTTTTCACTTATTTTTATTGAAGTTTCTCCCGTTTTTTTTTTTTCAAAATACATACGTAAAATTTCGAGAGAATTACTTTTGATCCGATAAAGGAGAAAAAACTGACATAAAAATAGGGATTTTGCATATTATTGCATCGTCGAGAGAAGTAATATTCATTTCTGTAAATTATGTTATTAATTTTACGTTACATAGCGGTGTCTGTATATCAGGTGTAAAATTTAGACGCTCACTTATGCATAAATTCTCCTGATGATCTTTGATAGTTTATTAATATTTTGAATGTTCAAGTCTACTCGTATTAATTTATTAAATAATATCAGCCCTGAAGAAATTTTCAGAGATGCCATCAATTTTGACTATTTACCAAATTTTGACAGCACGCAACAATTTCAAACTTGCACATAGTCTTCAAAAAATTAGAAAGATTTAATTACAGAAGTTACATGTTTTTAAGGCGGGTTCGTTTCTTTTATACAAAAGCAGAAGTGAAATTTTAGTCATTAGTCATTATAATCATTTGACACCAAATCATATTTGGAAATTTTCAACTCGCAGCAACAACGGAAGACCTACTTGTGGCTTTGCCACGAGCTCTGCTCTAGTTTGTTTTTGTTTTTTGTCTAGTAGTCTCAAACACTTCGAAACTTTTTGGCAGATTTCAAATCCAGGGTAATTGAGTGGTCAAAATATGCATGATTTGAAGAATATATGACTTGCTTTGGGTTACAGACAGTTGAAACAGTCGAGCAAATGCTCAACCTTGTAAAGGCAGTAATCAAATCTTAGGAAAAATAAATAATCGGAGCATATTCTGTTCAGATGTAACGGTAACGTAGGGGGTCATTTTTTGTAAAACAGAACGTACGGGGAAGTTAAAAAAATATAATTTAATGCACTTTATCGGGGATGTTCAATTTTTGACAATATTGATAACATCCAATAGAGTTCTATAAAATTTATTTTAAAAATGGGTTTTCATCAGTTAAAGCAATATGAGCTGCAATTTTCATGTAGAAATTTTTTTTTACGAAAATGTTATTTTCTACTAAAATGACAAAAAATATAATGGTTTGTAAATTTCTGTTAGTCAAATTTTGTGGAAAAGGCCGTTAAGAAGCCTTAATTGGAGCAAAATTGAATTATTGTCGTCCTGTACAAAAATTGATCTGCTATATATTCCTTAGAAGAGAAATCTTTCCTCTGACAAAAATTAATGATTTTTTCAAATCTTACTTATCATAAAAGTTTAAGTTACATGCAGACTTATCATACTAGCAGGTTTTTGCAGCAAAATAAAATTCTAAAAAATACAGCTCATATTGCTTTAACATTGTTACATAACCCTTGACCACAATCTAATGTGGTTTTTAACAGGTGACTGATTACGTATATATTGAAAAAAAACTACTGTGATTTTTGATCTAATTGACAGTACAAGGATACATAATTTGGTAACTGAATAGATAAGCAAGCAATGTTTGACATATTAAGAATACTCCGATGTATATGTACTTCGAAAGAGGGGTTGACATCTGTCTGAGCATATTTTTTTTGATCGATTTCGGGTTTCGGGGGGGATTGAATGTTGCATAATATTTCCTCACTGTAACCAATGATTTAAGGTATCAGACCCATATTATTAACATGTGGTTGGCATGTCCGAAGTGCATGTGAAACCGGATATTTTAATGTGTTTGTAAAGTAAAAGATTACTAAGTACTTCATTCTATCTATATTCTAAAATGCGTCACGTTAAATTTCATTATACATAGTACATCTAAACATGTTAAAGATACATGTCATATATATGAAGTTATAGACATGAAACAATGCTTAAGTATCATTCACCAAATTTCCCTTCTTGTAAGGAATTTTCTTTACTAAAATTTTATATCAGTCCTGATTAAATCTTCTAACTTTAGAATCGATATTGTCATACTCTTGTAATAGTGGTGGGCATATTGATGTCTTGATTCCACCGTAATTCCAAATTCATTTACCTTCAACTCGAATCCAGTCATTAGAAAACGTGATTAAATAGAATTCAAATCGATAAAAGAGAAAACATTCAAAATATATACATTGACATGTCATCTAAAGAAACTCACAGAAATTCAATTCTTATGTACAGTGTATGTCTTTATCTGAAGAATTTTAAAGCGGTTTTCTAATAAAACAAAAGTCCCCGTTTAAGTGAACTTAAAGAACGTTATTGTAAAAAAAAACAAAAAAAAATAGTTGTTATTTCTTAAATGAATTTTATTGCGGCTTATATAAAGACATAACGACCATTTTTATATATGTTATGGACTTAAGTTTATATCTCCTTGTTTGGATGTAGAGAAGAAAACTTTCTCAGACTTAATACATTTTCACTAAGTGGCCAAATTGGTCATGCCAAACGGCCTTTACCTCTGACCCAGGATCCATGCCATTCATAAGTTTGATGGAGGGCTTCATGAACATAATAAGCATGAATTCTGTTTATCTCCCACTACTGTGCAAGTAGAGAAGAGGATTATTTTTAAAATTTAATACATTTTCACAATAGGGTTTAATATCATCTTCACTTTGCATTTAGCTTTTCTCAAATATATATTGGAGTAGAGAAGAACATTTTCTAACATTTCATACATTTTTACAATATTGCCATATTGGCCAGGCACGACGCACGACGACCGACCAGATAGATAGCAATAAGTCATCTGAGTGACTCATGTGACCTAAAAATTAGAATACAATGTTTGACAAACAAGATGATCATAGTTTAATTAAGGTGGAATAACACCCATGGAAAAAGTCAATCAAATTAACAATAAATTATTTAATTATGAAAGATATAATCATAAATAAACTGTACATCTGTCAATTAAGCAAAAAATTTGCAGTTTGGGAATAAAAAATGAATATCTAAAAAACTCAATTCAGGAAGTAACAACAAAAGCCCCTGCAGGATTCGAACTCTGAATGTACGGATCACAAAACCGACATTTTATCCCCTCAACTGTGGAGAAAGGTACATGTTGCCTTCGATAATTTTTTTTTTTTAACAAAAAACTCATTGTATGTTTGTAAACCACGTTTAAACATCACACATTTTTTTTTCTAAACTTCAGACGACGAAATAGAAAACACTTTTAAACATGATCTGATCCAAAATTGGATCCTTAAAACCGGGACCCTATTAAACAAAATTATCAGCTATCACCTTGTCCCCCTACAAGTACCAAAAACAGTGAAAGTTAAACGATAAATTAAACCTGAACTCGATTTTACTTTTAAAATAATGTCCGACACATTACAATATGTAGGCATTATACGCATTTGAATACATCACAAAAAAGTTTATTATTTACCTTACAATGTTATGTAACAATATTTACAAAAAGCTAATATATATATATATATATATATATATATATATATATATATATATATATATATATATATATATATAAAAGCTACGTTAATTAAGTCACTTTGCACAATGTCAAATTCGCTTCAATAAATTTTTATACTTTCTTTAGTGCGTCGTCGTTAAGTTTTTAATGTTGATAAATGCCACACATTTGAACAAGCTCATCGTAACTGAACATTTCTTTAAATTAAAAATTAAATAAAAAACATATAATCAATTAAATATATGTGTTTATTTTTTAAATTTTAAAATTTTATACTATAGAATTTTTCACACGCTACTCTTTCTATCCCATAAATCAGTTATAAACCAAATGTAGCAAAACCCTTTTTAACATATTACCTAAGAGCATTCTCACTTTTGGTATGAAAGTATTTCACTCACACAAAAAAAAAGAGAAACAAATGTATTGCAAAATGTCTAAATATGGTATTCTATGCAACAATTAATTTCGATTTTTCCAACACAAACATTTTAGTAAATCATAAGGTTTCTCCACCTTTAATGTCTTTTTATGATTAAAACCATGTAATTGTTGTTTGAATTTTAAGATCAATATTGTTAACAATCGACGTGAACTAAAATATTGATATGTTGCAAATATTTCTTTATTTTCATTCTTTAGTAGCTAACACAAGTACACTAATAGAATAACTCTATCGAAGACTGCTCCCGAGTCAATCATCACATGAATTTGTTTTACAAACTTCAATGTATAAAACCAATCCTTGCAGAAATTAATCACAATCATTTTGTCATGATTTTATTTTCGTAAAATTCAAGGTCATTTGAACTTGAAAGTATGCATATTATGGCATTTAGAATGCATTGTAAACGTTTGTGGAATCCTTTCAGCTCATGAAGGTTTATCTAAATTTTAAATTTTAAGGTGTCTTTATTCACTTGGATAAACATTTGAATCTTTTCTATAAAGAAAACAAATGTAACAAGAATACATAAATCTTATATTTTAGAAATTGATTGAATCATGTCCTAAACGTTTCTTACTTTTTTACAACGTAACGTTTGAATACTTAGCATTTATTCTAAAAACGTCTTTATGAAGAAGATATTTTTTTTTCATAAAAAATGTATAGTACTACCATATACTTTTTAGACCTGTTTCTTGTCATTAAAGTATGCTCACATGCATAATATAAGCATAATAGGCAACCCCCTCCCCCAATTTTGATAAGCGTAACAACTACCATCTTTATCTTGGGGTAATTATTTCGACTCTAAATAAATTTCGATTTTTTAACCGAAACCATTATCATTTATTTACTTGCTACTCAATTTAGATTTACCATTAATTGGCATAAAAAAATAAAATATAAACTTAATATGTTTTGAATGTTTTGTTTACTTCATTTCAAAATAAACTTTAGATTTTTTTTTTACTGAATTTTTAATTAACTTACATGTATTAAGAGAGTGGGATCAATATTGTTAGATTGCAATATAGGAAAATTACAGACTTTAATGACCCATTTTCATAAAACAAACAAATAAGCAACATAACAAATCCTATCATCATTATAATAATGATTACTGAACCTTACCAATAACTTTCATCTTTCTTTAATGACATACATCTTATTGCATATGAAATGTTTTTAACAAAATATGTGCAGCACAGTGCTGGGATTTAGTAACAATATGGTAATAGCAACAATGAGTATGTAGTAGAGTAATTATAATTATATCATTGGAGAATGATCAACACATAGATTTAGTTAAAACAATTGTTGAATAGTGAATCAATCATTTCGTAGTTTAAAGGCATGATGCAAGAACTTCCCTAAGTTACAGAGTTCTTTGGCAAAGTATACACATAATAGCTGTATAAATTTATACATTGATGCCAATATTTATACAAAAGCTTGTATATATAATGAAGATTCTATATTGTAAAAGATGTGACCCTTGGACCAAAACTGGGGCCCGAGGAGGGGTTCAATGTTTAACATAGAAATACATATAAAATTACTTACAAGATTTTTGTTCCATTTATTCAACTAAATAGTGTAAAAATT
Organism: Magallana ariakensis; assembly: GCA_020458035.1. NCBI lineage: Eukaryota > Metazoa > Mollusca > Bivalvia > Ostreida > Ostreidae > Magallana > Magallana ariakensis. Next base: position 63,186,739 of record CM035812.1, on the reverse strand, counting down.
AATATGTAAATTTACTTCTAATCAGGCACGGTCTTCAAATAAATGTAACCGATAAATGTATTTTGTGATTCTGTTGCAATATTGCAGCTGGTTTGGATCAGCATTATAGATACGGCAGATCAACGCATGTGGTGTGGATGTTTTTGTAAACAACCATACCATAGGTAATCTTAATTTACACGGGAATTGAAATAAATAAAAGTATGTTTTATCATAATTAGGGAAACATTGTTAATGTGTTACCCTCGTATACACATGAGGAACCCGTGAAATTTGTTCAAAGACTGATTAAAGCAGAAAGGAGATAATTTATTTTTGAACTATGAAATTTCTTCGATTTTTGTAACCATAATGAGTTATGATTCATTGTATTACAAATGAATCACTACGTATTTTATAAGAAAATATACTGAGTAAACAATCACATGGTGAATAAATACATATTTGTTTGGTTTCTTTTTAAAGCAGCAGTTGCATTTGTACAAATTTATAGTTACACAAAACATTTTTATTCTGATTAATTGATATGCAACTATTGGTACAGAAATTCAAATTAATGATATCTATATTAAAGAAAATGTCAACTCGACGACATTGTGGTCGTTCCGGCCTTTGAGATGTATAGTGAAGATTCTTAATTGTAAAAATCGTGACCCCTGGGCCAAAACTTGGGCCCCAGGCGGGGTTCAAACTTTAACATAGAAATACATAGGAAAAATGTTTAAAAATCTTTTTCTTAAGAACCATTGCACCAGTGGGCCCCCTAGACAAAAAGTGGGGCCCAGGCGGGGTTCAAAGTTTAACATATATAGGAAAATGTAAAAAAGATCTTCTTCTCAAGAACTACAATGCAACAGTTTAGGATATTACTATATGCATACATTCTTAAATAATGTAGATTCTAATTTGTAGAAATCGTGACTCCCGGATTAATACTTGGGCACCAAGAGCGGTTCAAAATTATCATTTTAAAATATATATAGGAAATGTTTTAAAATGTTCTTCTCGAGAACTACAATATTACAGTTTGAAGAATTACTATGCATGCATCCGTGGCTTATGTAGATTCTTAATTGGTAAAATCGTGACCCCCGGACTAATACTGGGACCCCAAGAGGGTCAAAGTTTAATATAGAAATATATAGGTAACATGTTAAAAAATCTTCTCGAGAAATACGATGCTAAAATTTGTGAGATTACTATGCATACAACCTTGGATAATGTAGATTCGATAGTTTTAAAATAGTGACCCCTGGACTAATACTGCGGACCCGAGATTGGATAAAAGTTAAATGTAGAAGTATATATGGAAAATGTTTAAAAATCTTCTTCTCGAGAACTACGTAAGCATCCTCAAATAGAGTAGATTCTAAATTATAAAAGCAGTGACCCTCGATCTAATACTGGGGCCCCAAAAGGGGGTCAAAGTTAAACATAGAAATATAGAGGGAAATTTTTTTTTTTTAATTCTAAATTGTTAAAGCCAACCATAAACCTCGGACCAATGCTGGGGCCTTTGAGTTTCAACGTAATGTTTTCACTGACCTTTGTCAAATCAGACCGTAGTTTACGAAGTTGAGACAATACCGCTCGTGACCCCCGAGAGAGAGAGGAGAGAGAGAGAGAGAGAGAGAGAGAGAGAGAGAGAGAGAGAGAGAGAGTGTTAATTGAGTAAAATATATAGATGACGCAGATGAGCAAACTATCAATAGTTTTAAAATGACAAATCAAGGTCTAGTATATCCTATAAAGGATGACTGCAAGGTAATGTTTGCGGTTACTATAGCATTGAATCATGATTTTTTTAAGTATACAGTCTCATAACTGCAGCGGTGTGTGCATATAAATTGAGTAACGCGCGTTGTGAAAATTTGTATGCACACATCGCTGCAGTTATGAGACTGTATACTAAAAAAAATTATTTTATGTTTATAATTACATTTTTTTAACTTCATGCCTTGTCTGCAAATGTGATTTATACTTTAAAATTCTTATCATATCCTTAGGGTAAGTTCATATTAATGGAAGAGCCACAGTAACAGCCACAAGCGTGAACTTTGATTTTCGGTTGTGACGTTGCAGTTTACAGCGTTCAACATTTGTAAAGTCATAACAAAATTTATCATTTTAACCTTTGAGTACCCTGTGTGCATTACAGTGTTATACCTGCCGTAGCTTTCAACAAACCCAACAAGCAAAAAATATGTGGAATGTAAATATAGGGAGTTACCTCACAGATTTTCATTGTGACGTAACACCAACTACCCTTTGTTTCAGCTATGACGTCAAAATCTATAAGATTTCAAATAAGATGTTTTCGTTTACATAATAGTAGTCCAAAATTATGACTTTTGTTGCATTTTATTTTATTTTTAAATAGTTCATTAGAATTTTTTTAAAAATGAATCATGTTATAAATAGTGACATAATTTTCGAACATTTTAAGCATAAATAACCCCCATAATAGTGACATATAAAATGTATATATTTTCACGAAATTATTTACCTACATCAACATAAAAATTTGAAATCATGAACTTTGACCTTTTGTAGTTATAAAATGTACAGGTCGGGCAAAAAGACTTTAGAATAGGGAACTGTAAGCCTTCCTTCTTCATGATCTACTCGAGGTTTAACTCAAACTTAGGAGTCCAATTGTTGGTTATCAAGCAGTTTATTTACAAGCGTGATCGTATAGTTTTGTCAAAGTTAAATCAATTAGAAGCAGCCCAAATTAAAGATCTACAATCAAAACCTCTGATTTCAAATCCAAATAAAATTCTAAGTCCAAAAATTAAAGATCTCTCTAAATCCAAAATCAAAATTATAAGGCCAAAAATTAAAGGTCTCTATAAGCTTAATCAAAGTCTAAAATAAAATTCGGTCTTACATTATTTTACAGGGGGTTATATAACATTTTACTTATGAATGACAATTACGACAAGTTCGGCCCATCTACGATGATCATGAGTAAAAATTTAGTGTTCAAATTCCAAAGTTATATTTTATTTCTAAATAAAGCAACAAAACTGTCAGAACTGTATATCAAAGAGTATGACTGCAGGTTTTGAGTCTCCATGTCCCGAATCTCTGGGCCTTCATTGCAGACACAGGATCGCCAAATATGACAATTTGTTGATAACTTGTTTATTTATTTTCAGTTTGGATTTACTGTGCCAGAATTCCGTACCCGATTAATTTACGTCATCTATACTACTATATTAAAATAATAGACTCGAAGTTTTGGGCTTTAATACCGAGAAATCGGAAGAGTACTGTCTTTTGTTTTATATATTTTAAACATCATTGGTACTTGAAGATTACCAATTTGTTTTTATTTTTTCTAAATCAAGCTTCGCTAATTAATAATCAACGAAAATTCATTTTTAAAAAATCCGGAAATCATCTGGATTTTTTGGATTTTTCAATCTTGCGCATGCGCATTACATTCACGCTAAATCACGGGAGGCTCTTTAGTTTATGTTTCCACAATATCACATTTGCATGGATAAACTCAGGAACGATAATAGAAATACGTGTAAATTTTCATTGAAAATTTGCTATATGTTCTGTTCATCAAAGAAAATACGGGAGATAACTCTAACTCAGTGCATTTAATATGAAAAATACCGAGAGTTCCGAATGTCAACATGGTGTGGAAATTTGAAGCGAGTAAAAAACGTTGGTGAAAAAGTGTTGAATTCTTCATTAATATGAATTAAATTGTTAGATGAAAGGTATTTACAGTCTCAAAATGGTTTGTTATGAATAATTTGACTGTTATTTTCAATGCAGCTTCATTAATTTTCTCCAAAATCGTTTCGGAGCGATTCTGCAATTTTTTTTGCTACTTTACGGGTATATGAGATGCATTTTAACTGTGGTGAAGGCCTGTCCCAAGACACAGTTAGATTATCTAACTAAGCAGAGTGTAGTGAAATTAATAGCATTATTGTAGGCTTAAAGGGGCATGGTCACGATTTTGGTCAAATTCTATTTTTCTGTTTTTATTATTTACAATGCTTAAGGAATGCATTTCCAATGACCAAATGAAATTGGAGAGTAAGTAGTGAAGTTTTAAGCAAGATACAGGGCTCACAATTCTTTGTCATGTAAACAAGGCTCGTGCCCTGTGTTTGTTTAATAAGTTCAATATACCGGTAAAAAATATTTTTCAAGCTGATTTGTCATATTCTTACTCATTTTAAGCATATATAAACAGATCCTAACGTTTACAACATTCATTTTCGGTCTTAAACTGAAGTTTTTACTTCAACGTTCAAAATGTAAACAAAAGCTTTGTTTACATATCAAAGAATTGTAAGCTCTGTAACTCGCTTATAACTCAACGAATGACGCTCAAATTTTGGTTGCCTATTAAAAATGCCTTACTGAAGCATTGTAAACGTTAAAATCGGGGGGAAAATTTTTGACCAAAATCGTGACCATGCCCCTTTAAAGCTTGGTTATGTAAATGTCAACAATACGGTGTGTCGATGTATCTATTTCGTAATTAAATGTCTAATCATGATATCATATTCAATGTCAACCCGTGCACGCCCGGGTCAAAGTCTAGTTTAGGACTAAGATTATTGGGATGCAGGCTTTGCAGGCTTTGGGTGTCCCGCCTTAGTATGACGCATCGCTTGCGTACAATATTAAAATGTCATTATAAAAGTATACATGAGTTAATGGTTCAAAAAGTTACAAAAGTTATATAGAATATGCAATACATGACTCAGTATAGAGTACCAGAGCTATCGATGCAGACACAGAATCGCCAAATATGACAACTTATTTATAAACTCCCAATTTGCATAATTTAGGAATACTGCGCAGTGCTACAAGAGTCACAGAGTTCATTATATTAGTTATCATTAGCACAATTCAAGGCGCAGTATCTAGATAAACATAAGTATCATTGTGACCAATTTTTAATACTAACAATCCAAGGTCATAGCATGGCTAATTGGTTACAGAACAAAATAACTTTGGTACAATTCCTAAAAAATGCAAGCTTAAGGACATGCGATATTTGCGAGAAAATACACTTTTAAAAGAAGATTTTTTCTTTCAATACCAGAAATGCAGAAAACATCGAAACTGCAACTTTATGTAATTGCGTTAAATAAAAGTATGCTGTTACCAATAACGAATTTGTTTTCATAGGCGGGGGTCATCGCGATTTCTTGAATCTCCATACGATAATGAGGACGCCCATTTTTATACTGACTTCATACATAGTCAGTGCATGTATGTCTGTTGTTCTCCCTTTTAAAGTGGTTGTATATTTGCATTATCAAAGTATGTCAAAGGGAGATTAATAGACAAACATGCGCTCATGGTTTAAATGAGAAAAAAACTGCTTCTTCTTACGTTCGCTTTCCCTGCTGTAACCAAGGATTGATGAATGTTGAATATTATAATTCACCACGTAATTTCTCACCTCATTTAACTTTGTGAATACAAAATTCTGTCACGTGACGTGTAAGGTAGCATGTTATGTGCTAACTAAGACAATGTTTTCAAACACTTTAAGTTGTCAAGCATTAATTTTAAAGTCTCATGTACTTACATGGGCGTGGTCTAATTGTTGAAACCATAGTAAATAGTATACTTGTACCATATAGAATAGATAGGGCTATGGTGAAATAGTGATCACATTAATTTATATACATGACATTGTTATTCGTGCTAGTCTAATTTTAGTACCACTCTGATAATGTCAGCTCCACCTCTCCAGCACATTAATATCAATTTTATGTTTGATCAAGGGCTGATAAGAGAAATCTCTCCTTTTTTCGAAAGTTTTAAGGAAACAAACTAGAATGAGCTTATTGTATCAGTCTCAAATCTTAATTCACGTTGGAAATTGACTAGACTCTTTAAAAAAGTAACAAACGTGATATATTGTTAACAAATAAACGCAAAAGAAGCGACCGAAAAAGGCCCAAAACCCGGCGCTAAGTGCAGTCATCCTTTATGTAACTTTAAAGTGTTTTGAAATACTTTCACCGGGGAATAACGATGCCTCTATGTAGACAATGGCATGAAGTAATGTAAAACATCGACGAATGTACGAATATTTAAGAAACTGCTTTTCATTGCAAGAATTACCGGTAGCATTCTCATCAAAGTATGCCGAATCTTCCCGGAATTAAACATAGTCGTACTTTTACTTTCATAAAAACTTTCTTCATGGTAACTATATTACTCAGTGTGAAACATTACTTACATAAGGACGAATCCGTCTGCCATTGTTTTATGTTTTTAATAAGCTTCCGCCTGCGTTGCATTTCCGTTTCACTACATCTAAATTCATAAGTGATCATTCGTTCGCATTTCAAAACATTTAATGCCCGTGTTCTCGGACTCCATGCCAGAAAATTTACATGTAGTTGGTTAGTTACGTCATCCCTATACAAAGAAATTTTCACATCTTATCTTAATTAATTAATATGTGTGTGTGTGTGTGTGTGTGTGTGTGTGAACATCACTGAACTTGATTTCTTATTCCAATTGGAATATTAATGTCATGCAGTTGTTTTAAATATAAGATATCAAGTAAAACGGCATAATGTTAAATCAAAAGTTTGTTCTAAATTAAAATCTTGTCAATAATCATTAAAGGTAAGTCATTTTCATATGGGATGGAAATTTGTTAGACGTATTTAAAAAAAAAACACCAACATTTTATCTCACTTAATATTTTATATTTATACATTTAGTATATTAAAAGGTAATTCGTCTATTATATTGGAATTAAGTCGTCAAATTTTATTATGAGTGATCATGTCAACCAAGTTGTACAAGTAATTGTACTGAAAATAAGGAGAAATCTGTCGATATGATATACAATTATTTATGATTTATTGCAAGCAGATACATGACATACATACATCCTCTGAGTAAAATATAATTACATTTTAAATATACAGAAAATTTAACGAAAGGATATTGAGTTACATCGTTTACCTGAAAATCAGCTCTCGGATTATTTTAGTGTCAATTTTCCATCCTTTTTAAAAAGAATAATATCTAACGTCCTGCTACTGTGTTGGTTGTCTGATTTAAAATAATACAATTTTGGAATCAGGATACATTTATAGGTATATCGGTATTACAATTGTAGTATATATAGTTCTTAAAGATAAGTGTCAAATTTTATTCCAATTGGCCAAAATGATCTAGAGATGAGAGTTAAACCTGTGAAGATCGATGCCGAAGACGACAACAACAAAAGCACTGTATTATTTCCTTTTTAGAAAAGCTTATGAATATCTGTGCATATCTGACTAAACCTCGTGTTTGATTAAAGAGACAGTACGGCGTATCTTATTAAAAAACCGACTTAAAAAAATTTCCGATCGTGTTCGGTATTTTTGTACTACTCATAAATTTATAAACTTTAAAAAGATTAAAAATTTCTCTAATTATTTCAATAAAATTAATAATTATATATAACCCATAAATATATACATCACAACGTGTTACGAGGTTCCGCCTTCTAACCTAATACGCTTGCGTATTTACTATAAACAAAACACATGCAGGGCTCGCGAAGATTCTCTAGGACAGGTTTGTTGATAGAAATATGTCTTTTCTACTTCTCCCAAAGTTTTTAAAATAACTAGAATTATTATTTTGTAAGCATGCATTTGGGGGGGGGGGGGTTATCACAGGAGTTACACCAAACTAAATTCATTTTGTAAGTGAGGCCCCTTTGAAGGGTTATTGACATATTATGTCTGTTCCAATTTAAAATGAACTGAAATTGGTAAACTATTTATAAATAATCGAGAGAATGATGATGTGTTCCGTTAAGAGAGTCCCTTTTACTTCGTATTCCATAATGACCGTAGTCGGGCGAAGATCTTGTAGTTTTCAGCACGTGTCAATTACTGTCAATCAAAATCCACGTGATAAAAATGAACGATATAAGATTAATCCGGTTTGTACAACCCTTAAATTTCCGGAAGCTCATAACTACATTAATTAGGTATGTGAAAGGGATTACTATGTACTTCAACTGTCACAATCAACGTTCTTTCTCATTTCCTAACGATACAATGGGTAAATCTTAAGTTAAACACACGTGTGTTTTCTGTTGTACTGTCTCTTTAACAAATCAACTGCAAACAAATGAGCGGTCCAAAATTATCAAAACTACATATAGATATCAAAAAGCAAATAGCGAAATACATAAAAATAAGCTGTTCAAAATAATTGCGGTACCTTCCATTGATTGGAAAGTTCATTTAATACATTTCACAAATTGCTACTTCTACAGGCTACTTTTCTCTAACGGTTCCCTAAACAGAAAAAACAAACATAATAATAAATGTCTTAGATGCATTTAGATTCAGTTCCAAAACATGTTTATATATATATATATATATATATATATATATATATATATATATATATATATAACAAGTGACTTAAGTGTATTAATTTATGCATAATGTACTTTAAAAGTTCTATACTTGACTTTTATCAAATATTTATAGGAAGAAGTTGTTCAATGTTACTTACCTTAGAATTGTTTCCAGCCGGAACAACTTCGGAGAGATGGCACGAAAGTCTGTTTCAAACGACTTAAGTCTCTCAGAAATATCCTGTAAACACCGATTCAGATTTTCTGTTGGCGGATTTTCCCATTTTTTCAAGATTTTTCCTATATTATAAAAATCTTCTGCTTCCTTATAATGATCAAATTTGTGCTCCTACAACAAAATACAACAACGGATTCAGATTAAGAAAGAATAAATATTTAACAAAGGACTGTATGCGATTATGTACGTGTTTATGCCCCCCCCCCCCCCCCACACACACACAAAAAAATTAATCGAGTTTAAAAAAGTAGCTTAGAAATAACAAGCATCAATTTAAAAATTAAGTATAAAATAAGAAAGTTTCCTTATCAACATGTTTTAATGTAGATATAGCATCATTTAGTGTAAATATCAAAGATTGATGATTTGGAGCGAAAAGAGCTAGAGCTCAAAAGGCTTGGGGGTCTGTCTATTTGCAGACCATAAACCATCAAGCTCTTGCTTGTACCACGTTAAATCAATATGAAATTTATTTAGGAGAAAATATGTGAATTTGACATTTGAGCACAAATGCGCTCTGTAAATTTGGAAGCTTAAAAAAAGAGAAAAAATTTATTGTTTAAGAAATTGCTCATTTACCGAATCCACAGATAAACAATTATTGAACAATGATGACTAATATCAAGATTATAGTGGTAGACATTTTCTGACATGTGTATTTGATGCAATATTTTCGAATAATTAGTAAAACTTTGGGGGAAATACATGAATTTGACCTGATTGAAAATAGTCCTTTTTTAATTTTACAAATAAAAGATCACCTTGCAAAAACATGGACTGTTTATTTCCACCCTTGTCACAATTGAGGCTCGGTTGACCTCAAATTCCCGTTGTGCATCCTGTTGAACATTTTGATAGGTGTCGCTAACTTGAGCGATTAGTATGTTTAAAAGAACAATGCAAATTGTAAACAAAAATCCGACCATTATTATCACACTAATCGTTCTGAAAAAAAGAAGATAAAACACGGCTCAATTTAATTGTTACAGGTATATATAAGAGTTTATATGTACAACCCAGATAGCATGCTTATATTGGGCTTACGTTGAATAATGGTTGGTCCATTGGTGTTGGATACACCGTTTGATACTACGTTGGCCCAATGTTGGGCCAATGTCCACTTGACACACATACTTACTCGAGTGCCGATATTAGATGGGAAAAGAACATTGGGCCAACGTTGAGTCAATGTTGTAAATTTTCTGCCATATGTTAGTTGAAACCACGACATTGGCCCAATATTGATACAACGTTTGTCAATGATATAGTGTGTATTAGGTGTATAATAGGATAAATTTTCGGAAAAAGTTTAAAAGTGTGGATATACATGTAGATTTATCCTGCTGTTAACATATGCTTGCTACATGTAAAACACGTTGAAGGCCATTATGTTTCATTTTAAGGATATTTATCAGGGTTTGTGCATTCTGGATTCAAAATGAATCTATATTTTGTTTTGATATTTTGTTGCAGTTGTATTGTTTTATCTACAGTAAAACAACTTGTCCCAACGTTTAACTAATACCCTAAAACCGTAAATATATCAGTTTTGAAAAAAAAAAGTCAAGGCTTATTTTCAAAATCCTCTTATTTTTAATTCGCGGCTTATTATCCAAACAAAAAACTGGTAAACGACATGAGCATAATCATGGCGTCTTTCGAAACAACAAATTGTAATCCTATGTTCTAAAATTAGGATATCCAGGTAAACATCTGTAAGAGTTTAATGAAAAGTATTCGAGTGTCTTTAATTCTTGGCGCCATTCTTTAAAACAGTGAGCTTTTAGCAATGGCGACAACTAGTTGTACTCCTAATCCAAGAAAAAATTATAACAAAAAATTTAAACGAAGGGTTGTAGAGTATTACAAAGAGCTGTCACTCGGCAATGCGAAAAATCGTATTATCGAAACTGCAAAGTGCATTATTTTGAAATTGACGACAGCAATGTGCGGCGATGGATTATTAGGACAGAAATAAAACTGCAAGAAACGTCAAAACGTTCTTTCCAAAATAGCATTGTACTGACTGGCTTATTTTCAAAACAGGATTATTTTCGAGTAATTTGCAATGCAAGAAATAGGTGGTATTTTCGAAACCGGCTTATTATTAAATCCGACTAATTATCAAAGTTATTATCATCATTGGGTCAATGTAGATCATATGTAACATACGTTGGTCAATATCAGAAGATGATACAAGCCACATTGTGTTAACATTGGGCCAACATGTAGGGCCTTACGTTTGGCCAATGAGCAAAATAGCATTAGGTTAACGTCATTTGCCAACGTTGGCCCAATGTGACTGATGACGATTCCCAAACGTAGGCCCAAGCTTGTTATTTGGGATAAAAACAAATAACACGGGGTTTTTTACTTATTTGAAACTAATGAGTTTTACCACAGATGTGATGTAAAGAAAGAGTTATACCACAGATGTAATGAAGAGAAAGATGTTTAAAAATAATAAAACTTACTGGAATTCAGTGTACTCCAGAATTCTTTCAGCCTCTATCAGAATTCTAATTCCAACAAAAAGAATAGACCAAAACGTACTGAAAAGAAAAAAGGAACACATCAAGATGCATTTAAAAAAGGGAAAATTGAAACCAGTACCATGCGCCCCTGTCATACATGTAGAATGTTAGGTTTTTTGCTTGGTTACTGACTTCTTTGTTTTAGAAAGTGTGGAAGTTTTTAATTTAAGAATATTTTTTGTAGAAATCGTAAACCTTAAAGGGGTTTTCAGTACTTTCAGTCCAAATTTCCTTCGTTTATCACAAATCGAAAAAGTTTATTGGGTTTTTTAAAATCAGTTTGGCGAAAAAAAGTTAGTTGACCAAATACGAGTACTGACAGGAATTTCATTTTGTCGTTTTTGATATTCACGAAAACAAAACAATTTTCTACATTTTCAGTTTAATTGTAATTTAAAATGAAAATGTCAAGACGGGATTGTTTTCATATTTTTTTCTTAATGAACATGGTTTTGTAATCATTGCGTAATAAATATCATGTGTTTTTATTGTCAGATATTTAAGTTTAGGTACGTCTTGTTATTGGCTTTGAACTACATATTAAGTACTTTGTAACTAATTCCTATGTCTGAATTTTGAAAATTTATTTGACTATAAGATTAATTTTTCTCTTATTAATATCTTGGATTTATTTATTTTTTTAAACAATAATGATATTAAATAATATGTATCTTTTATTTTCTTTTGACAATAAAAAGTACCTGCTTTCAGAGAATTTTTCTAACGATCCTTCTCCCCGAAGAGACAGTAGAAGACAACCACTGAAGGCCAGAAGAATGAACACAAAGAAAATTGTAAACTGCAAAATGTCATGTTTGATTATCCGCCATAAAATCAGGACGTACGCTCCCGATTTTCTGAAAAATTTGAAATTACACAAGTAGTGAATATAAGTAACTATGTATCTTTTAATCTTTATACAAATTATTTTAACAACAGAACATAGGGTGGCTCATATAAGTTATTGGCATTGTATCGTTTTTTATCTATAAAATTTTAAGTACCTAAAGACTGTTGCGTATTTAAACATTCGTGCTGCCCAAAACAAGTACGCAGCAGAGAACACAAACCACTGCTCATTCGTGTGGGTAAACCGTAATGGCGGCAATAAAAGAATTAGGAAACAGGAGGTGATGTCTACCCAATTAGAGGCATACTGGAAATACTCCAATCGATGTCTACATAAAAGAAACAAGAAGAAAAAAGGGTTGGATGGTTTTAGCCTTTGTAAGACTTGAAAGGACAAACTCTATCTAACAATATAGAAAAAAACTTAAATTTTAAAGCTAAAATATTTGGATTTTTTTTACTAATTAATAGATCATGATTATAGAAATATTTTCCAAAATTTTAAGGCAAACCTAATGGATAATTTGCCGACCACAAAGCATCCTTAAATAATTTCTTATGATTTAAAATATCTACTATTTTTTCCTCCAAATCTTTTGTAGATTTAGATTAATTTAGATAACACTTCGACGATTTGAAAAACGTTCTCAACAATTTGATTTTTTTTCTCGAATTATTTGATTATAAAAAGGCAATAAGACAAGAAAAGAATTTCCAAACATTGTATCGCATTTAAATGATTTTGTGAATGCATTTCTTTCCTTTTTTGTGAAAACAATTGTACAAAAGCAGCAATAACAACTGGCAGCAATGAGGAAATAATTATTTGTCAAGGCTCAAATGAAGCCAAGAACGTCTTGCTAAAACATCATTTTTTATTCAGAAGTGTTCAAGCCGTTTCTTTCAAACTGCTCCTATGACGGCCACAGACAATAGCGCAAATAAATCGGTTTTAGAATATTACAGAATTTAAACTTTGAGTGTCTTTTAAATATAGAGTTTATTATTGTATTCTTAAAACAAAATGGATTAACAGTTAAGATATATCTAATTTTATATTTTAAAAAACTCGATAACATCTTGAAAATAATCCTTTAAATCTTATTAAAATCAGCTTTGGTATTGTTTAGCTTCATTTGGTAACTGCCTCAAAGAATATTTTTATAAGAAAAAACCAAAAACATTTTTATCAAAACTACCATGTTTCTAAACTCTAAAATCTATACATATAAATATTGGTTTGCATAAGCTTCGAACTTTAGGGGAGTATTGGGTACCAGGCATCTGGGTAATAAACTCTGTTCAAACCCCAGGAAAAGAATTACAAAACCTTTATTACATAAGTACCTGCCAAAACTTAATATATCGAAAAAATTGTTTGAATTAAAACATATAAACGGGTGTGGCAGATGGATGGACCAAACAAGCAAGTGAGTAAGAAGGAAGAACTCATGTCTTTGTAATTATTTCGATACTAAACTTCTCCAATTTTTTTTTTGTTGGGGGGGGGATCGCACTTACTTGCGTATTTGGTTTATTTCAGTTACCAGTATGAAGATAGTCATTCCAAGCGACCAAATCTCACAAATCGCACGTGCGATTTGAAGTGCAGAACTATTATACACTGTGGGATCCTGGGCCGTACTTGCCACAATAGCAGAAAAAGTTATCGTCACGAGAGTGATAAGGTTAAGTAGAGAGTTGAATCTGGAAGAAAAATTGGTTATCCATATTGAAACCAACTACTATTTTTTGAGTGCTTAAAAAATTAATATAATATGGACATATTGAAAAAAAACCTTATTTGACTTTAAGAGAAAAGAAAGATCTTACAGGAATCGACATCTTGCATATTTTTTCCATTTTTTCATGATGAGCAATCGAACAACGTCATGGTTAACAATAGTCTACAATGATAAAGAGTTTGTTTTCATAATAGACATACAACTTGATAATGAGCACAAAGATGCAGTACGTATATAAAATTATATGAAAATCAGGCCGATGTATACTCTTTTAAACTGACCATGGCATCTATGAATACAAGACTAGATGGCCGAGTACATGTAGTTAGCGCGCTATCCGCTCACTGGTAGGATTGTGGGTTCCGAGGATCGTGATTTCAAACCGCGGCCGGGGCGGAGATGGACCTCCGATACCGAGGCTTGAACTCACGACCTCTGGAACCCACTCTCCTAGCAGTGGGTCCGCGCTAACCACCCGGCCATCTAGGCAGGACAAAAATCTTGCCTTTCGATGACGCTGGTCGCGCACTACACGGTCGTTTTAGATACAGGTAGAATACAGTTAAACGACAATTACCTAAACGACGATATATATTCTTGTGTCTTTTTGCAAAGCTAAAAAAAATAGATAAATGCAAACTTGCCTTATTGCCTTTTTGTGCTATGATTTGAAACCCGGTCTTGGATTCCGAATCAAATTTTTCTCCGTCGTATGGAACATTTCCTTTCTTGTCTGCTTCTAACACGTTATAATACACACGGACTTTTCCGCCCTCACCTATAGGTTCCATCATACAATCCAACACAGCTAGTACAGTTTCCTAGAATAGACAAAAAAGGGGGAGATTTCAATCATCAAATATGAATTAGGCCTCATGTGCAATTTACAGAAAAAACAAATAGCATTCATAAATTGTGTTATTATTTGTGCTAAATATATGAAAATCGTTTTATTTACGTCATTTATTTTAACACATGAAGGTAAATTATGGGCTTCGAAATCAACGACTGCTTTCGTTGTCAATTTAAGTTTTATACTTTAAATTAAGGTAAAGATCTAGCAAATGTAAGGTGCCTTCAGGTTTATGAAATTCAAGATATGAATTTGTTCAATGATGCTTCATGACATTAGCTTTGTTTGATTGGGTGTATCGGTGATTAATTTTTCAGTAAACACAATAACAAATCATGTTTTGAATTGTGATTTTCTATATATATCAATAAAATTCGTCACAAATCTCGGAGTTTTGTCCATATTTGACTAATGAGATATATCTAGAAAGTCTACTGTCTCCCCAAATACGACATTGAACAAGCTCTTGACCTCCTCTTTAAAATGATGTCAAATTGAATATCGATATAAGGATTACTTTTCCCATGATTTAATATAGAATGACAATATATTGTTTCATTTTCTACATAATTCATTTAGAGCCATAAAATACGGCGAAAATATTCATCAAATATATTATGATATCATGATATCTCTAGTACCATAAAGATACTCTGGAATCATTTACTAGATATTGGCCTTAAGTGCTGTTTTCAGAATATTCACAGATTGTCTTTGGCCAGAACTATTTACAGGTTCACATTCATGTAGGTTTAATGTTTTGATTAATCAATTTTATTACTCTATATTTGGATACAGCATATCATAACGAATCACAATACTAAATAACATGACACTTTACATACAGACATCTCTTCCTTCTCCAGCAAGTCATGAAAGCTGAGTTCTGGATTTTCATCGTTTTCACCACGGCTATACAGCTTGCGCACTCTTAAAGATATTGATACTATATTTGATTACCAGAAGTAAATATGATTTTGCTATGCAAAGTGTTATTTGGTTTGTTCTGCATATTACATATCTGAAAACGATGAATAAATAAAACAAATACTTCGGTATGATTAGTGTTTCTGCAACACTGTATCAATTTAAATTCTAACGTTATTTATTTTTGACAAAATATTACGTTTACGAAACTACAACAAAAATTATAATGATTAACTTGCAATTCATTCTTCATTTTTCTAATTAACATCGCAGCGATGTCGTCATTTCTGTCCTTGAGGGCGAGTTTATATGGCATGTCATTATATTTGTCTCGTGCATCAACCTTCGCGTCGTGATCCAACAGTTTGGTGCAAACACTTTTGAATTTGTTTTTCACTGCGAAGTGTAATGGTGTCGCCCCATTTTCATCTACTGCAGACGGATTTGCACTTCGATGAAGTAGTGAAAAAGTGACTAACCTTTGCGCCTGAAATATCAAATTAATTTTAATATCTTTGCAACAAAAACCTTTGATAAATTGTTTATGTTAATATTCATGTGTCTTTCAAACAAATTAAAAGCAAAGTTGGTCCTAATAACAAATATGAACTTTAAAGAGTTTATTGAAAATGTTTTATATTAATAAACCTTTTCCTCGTCATCTTTTATTTTGGATAGAATTATTAATAGAGCGTTGTCGTTACAACCTCCATTCATTTCTATGATTTTGTCTAGGAAAACTTCCGTTTCAGCGTCTTGTCTTCCCAAATTATTCATCGACATCTTCTTAGCTATCTGCAACAATTAAAGGAGTAACATTACAGTTATTCATTTTTTTTTAACAATTTGTATCAAGAGATCCATTTTCTCCATATACCAATTACAACATTGGTTTGGCAATGAAATAGTTCTTAGTCCATGGTGTTCAATTTGGTACTATTAATACTTTTCTTTACCCCGGTCGAAAACAATTTATGCAACCATTGACAAAGAAATATAGTACCTCAGCTTCAAAAGATTCATCACTGATACCAAGAATGTTCGGATATGTTGAGGACTGAGACGCATTTGATGTATCCTGAACGTCTTTTTTCCATAACTTATCTACAAAATCGAGGTATATGGGATTCTCAATGCCTTTTGAAATACAAATATTGTGAAGGTTAGCATCATGAGGCTAAATTTTAAATAATTGAACGTAAGTCATTTAGTATCAAAGTTAATCATAACCTCCAATGAATTTCCAAGGTGTACGGAAACGGTTTCCGTCTCTGTCTTGTTGTCTATCATTTCTTTCCCTGTCTGTCAATATCCTTTAAAAATGTTCAAATATGATGTCAGTAATATAAGTATTATAGGTAATTTAATAATTGACATAAGCTTAATTAATGCTAGGAATATCAGTTAATCTTAGATCTTTCTTCCGTTAGACAATCATCTCAAAGATTTTACAATGTAGAAATACAATAGTAATTTTAAGACAATATAAAGACGCTTGGTCTTAAAAAGTTTTTAAAAGTAATTTTTTATACACTTGTCCCATAAATTAAACAAAAGCTGTGCAAATTAATAATATATCTCATTTTCAATCTCGTTCACATTACATAAATCACATTTCGTTTTACTCAGTAGTAGCATATATTCCAGGGAAAAAGCTACGCAGTTGCTGTAATGTCTCAGAATAGTACAATTTTGAAAATTTGAACACTACCTTTTCATGAAAACAACCCCAAAAATTTGCAGCATATCTGACATACAAATAATACGCGCTTAACTAAAGAATATGTGTTTGTATCAATAAATATTTTTATTTAAGGCTAAGAGCCTAATGTTTATAATATTGATTAAACATTTCTCCTCCTTCAATCGTTCAATTTATCAAAATCAATTGCGTTAAAAATATTCTCCAAAACCTGACTATACGATATGGTATTATACTAAGTACAGATTTTGAGTTCGCTCAGACGCAGGACGACAAGTGATTGGAAAAGCTCGGTAATAAAAATGCTACACGTGAGCTCATAAAGTAAGCTTTAAGGTCATCTGATGGAAAATGTGAAATCGCTGCATACGTTTAGGAAAATAAAAAGATGCGGGGTGATGTCAATATTTCCATTACGCTTCCTATTTGTGTTTTAAAAAAATAGAATAAATTCTTTGAATGGATTTTTTAAAATCAGAAACAAAAAAATATTTGATATTTTACAATTTTGCATTAAAAGATTAAAGGATCAGTTTTAATTCATTATGTACGTAGTAAAAATTATTGTTATTTGATTGACCGTAAATTTATATAGATAAAAAAACTCGTGCATAAGTTTTATATTTAACATCTACAGCCGACGGCATCAAACTGAAACCGACTGGATGTAATTTGATGCTCGTTTCTAAGAGAACCTTTGACAACTATTAGTTTATACATTTAAAAAAAGAATTTTATATCATTGAATGCATGACATTTAAATACGATCATTTTTCCCTAATTTTTAAGATCTGTTGTTTATTTAATTTGTGTTTTTTATTCAAAGTTAAGAATAAATGAACTCATTTATCAGATAAAACCACAAAAATTGTTAACCCCTGATCATGATCTGGTAATATCAAATATATAACTAGTTGTAATAATTTACTGAAAGAATTAAAAACTAAGTATCAAAATCATATTTTTTTCAATGGAGTATAACACTCACTTACTTCTTTGCAAAATGAAAATCTTCTCCAGAGAAATGTACTGCTGCACTGTCACAATATCTATTCAAGAGTAGAGATTTATTTTCACTTGCCTTTTTATACGCTTCAACCACCAGTTCCGTTCAAAGAATTAGATCTCATTTTTCTGCGAATTTTGGTGATTATTTGCCCATAATGTGAAATATGTCAAAAATGTAAATATTCATCTAAAAAAATCAAATAATTTTGAGTGTTGAGGGTCTTTAAAGATTAGTTTAGCCAAATGTCATTTTAAATAATTCTTACAGTTTATTTAAACTTTAATTTGATTTGTGTAAGAAATATCACCTACGAAACGCAACGGTTTGCATTTTGGTCCGTTTGGGTTTGATAAGAAAGATATATAGACTTTTGTTTTAATTTGAAGTGATATTACTTTGAAATATTTCACCGTAGATAAAAACTGTATACATGGCATGCTCTTATCCTCGCAAAGGCATTATTTATTACAAATAATAAATCGGTTACGAAAATGAAGCTGTTTAAAACCGTTTTTTCTGTCAATATTATTTAGTTTAAATTGTTTTTTAACAAAGTTTCTATGAGGTCTACTAATTGATATTTATGATTTAATATAACAAAAGTCTGCTTTACACTGAAAAATTGTTGTAATTTAGTGATATTTACCAATGATTTAAAAGTTTGAAGTGATTCACTAGTGACAAAATGGACGCTGGTTTATTCCATTTCCCCATTTCATACTATATACTTTTTTCGCTTATGATACGGACTGTGTCAAACAAAACCCTGTGAGTGTAAACTTGTACCATAGTAATGATTGACAATATATATTAACAGCAATTAATTCTGCATTCTAAGAAACACAGCAATCATTGTGAAAATTGTTGGGCAGTCGGTCACATTCTTATTAACGATTGTTGGTCCTGTGACCGTCACATTTAGTAGTGTTTTTAGTTTTAAGAAGGGCATGGCTAGTCCCCAGATCAGAAACACACACTTTTTTGGAAGATAGATGAGAAAACAAAGAAATTTGCAAAGATAACTGTGGACGAACAGAGGACAGTATGATGCCATATGAATCCGAATAAGCTAGATTTTTGTTTAAATTCATTTCAGTGAAATAATAAGGTCATCATATGAAGATAAACTCTGTGGGTTCTAGTTTAATCGTAAAATTAAAAAAAGTGATTGAAATTAGAAGATATATTAACGATTTTCAAAACATTAAAATCATGCTAAGTCAATTTCTTTTACATTTTTTTAATTTTTTTTCAGTTGTATACTTTTTGTTATTACGGCATACGGCGTACGTATTAAGATTCTCAAAAGCTAATAAAATCCCTTCCCTACCCGCCTTTAAAATTGCACAACCAGCATGGATGTGCAGCTGTACTCTAACAACCTACATTTCTGTGCATATGTATAATTTGCATTTGTTGTCTTGCATTGAGAGAAAAATCATTTCATATAAGATCTTAGTGCAATGCAACTTTTTGACTATATATTTATTTTAAAAAAAGTTAATTTTCAGAAATCGAAGTGGAACGAAAGAGAGCATTTCAAAGTTATTTTTAAAATTGTATGCCATACCATATCATATAAATAGCTTGTTTATAAGATTAGATGATAAAAGAATGAACATTTCAACAATTTATTGTTGATTGTAACAACTATATGTACCAAATATTTTCTATTGTAACTAATAAACCGGTGTCATTCATCTGGGGAAAAAATTAACCGGATGTTTACGCAGTCATTATCTCTTATCTGATGCCCGATTTTCACATTTTTGACAATTTTTACTAAAATATTTTCAGAAAACGATTTTCAGAAAAACTGTTTAATATTTCTTTTTTGAGAAAAATAAATAATTTTCTTTTTGGGTTTTCCGATATATCTTGAGTCATGTGTAACTGCACGGGTCGTGATAATACATTGAAATCATCCGAAAATATATCCTTTTTAAATAAAACGAACAAGGTTTGAAAATGTTGGCGAAGAGCTTGACCGTAAAAAGAATCGATAAATGCACTCCGTGGGTCGCAAGATAAATCAAAGTACTGAAATTACTGAAAAGCGCTAAGCCTGGAAGAAAGTGTTAAAAATATATCGATTGAAATGAAAATACATGTTTGAATCGGGATTTATTACATATATTTACTGTAGTATTTCAAGTAACTCGACAGTTATACTTTTTATAGATTATATTCAAATCATTGGTTTTGGGTGATTATCAAATTACAGATCAAAGCGAATTGATAGAAAAATATTCCTGAAATATTGCATACAGAAAACGAAGCCTAAAATAATGTTAATAAAAAGCAGCACAAATTATCGTTAAAAATGTGTAAATCGAAAAGTTTGGTATTCATTTTTCTTTTTTTTTAAACATGGTGTTCATAACTGTAACATATTACATATAGCTCGAAATATAATGGGTAAACGTGGGTATTGTGTCCAATGCCGATAATGAATTTTAATCAAATCACCAGTGCCAAATAACAGGTGATTGCATTGTTTGAAAGGGCTTAGGCGACATTTGTTTTTACAATAATTAACACTTTTAATAAGATAAGGAAAGCAATTTAGTGTCTACTGACACTTTAATTTTTTTTCGTCCGGATAGAATTAGCAATAGTTACGGTAGTTTATAAATTTGAAACGTTTGGTACGGCGGGCGAGAAATTTCAAGACAATACCGTTTAAAAACACTCAAAACCGATTCGTATCGTAGAATTATTCCAATTATTTCTTAACAGCTAAAACAAAACAACTCAATGCAAATAACATGTATTTTTTATTCAAAATTCCAATTCGAAAGAAATCATCATTTTATGATTTGGAGCACCCGTATCCGATATATAATAATGACATGAAATGAAATTTATTGCCAACTTATTGCTGGTAGAACAAATGTATCTGTATGCGGGATAACTTGAAGATAGTAAGTTCTCCCTATTGCATAGTTATGAGTTTTCCAGAGTATGACTTCTCCAGGGTACGACTTCTCCAGCATCATTCTCTCACCAGAGGTCTTGCTACACAAGCTTCGCTTACACCTCTGTCAACGCCGGAAAAATAGTATGTCACATGATCAAAACAAGCATGGCGAGCACATGGCATTGTTGATTCGTTTCTTCTGTACAATCAGCTTGAAGGGGAGTCATCGACGGGCGAAGACTTTGAGGACACGTTTAACAACATCACAGGAGATGACATTGCTGCTGATTTATGTAATACTAGATGATATCCCTCGTAAGCGCGGGGATTAACAATAATTCACATTAGTATAATACAATGCTTAATTAATATGTTGATCCAGGTTTTTTGGTTCATTTTTCTATGTACTGTGTCCGAATGTTTTCTTAATTGCTTTTCTTAAAATATTCTATAAAATTGAAATAAAAAAGCAACTGCGTGGCTGGAAATTTAGAGGAGAAGACAGGGATGAAAATCTAAACTGAAATAGAGTATATACACATGAACATGTACATGTCAATAATTCTTTTTGTTGCAGCTGACTGGAAAAAATAGACTATTATCTTATTTCAAACCTGAAGTGTGGGTGTATAGTGCGTGGTATTTCTTTTTAGAACTTTGTTCTTTATGTCAAATTTCACTTATTATTATCCAAAATAAGAATTTTAGATAAAACACTGTCAACAAATTAATTTATAAGGTTTACTACCAATCTGTCGTGGTATAAAAAATGTACAGTGTATATGTTATCTAAAAACGTATACGCACTTTTCGCCATAGTGTTAATTATTCAACACCATTTTTTGGCATCCCGTTCTGTAAAAGTTCTTTCCATCAAAAATAAAATCGCGTCTATTGGCCCATTTTATTGATTAACTTTTTTGTATTAACCAGATGTCCGATCCAAGGTATCTGACGCAAAGCATGGTGACTCATCCTACATTCTCATGACGTTAATTAGTCAAACCGCGTTCTTGGTTACCCCGTTCTGGAAAGTTCTATTCATAAAACAAAAATCGTGCATTCAAGATACGAATTGGTTCATTTTATTTATTCAACATTTGTCAAATCTCAATTCTTATGTATACCCGAAATAGGTACCCAGGATATGTATTCACTCTTTACATAATCATTCAATATTATTTCATTGTAAGTATATTTTTTGATGCAAACTCCCAATGACTTGGATCCGCCAAAGCGTGTCCACCACCTTACTCACATACATGTATTTGCTATTTCGGGCTGGTTTATCGAAAATGAAAGTAGGTTTTTAATTTATCTTACAATAATTACTTATCAGGTAAAAATCAATTATAGCCTACGGACATCAACTCACACGTGTTGAAATGCCAAAGGTGTGAGCAGTTACTCGGGTGCAGGCATTTCGAAGTTTATTGGCAAAATGTCTTAATTTATAAGTATAGATTATCGATGAATCGGTAGCGTACAGAAACTGATTTTTCAAACATCTGTCAAACTAGATCATGTGATCATATTTTAATGTTTACCTCCGCAAAAAAGTTCTCCCAGTAACGATGAAATATAAATAAATAAAGGCGTTAAAGATTTAAATTTAATTATTCATAATCATAATCATACATAAAAGAAATAACTACATAGATTTTTTAAAATTACATTTTGCCCGTCGTTTAAGTTTGTACAAGAATGTTGTACATCGGGCGTTGACAGAGGTGTAAGCGAAGCTTGTGTAGCACGACCTCTGGTTAGAGAATGCTCCAGCATCCGCCAGTAGGTGGCGGTATATTGGAAACGCGAAAACGAAAATGGAAGTAGGTTTAGAAATCTGGCGACAAAAAAACGCTGCGGCTTATTCTCTCACCAGAGGTCGTGCTACACAACCGTGCTTCCCTTACACCTCTGTCAACTCCCGATGTACAAGATTCTTGTACAAACTTAAACGATGGACAAAAGAAATTATATTTCCGCACATGAAATATAAGGATATCAGCAGAAAACGCTATATTCAATTTATCTTCGTTGTTCATGTATACCCCACTTTAAAAAAAAAGTTTCGGTATACATGTATTGTTGTTTTCCAAATTCTTCCGTCTGTCCGTTCGTCCATTATTAATTATTTTTTCATACTGATCATAGATTTTATCAAAAATTATTGTTGTAATTTCACTTTATAAAAATTTTCATTGGGAGTAAAGAAAATAAAGAGAAGTCAATTGGTAGTTGTCTTTCTGCTTTATTTTTTTTAAAAGGATAAACAGGCTACTTCCCATTAAAATAATTCCTGAATAAAAACTGCATGCAAAATCAACGCTCTGTTTCTAGTAGAGGACATTAAGATTCAAAGGATTAACCATAAAATGTACAATTTTGGTATTATAATGTCCTCAAGATGCGCACAAACACCTTGTTTTATCAAAGAAACCTTGGAAATCTCTATTAAATTTTACGAAATATCTAACTAATCTCATGGAAATGTTTGGTATATATAGTGAATTGTAGATGGGCAATGCGGCTTTAGAAATTCAATTTTCGTTCAGGGGTAAAATGACATTCTACATATTGAAATTAGTTTCCACAACTTCTCTACAATTTTACACAATAGCCAAATCAACTCTTGAAGATGATTGGGGTTGCTCAGATGAGTTACTTCTACATGTATAAGCTTTCAGATTTTTTTTATTTTCTTTATCTATATTGATAAGCTAAGTATCTTTTTTTTCTTAAAAAAGTTACACTTTGCAAATGATCAACTGAACGTTTTAAATAGTTATCTTACATTGTTATAGGAGCCATCATCGCTTATTTATATCTTCAAATATGTAAAATATTCTTCTAAAGCCGTACATCAAGGGTTTTTAACTCGCCTTTTTATATTCAGGATAAACCAGATGTATAATAAGGGCAATTATAAAGTCTACCAGACTAAGGGTAGTCATCATTGCGGTAAAATGTCCCACATTGGTCTAACTCTACATCTGGGAAAATCTTATAGGAAAATTATAAGATTTTGCCTACTAATCAGTGCATTAGATAACCATGCATTTGTCAGTAAACAGCTCATGGTGATGCCCAAAAGGAATACCCAGCAAATCATGAACATTTTTATAATTGTTCCTGCACATTTACCCATTGCGTTATATTTTTTTCTGAATTGACTATCAAAAAAAAAAGGAAATGTTAATTACACATGAACAAAATATACATATTGTCTTTGTTTGGCATTTCCAAGATAATCATTTTTGCAAACTATATCATGTACTATAAAACGATTAACTGATTAATCGAACAAAACGAATTTCGATCAACCCATTGGCAACTCTACAATTGATTGGCATTCCTCGTACCTTAGTACATATAAGTATACACATTTATTTTGGTGACAAAGAAAATAAATTTCATCAATTTTTCAGGTTTGTGATAATTTATGACCATCGTTGTATATATTTTTAATGGATCTCGTGGCTCATAGATATATAATACACATAATTAACAGACTAACAATGTATAATATCATTACTATATAATATAAATATGTATAGGCATATAAAATATCATCAGGAATTAACATTTTGAATTGTCTCTATGTTTGTTTAAGCATTTAAGCTTGCATGTAAGCATGTATAAAAGTTCCTATCATTTCTCTTGACACAAATTATCAAATAAAAGAATAATAGACCCATTTCCAAAAGAAAAAAAAACCATGACCTTTCCTTAAGCACATGACTGGTGTATGCGTTTTTAAAAGAGAGGTTAAAGAAAAGAAACTGTTTTCACTCTATTAAACATGTATCTAATCCCAGTCTTGACCCCCTCTGATCCATTCACTTTGGATACACCTTAATAGTTTTGATCTCACCAGGAGTGTCATATCCTCTAGTCATAACCTATACATAACATAAACTGCTCTTTAAGAAAAACTGCATTAGCGTATGTATTTAGATGTAAACAATGTAAATAATAATTTCATTGTACATTTCAAGAGGGATCATTGTCACTACTGACAACGGCTGACTTCTGTGTAGTGTTAAATGTATTTTAATAATGAAATTTGTTATCATGGTTGAAACTCGGATCGATGATATAAAATCTACTTCATCTTTTTTTTTTATTGTGTTTAGAATTGTGTTTTGATGTCTGTTAGTGGAAATATCATTTCACTTCTTGTTTTTCACAATATGACTAACAGCGAGTCTTTATCTAGCTGGTGATCTGGTCCAAATTCACAATTCGCCATCATGTCTTAACCGTGTTTGTTCTGCACACAAACGGATACAGATTTAAACGATTTCCACGTATCAAAGAAATTTACGCTGTATGGCATGACTTGAAAAATCTAAATAACCCAGGTAAAAACCAAACTTAGTTTTACATGAAATACAAAGAAAAGCTATTTCAAAATTTGATTTGAATTTTGCTCATCCTATTAAGTAATAATTGGCAAAAATGTGTACATCGACCATCAGATAAAATCTAATTTCTAGATCATTTAACAAACCGCGCATGAAAGAGTCCAAATAAAATTCCTTTAGCAAACCAATTTTGTGTATTACATAAACATGAACACTGGATGAATAACTCAAACCATACCATAAAAAATGAAAACTATTGAATCATTTCTTTCAGGGATTAATTTGCAAGCAGAATATAATCACCTTTAATATCAATTATTCAATATAAAGCGTATCCAAACAGTCTTAATCATCATGCTCTGAGGTTTTTTATTTAATTGGTAAAAGATTTGAAATGATATGTTATACTTATTCGTTTCATTGTATTTTAAAATCCCGAACTGCAAATAAGAAGAGACATACTAGTGGAGTGACAAAGATAGAAAAAATCGCTTATTTTTCGACTTAAATGGACCGGCATACCTCACTGCTGAAAATTGTTTTTTCTGAAAGGCACACCCCTCCCCAATTATTATTGCCCGGTCGTAGAATTTTCTATGGTCATATTTTTTAAAAAGGGGCATTTAAAGTAAAAAAGTGGGTATTATAATGATTTGCCTTGTTTGTCGATGATTTAGTTTTCTCATGTTTTTTATTTTAAATACATATTACAGCAGTGTAAAATTCCGACTCAAAAGTAATGATTCTGATTTTTTATTTTCCAATTTTGTTTAATAAAACTCTAAACGAAAATGCATGTTCAAATTTAATCATTATTAGGATAATTATTTCATGTTATAAAAGGTTAATTATTGTTATATATGAGAAACAAAATAAAAGTTCGCTATTTTATGAAGAAATAAAACAATTAAATCGGATTCCCCAACTAATACACCTTTTAATATGGAGGATCATGAAAATAGTATATTCCGGAAATATTGTATCCATCATGCTTTTGTGAAAGGGTGTCTAAGTGAAGGCAGGTCGCGTAATGTTTATAGTCCTATAACCAGATCTTCTCTCAAAACGTTTGAGTACATGACACAAGCCTCAAAACTAATTTGTATCTCTGGAGATTCGATTAAATCACATATCAATCCAGAGATTATCTTTCGTCGAGCTTTGGCTCTTCCCAATGTCCACGATGATGTGAACATTGAAAATATTTTGGCACGTCCAGTTGGTCCAATACCTTTGTCATTGTTCCACGAAGATGGTACCATGCGAAAAAAAACTTGCAAGTCAGATTTAATGCATTTATTTGAGGAGGTTGTCGCACCTATCTTCTGTCTCAGTTATTTTGACTTATCTAAAACGGTGCTAATAAGAGACGGTATGAGATTGATACAAGGTATGGATTCAAAAGCATTAAAAACGTTTGGCGATCTAGCGAGTTCGTATGTCTGGTCATTTAAAACATGCTTTGGTTTAGCAAAAACTGTAATGGATGTCTTTGATCGGTATGATGTGAAGCATTCAGTTGAATCTGCTGAACGATTTCGTCATTCAAATGCTTTTAAGGGGCAAAAGGTTTATCAAGCAATTGATCGAAGAGCATTACCTGAATGGAAGACATTTCTGAGCAACTCAGATAATAAGCAGGCTCTGATAAGATTCTTATGGACTTTTTAAGTACATATTTAGAGGAGAATTTTCTTCAAAATGTGGCGAGTCTTTGTACTTAGCAGGTGTCTGTCAGAACCCGGAGGCTGTTAAAAGGTTTGATGAAACTGGTGTGTCAGACATTCCGGAACTGTGGAGCACACACGAAGAAGCAAATACACGAATTGTACTACATTCCCTTTTTGCTGACTCCATCTTTAGAGGTGAAAATGTTAAAGGTCGTGTCACAGTTCGATCCCCTGATATGGATTTCGGTTGGAGAGAAAGTAAATGTAGTTTAATACCATTATTCTTTGAAGGACCAATGGCGTCAGATTTTTTACAAGATCTTGTTTCTACGTGCAGAGGCAAATCGGTTTGTGCAAGAAACTGTGTATGCAACAGACAACATTTGTACTGACTTGCACAAGTGTTTGCCTTTGAGAAAAGTCAGATAATTGTAATAACGAAATTACACAACAAACAAGATTCCATGACGATAATTTTGCCACTGTTTATGAGGAGGAAGACACAGATGAGGACCATTTAGATGTCTGTGATTTGCAATCTGGATTTGCACAATGCAGGTTTAATTGATAGACATCAATTAAAAATTGGTTTTTTTCTTTTTAATGAAAGTTTTAAAAATACACAGTTAAAACTAAATCTTGCGTACAAAGATTATGGTAAAACAAATAGATCTAACTTAATTCATTATATTTAGGATCTTTTCAAGAATTTTAAAAGTACTTAAACTTAAGCAGCAAAATTTAGCCAGGACCAGCTTTAAGAAGTGATATGTTGTTGTTGTTTGTTGTCATATTTTGTTGTTTTCAAATTTCTTCCTGATTCAACCGTCAAATATTTTAAAAAGTGTGACCTAGGATAAGTCGACGATGACATATTCAATCTTTAAAAGTACAATCATTTAGTTAACAATGTGTTTCTACAAACAGACAGACAGGGTTTTTTTTCTAAAAATTATATATATCCAAGTAATATTTATAAATTTACTTGCAAAAAAAGTATAAAATCTTTAAAATGGATGTACATTTTGGAACTAAAGGAATTGGTACTTTTTGCGCTGATTTCCGTCATTGATCTTTGACCTTTAATTATTTTAAATTTTGACCATAGAAAGTTCTACGACCGGGCGAAAATTATTACTTGATATTATATCTTTCCAGAAATATACAAAGTAGCCGTGAGGTAGGGTGGTACATTAAAGTCAATTTTTTTATGGCATTGTAACTGGACTATTAGTTTAACTAAACTATATTCAATTTAAAATGATTGACAAACAAGTTCAAAAATGTACATGTATACACTTAACAAAACTTCTAAGTGATCACCCTTAAATATAGAACAATTTGATAATCGCAAAATAAAATGATATGAAATTCTAATTATTTTGTAAAAGATTTGTCTTTTAACAAGAACAACAAACAAGTCAATGGCGCTTCATGATTACCCGTGATGTAACTTTGGTATTTTACAGCATGTGCTTCATGTTTGATGGTTATTTTTTGTTACTGATTTTAGTCTTTTTTGTAACAGTCTCAAATGTAAAACACATATATAAAATTGACAAAATGACCATTTCAGAAAAAAACACAGCTTTTGACATGTTGTTGTCTCGATTGTTCTTACAACATGGTGTACTAACTTTTCCTTTAACCCTACAACGTTGTTCTAAATATAAATGGCAATCTGTAAACAATAAAAAAGAAGGTTTTTTTAATAAATTTTCCTCTTTCTATTCCTTTTTCATCAGCAACCCAGAACAATCCGAAAGATCCTGGTGAAATTTAACCGGAAGTGATACCAAGTAAATGACCAGGTCCCGTTTCGTAACCTGTCAAAATCGCTACATCTTTCATAATCATTTGATTATAGTATCTAAAAAATAGGCATTTCAACAGCAAAACGAACGAATGCCTGCATGGCCAGTTGATTTAATTTATTTAATTATTTCTCTGGTGTTATTTTTTTTTTATTTTGAGGGTGTGTCATGTCAGGCGGTGTTTGTATTTAAATTATATGAGACACTTTACCGATTTTTGACACAACATTCAATGGAAACATGCATAATAATTTTTTGAATTAAAGTTTTGCGTATCGTTAATCTTATAGTTTCAAAAATATGGGTAAACTCTTAGAACTTTGGTTCATTATATAATAAAGAATATATGTGTTATAAGGTATTTTATATGTTATCGGAATGATAAGAAATATATAGGACCCCTACTTTGCCATTGAAAAATTTGCATTTAATTGTATAATGTAAAAAAAACATGTTTTTACTGATTTTTAAAATTTTATTTGGAGTTTTCATCTAACTGCACAATTTTATTACTTTTTTCGAAATAAGATAAAATTAGTAAAAGCAGATTCGTGTAGTAATTGACAATGATGATGAAACTATTCTACTACTCGGTAGGAAAAATGAAAAATAAATTTTTCTTGCTTTTGTCAAGAACGTTAATTTGCCACCTCTTCCCCGTGATGCGCTTTGGAAAACACTACTATGTTTCTGTAGTTTTCTAAATGTCAACACCCGTGGAGTATTTTTCTAAACATTTCGAAAATTGAAGATCATTGAGACTGTCAGATTTCCAAGGGGCCTGATTTACTACAGACCACGGTCGACTTCTAAATTGCATGTAAGTATTTTGATGCATGAAAATGTTGCCATCGTCGAGAAACGGATAAAGTATATAATATCAAATTATTTACTTTTATCTCTGAAATCGTATTTTGTTGATAATTAGTGAAAATGTCACATGATCCCTTTTTTCATAAGACTATTAGCAAGTCCTTATTTGTACCACATACTGTCAGTAGTATGCGCCAATATTCCTTAACCCCGCTCGTTTTGCACTCAAATGAATGTAGTTCATATATTATAAAGCCGCGTATCAACGAAATATACGCTGACAGGCATGGCTTCAAGTAAATGTTAAAATCTAAATGAAAAGAGTTAAAAACCAAACTTAATTTTACATAAATATAAAAAAGAAACCTTTACGTTAAATCTTTATTTGAATCCCTCTAGTAAGATAAAAGCACTTGGCCTGGTAATTAACGAATACTGCTTAATGCTGTTTTCAAAATTATTAAGCAAGATTTGATATCCAGTTTTTGACAATTGCTAAATCTTAGGCCCTTGTAGACAGCTGTATACAGAAAATTCACGGATGTTTGAGATATTTCAAACGTGAATTTAAGATTCTTATGACAGTTGTTAATGATGTCAAAATAATCAAAGATTTTTTTTGTTCCATCAGAAATGATAAATCCATCATCCTTTAATCTTTCGTAAACAACATCAATCAACCAGACTTGATATTGAGATAGTATGTCCCGACACTCTACACAACACCTGATAGTTGCATAATAATATTATTGAAAAGATAGTTTTAATTGTAGTTGTAGAGTGTTTCGACGGTAATATAAGCCTCATCAGGGGTCCAACTTTATTGTACCTATTGTAAGCGGGATTTCATCAAAAGATCTCCTATATTTTTGTGTTTGCTGTATGCAATGATAGGTTCCGTGTCAAATAATTGTTTGCGAGTTGAGTCCGTCTTCAAGAAGTTCCAACACTTCAGTATACGTTTTTTAATCCTTTGACGTGGGGGTAGAATTGTGTAACCATGACATGTGGATGTTTGAGTTTTCGTTTTTTCTTCTGTTCTACTCAGTAAGAGTTTTCTTTCTTTTCCTAAGATTTCGTCAATGATCGGTTTTATTTCCTTTTCAGAGTAATTCCTCTTTGATAAATGTCCTTTGGAGTCTTTTAAAATTATTTTGAGGGTGGATGAATCGTTTGTGTTTCTCGAATGCCTGATACATTCTCCTTTGATGAAACCTTTAAATACCGATGCGTTGTGTACATGTGCGCTTTATTTCTATCAAGGTATTGAAAATTATTGTTAATAATTGATAATTAACATAACATTGATTGTAAGCTCTGAGTATTAATTATAACTCGACCGAATAAAATGTTGGCAAATCATTAAGAACACATCAAGAAGGCCTTTAAAACATCTGCAGTTCAAATAAAAAAAAATTGAAAAAGTTTGGCTCAAATTGTGACCATGCAAATTTAAATGAATTGCACCAAAGTTTGTTTTACTCTTTATACAACCATCAAATGTAATATTACCTAAGTATAAATTGAATTTGACTTTATTATCGTGGATTATTAAATAATTTTTCGTTGATTTCGATAGTTAAATCTAAATTGGGAATGTTATTGTCTCAGGAAATAAAACAAACATTCTGCTAACTGATATTCATGTACAGTCCACAAAACGGTGCAAGTACGTGTGAAAATTTGTTAGTTTGTGAAAAAAGTTGGCCCGGACAAAATAAATTGTTTTTTATTTCTATTTTAATTTATTTGTGATCACATAAAATCAACTCATGGTAAACTTTACATCAGAAATCTGGAAACACGTTTTTATATAGATTTTTAACGTGTACCCCATACAGTTTACAATAATTAAAATAACTTCGAAGGTTTTTAAATGATATTTAATTCTATATATACAATACATTGGTAAATACGGACTTTACAAGAGAAAAAATATATTACATAAAATATCATGTACAAAGAAATCATATTAATATAGCAAACTGTATAATTCATCTAGTTATCGGTATTCTTGCCTTATCAAGAAAAAGCAAACTGTTTATACTTTGAATTTGGATTAATATTTAAAAAAATGACGTACCTTATAATTCTTTAGCCAAGTGATCACATTAGCAAACGTTACCACAGGATTCGAATTTTTCAATTATTTTAGTTCATAAAAAATGTAACTTTCAAATGATTTTGAACAACTAACATTCAAACTGAATTAAGTATTCATTTAAAGTTCCAAAAAATGCAAGCTGTAAATCAAAGAAACGTTAAAAGAATTTTAAAAGTAATTAAACATCAAAGTTAAATCAATTAAAATATTTTTGTTGATAGATTCTTATATGATAATGAATCAGATATATTAGAATGTGTATTACGTCCCCTTGAAACTCGTGAAATTCTTGTGAATTTTATTTCCTTCAACATGTTTACCAATTTTTGTTTTAACAACTAGCTTTCATATCAAATCCAAAGACCAATGCACTATTTACGGTTTTGTTGTTTGCTTTACTATTAGACACGCTTCGATATGGCCGAACAGCATGGTAGAATAGAGATATGTACCAATGACATTAATACAAGTCAACATGTTATTTACAATAAGCAAATACGCAGACTGTTTTATTTTAAAGAATTCATGCTACATTTATTTTCTTCATTCTCAATGTTATTAAATCCATTACATATTATGCATGATAATATGAAACACAACTACATGTATAATGTAAAAAATAATATACATAGGACATTTTGCATATTTTACTGTATAGGATATCTGATTAAACTACTAAACTACGTCATATATATATATATATATATATATATATATATAGAGAGAGAGAGAGAGAGAGAGAGAGAGAGAGAGAGAGAGAGAGACTATCTGGAAAACGTAAACAAATGATTTATATTAAAATACTTACTATTGAAACTAATCTAGTTTATAAATTTATCTTATATCTAATATTGATAAAAAAAATCATCTATGATACCTACCCACCTTTTATGAGCATAAAAAAATAAAATAGTAATTAACAAATCATAGTTCTACATACAGGTAATACGCACTAACGCCTCACTCCCGAAAAAGGGTTTTAAAGATGGCGAATATTTTCTTTTTAATTAAAAGATTTCGAAACAGTTTGTCTCCTCTACTTCCAAAAATGACGCTACTTGCCCGATTCCAATGTATTTTTCTGTTTCTAACAAAGAAAACTGCCAAAACAACACGTTTACAACATTTTTGGGGGGGAGGGTTGTTGTTTTTTGTTTTTTAGTTTGGTTTTTTTTTTTGCATTAAAAACTGACAATAACAAACCATCAACTATCTCAAAAATCCATAAAACGAAATACAAATTCAAAGCAGAGCAACACGGACCTCCTAAAAGATAGAGGTACATGTAGGATCAGGTGCCTTGGAGGAGTGAGCATCCTCTGCTGACCGGTCACACCCGCCGTGTGCTCTTTGTCGTAATCGGGGAAAAAAAGAAAAAGTCCGTTGACAATTCGGTGATTAATTATGCTCTAACAATTAGTATGAAAAACGTCAGTCAGCATGCAACCCAGTGGATGATTGTATTTGCTGACAAGGTCGTTGTATCGACCATAGAACTTACGAAAAGATGACTTCAAACGAGACTGTTGATAGTCCTGTTTTATCAATCTGTTTGTCAGTGGCTTGCCTCGCCTTAGAAACTGTTATACGAAGAGCATGCCCTTGTGTATCGAATTAACTGGTAGACAAAATCACCATATGCAGGTGATGAAGGTATATTGCTACATAAGTAAGGAAAGTTGACTATAGAAAATGTGAAGTCATCGCGTTTATCATAAAGTTTTGTTGTTAGGTTACCATCAATGTCCATTTCCAGTAAAATATCCAAATATGAAACAGATGATGCATATAAAGCATCATAGATATCAATCGAATATGTTGGATATATATGCTTCTCAGACAAATTTCGATAATTATCTTTTTATATTTATCATTAAACCAGTAGATGATTTTGTTTGTTTTGGTTTTCTGTTACATCATTATTAACTACTTGCGTTTCCTGCAAACAATATTGTTAAATATAATAAGTATCTTCATACATGTATATTTACTCTGTCTTTCATTCACACATTATTTAGTATTAAAGTATTAAAGCTGAAATACGTCATACAGTTATTAATGACCTTGTCAATCACCTTTACTGTTTTTCATTAAAATTCGTTGAAATCATCGTGGATTTCGAAAAAAAAGTTTTAGGAATGCCTAAATTCGTCTTATTAATATAATATGTTATTTGATATTGCACTTGCACATTTTTGTCATTCGTTTTTTACAACAAAATCCACGAAAAATATAATTCAACGAATATTGATAAAACCTTAGTGACCTAAAATCACACTAAAACCATATCAAAAAATTGTGAAACACTACCAGGTCAAGTGAATTGTTCGTTTTTCATCGTTGCAAAATGCCATATTCATTAATAAGCTCCTCAAAGCCAGGAACTTCTGAAAAAAATAAAACATCAGAACATTTTAAGAGGGCTTAATGGTTATGGCCATTATTTGACTACATTGATTTTCTTTAGAAGAAAAGCTCTGTATAAAGATAGAGGAAATTTGTTCAAATTTATAAGCTAGAATATATTAAATATTTCTTTGCTAAAAACAGTTTACAACTAAGCAAAAAGTGTGTTAAAATTATAGGTAGTTCTGGTGGGTGGGTAATTTATTGACCAACAAGCCTCCTTAAGTACTCATGTCATTGCCAGCTTACAATCAAATAGTATGCATTTCGACGGAAGTCACTTTTAACGTGAATTCAAAAATATCACAAGAAGTGTCATGTAGTCAAATGGACGATAAATGCTAGCCCTGGGAAAGTAAAAAAAAACAACTATATTATGTGGATAGGTATCTAATTCAAAATAAATAATGATAGGTGGGAAAAAGAAAAATATCGATGTCAAATATAGTAAACTAACCAACATTTATAAATGAAATATTATTTCTTTCCTTTTAAGATCAATAACAAATATATACTACTTGCATTCAGATTGTATTGTGATTTATAATATATACTTATTTACCATTTTACTTACATGTGTTAATTTTATCATTTCTGTAAACTTAATTAAAACTTTCACTTCAATATGCTTATTCCGAAAAAAAAATGTATACTGTGCCCCTATTTATATACCAACCATCTTGCTGGGTATTCCTCGGAGGGGGTGTTTCAAGTTCATTGAGATTTATATCTCTCTCACTTATGCGTTCCTCTTGTTTCTTTATGTACACCATTGCGCAATAGCACGTTGGACTATGACATGCCTTAATGTCATTCAGGGTAATAATTGTATGAGCTATAAAATGTAAAATGTGGAATAAACAAATATAAATCACTTCAGTTAATAAAGAATATAATAATGTAAAATGCTAAAAAAAAAAAACACACACACAAATCTTATCTTGCTAAAAATAGAAAATATGTGTTTCGTCAACGAAATTTTTCCATATATATAATATATAAGCATTCCCAAGAGAAACGCCTTATTAATTTTGCCCAACTTAGAGCTTTGTTGTTACAGGTAATTTTACCCAACACAAATACCTGAATCAAAAATATTCCAATGAGTCCAAGTTCATTTGCAATGTAATAAAACAGAAGATTGCGTTAAAGGTCGTTTATTCAATGAACCAAATTTGTATTTTTTAAATTAAAAGCAATAAAGTAAACAAGAAAAAATCATTGAATAAATGACAAATTTATTTGCAAAGTTGGGGTTAAAAACCGCCAATTTACAATAACTCAAATACTCAAATAAAAGTTAGAACAAAATTTGACTTGATATAATGTGCGTGCATATGTAAAGCCTACTACAGGGGTATGGGTGGGTGGATAAAAAAAGTTCTTGGAAAAAATTACGTCCAGCAGCAAAATCAGAGAAAATAAAAATGAGAGATATTAACATCTGCCAGGTTCTGATAATATATTAATTACTGCAGATGATTGGATGCTGGACATGTTAATTGATCTATTATGTTTAACAATCTTGAAACCTAACCCCATTGACCCTGCTGTGAACAAATGCAAATTACCATCTGTAACAAGTAACAAGTATTTTTACCATAGTTGTTAATGAAAAGACCTTACATGCACACAATCATTATTTTACAAGCTTGATTTACAAAGAGATATTAATAAAACACACACAAGTATTTTATTACAAAATTTGTTGCCAAAAATGTTTTTATTTACAATAAAATAAGCTTTTGTCAACCAAATTTTCCATATATATAATATATAAACCTTTCTAAGAGAAACACCTTATTCGTTTTGCCCAACTTTGAGCTTTGTTGCTACAAGTAATTTTACCCAATACAAGTACCTGAATCAAAAATTTTCCAATGACTCAAAGTTCATTTGCAATGAAATAATACAAAAGATTTCGTTAAAGGTCGTTATTCGATGACCAAATTCGTATTGTTTATATTTAAAACTATTTCAATGTGTAGGGATCCACCTTATGTAGAATTGTTTTTATAATGTGTTTGTTATTAACAATTTTAAGTATAGAAACATTTTCCATTTCTTCCAATGAGTCCTCGGGTGGGGTCCCACAAGACCAAGGTCTTTCAGTTGTGGCAGTTTTTAACCCCAACTTTGCAAATTAATTTGTCATTTATGCAATGATTTTTTCTTGTTTACTTTATTGTTTTCAATCTAAACAATACAAATTTGGTTCATCGAATAAACGACCTTTATGCAATGAAATAATACAAAATATTTCGTTAAAGGTCGTTATTCAATGAACCAAATTCGTACTATAATTGTAATTAAATTGTAATATACACACAAGTATATAATTACAAACTTTGTTGCCAAAAATGTTTTATTTATAATAAAATTAGTTATTTCTAACTACACTTATTTATCATGATAAAATTTTGTCAGATCCCTAGCAAGATTATAAATCACACATACTATTATGTTTATTGATATTATTATTATTATTTATAATAATATCAATATTATTATAATATTATATTATTTATTTCAAAGCTAGTAGTTTTATCATTTAAGTGTATAGTCTGACAATTTCTCATTTTTGATAGAAAACGTACTGGTAAAAATCTAAATTCATGAAACATTTACGAAAGTTTAGACGCTAACAATAACATCTGAAATATCAGACTCTCAAATCAGGTCTAATATATCAGACACTCAAATCAGCGCCAACATGTAATTGAATTGACAGTGCAAATTTTGTTCAAAACCACAGAGTGCGAAATAAATTTGTTTTAAACGACACGTTTAAAAGAAAATCCATTGATAATACATGGAAGGCTTGCAAGTGACCAAACTGAGGGAAATGCTGAAGAAGGCAGAATTAAATGCAAGGACACATTATTGTGGCTTTGTTTATCTTTGTCGGCAATGTATAAAAAAATCGTTAAGCTTGTCCAATACGGTACTGTATATGCACGAAGAC
This sequence comes from Magallana ariakensis, assembly GCA_020458035.1. Taxonomy (NCBI): domain Eukaryota; kingdom Metazoa; phylum Mollusca; class Bivalvia; order Ostreida; family Ostreidae; genus Magallana; species Magallana ariakensis. The sequence continues at coordinate 63,149,446 of CM035812.1, read as the reverse complement.
TGAGGTCGAGTTTACTTTCCCAAAGGGTTTCAAATTCGATCTGCGACTGGAAGGTTGTGTGTCGATCGTAAAAGGAACAATGCCATATCAACATGCGTGATATAATAAGGGCACTTTGTAGTGACCCCAGTAAAAGTAGTGGTGCGAATGGTGCTAGATATCAAATCTATGTCCTTAAGTTATATAATTACGAACAATTCTGCACATTATAGCACAAAGTGATATGGTCCTGATTCGTGATACATAAATGTCATTTCCAACTGCCAGAACACCACAGCATATGCTGCAGGGGCAGAAGACCTGCCTAACTGACAGCCCCCTTATAGTCAACCATCAACATCGTCAACCCTAATGGGCTATTCCTAGCAAAGCATTTTATTCGGTTATTTGACTTTTGAATGTGATGTTTTGTTGTCTGTGCAAATGGGAGATACGCGCGATAATAAATGCTGTGATTTTTATCTTTCAGTTTATTTGTATATCTTTTCATAAGCGACTAAAGAATTGTTTTGATATTTTTGATCTTTTATATTTATTAATAGTCAAATAATTAAATATATGAATAGGTTAAATGGTTTGTCATTAAAATAAAAATATTGGCAAATTCTAATGAAATCTCTTTGCAATTTTGATTTTGTATTCTCGAAACATTGTTATCTTTTAAATTAAACTGGAGACAAATAAAGCTGAAATTGTAGAAGGAAAATGGTGAAATGATGAAGATCATGATTACTTTAACAAAAAAGAGCTCCGTTGCAATAACTATAAATACTTCATTAAATGTATATATTTCGCAACTTTCTCATTTATTTTGCCGGGCACATAATGATGTCCCTAAGGGATATGCTTTATCATATCAAAGACAAACTTTACTTGGCTTTTGTTGATAAAATTCAATTGATAAAAGTAGATAAAATTAAAACAAATTATACATATGCCACTCACCCCTGCGAATGTTATTGTCATTTTAATAAGACCACTTGGTTTTATTTGACCTTTTCAGTTTTGCAGTAAAAATCGTGCCTCGTGTTTATAGTCTATTTCCTAATATCTAGGTACTTGTAATCAAATATAAAATCATTTAAACTTTATCTTCATTAATTGGTGGATAAATGAGTTTTAGAAATAAATGTGACAAAAGAAAATTTAGGGTTTTTTTTCTGCTGTTGCAACAATTAACATGCTTAGTAGCGATCCCCCCTAAGGATTAATTTTCGATCCGCGCCTGACCTAGTAGAAACAGACTATACAATTTAATGCAGAATGTTTCTTGAAAATGGCTCGATATACTAAGTTTTTTATAAAAACAGACAACCATTCTTTTTTTAATAAGCATGGTTTTGCACACCAAAAGCACCAAACATGGATTTGATTTTATTAAGCAACCCAATGTTTATATTTTCAACCACGTGTAGAGTTGTTGAACACGATCGATAACTCTGTTCTGAATATCATAGTTTAGTTAAAATAACCGCTAGATGATGAAATAAGACATATATCTTAATTGATTTTCATGTTTTAACATAAATCAAAGTAGGATATGATATGAAAAACGACTACACTAACGTATTTTGAGAATTTATCCGAACACTTATACTTCCTCTCGAAGTTTGACAGAAACTGAACAAATCTCGGGGAAGTCTTGTGAACTTTCATTCGAGCACCTCTGGATTTATTACATACTTAATAACGATAAGAAAACATTCCGAACACATTCGCAGGGGTGCCACTGGTGGGCATTATAAGTCTAGATTTTTTACCATACCTGTTTGCCGGCTGTTACAGTCTTTTATTTATATTAATCCTGATAACTGGTAATAACATATTAAAACAACAATATAAAATTATCATACCGTCGACCAGCATAGTTATTTTTCCACATCCGACACAATCGAAGTAAACATTTTCGGGATTGAAGACACATCCGCTTCCTGCAAGTCGGACGGCTGATATTCTCTGAGCGTCATCAACAGCCATAGTCGAGAACGTCGACAATCGCCCAAGAGAACTGCGTCTTGTGTGGTCACACAGGGGAAGTATTTTGTTTGACCTGTTTTCATTGGATCTCTGTAAATGGTTTAGGAACAAACTCAATGCTTATGTTTTATTCAACTATACTCATTATAGATTATAGATTTTCATGATAGTTTTTAGTTTAAAGGGGCATGGTCACGATTTTAGTCAAAAATTATTTTCCCGATTTTAATGTTTACAATGCCTTGGTAAGGCATTTTTAATAGGCAACCAAAATTTGAGCATCATTCGTTGAGTTATAAGCGAGTTATAGAGCTTACAATTCTTTGCTATGTAAACAAAGCTTTTGTTTACATTTTGAACGTTGAAGTGAAAACTCCAGTTTTAGACCGAACATGAATGTGGTAAACGTTAGGATCTGTTTATTTATGCTTAAAATGAATAAGAAGATGAAAAAATCAACTTGAAAAAGAACTTTTACCGGTATTTTGAACTAATGTAAACAAAAACAGGGCACGAGCCTTGTTTACATGACAAAGAATATTGAGCCCTGTATCTTGCTTATAACTTCACTATTGACTCTCCAATTTCATTTGGTCATTGGAAATACATTCCTAAAGCATTGTGATTATTAAATACAGAAAAATAGAATTTGACCAAAATCGTGACCATGCCCCTTTAATATCTATATTTTAATTTATATAATAATTATTACGTATATAATGAAACGCCTTTTTTTTAAAAACAACTGCAGGTTTTTTTACCTCTGCCTCTCTAGTCCAGAGTGTCATACACGATGCCATGATCCGCACTTGTCCAGATTCCTCTAAAACTTCCGTTTGCTAGATGACAGTGGTGTTTTTGTACAGTGATTAACAGTGTTAAACAAAATTCGTCTCGTTTATATGCGGTAGGTAAGGTTTTAGATATCCAGGCCATTTATATTAGACGCTGTGGTATCATTGCTCTGTAAAAGTTAAATCATAATATACCATTAAGATCAACATGGTAACATTTTGTGAATCTAGTCTAATGGCATCTGATATTCACACACTGTCGATGTCTGATTATTTTAAATTATTCTAAAAACACAAATCTTTAATGTAGCTTTAATCTTGTGGTTTGTCTTAAATAATATTTATTTTATATTTGTCAGGCATTGCCACTCTTACAGAATTTTATTTTAAAGTGGAACAAAAGCCCTTGACATAAATTGTATTTCTATTGCCAATAAAGTTACGTAAAATCAAATGATACGTAGAAATAGTTACTAAACCAGAACATTACTTAGTTCTACACAGATTTCCTTGTACCTCATAACAAATATTTCTAAGCTACATACAAAAAAGTCCGTTAAATTGTCTACACGTTAAATTTTACATTGTAAGTTAATATTTTAAAGTCATAACAAGAATATAATTAAACTAGAATGGGAAGTCCTGTTACCTGACTTGTGTATCTATTACAAAATACAGATTTTTTTTCGAATAGTTAACAGAATGAGTTGTTTTGTGCATCTTAAATGTGTTCGAAACTTGCAAATGATAGTTGAAATTCAGATAAAAGTAACTAAGATGTGTATTTTATATGTTTGATATTAAAGATAAAAAACAAAATAACCTTTAAGAAAAAGAAATTAAAAAAACAAATTTTACTCTTAGATTAGAGGTTAAAAAAATACAAATATAGTTTGTCATGATTGCTATATAGACATTGATGGGCAATATGGCGGCCCCTATAATTTTGTTAGATTTTTACAGCGTTATTTACACTGATTTTGTGAAACCACTAACCAATTGGCACTAGCTAGAGTAACTCGCTTGCAACGCTTCGCTTAAAATAAACAATTATTTGAAGAGATCTTGGTTATCCTTAGCTTTAAATTAAAAATGGAAATAATAAACAGTCAACTATCTCAAAAATCTATAAAGCAAAATACAAATTCAAAGCAGAGCAACACAGACCTCTAAAAAGATAGAGATGGGATCAGGTGCCTAGAAGGAGTAAGCATCTCCTGTCGACCGGTCGCACCTGCCGTGTGCTCATTGTCAGGTCATGAAAAACGGAAGAAACCGTAGTCAGTCCGGTGTATATATAATGGTTTAACAAGTATGAAAAATGTCAGTCAGCATGTGTCTTAATGAAACATTGTACTTGCTGACAATGTCATTTTATCGACCACAGAACTTGCGTAAAGATTATATTAGTCGAAGTTCTTGAAATTCTTGTTCCATCAACTTGTTTGTGAGTAACTTGCCTCGTTTAAGAAGATGATCGAATATAGAGCGTACTCTTACATAACGAATAAGCTGAGAGACATAAACCCCATAAGAAGCTGATGATGGTATATTGCTACATAAGTAAGGGAAGTTCACGATGGAAAAATTAAAATCATCACGTTTATCATTCAGCTTTGTTGTTAAATATCCATTAACGTCTTTTTCTAGTAAGATATCCAAATATGAAACAAATGTCTCAGAATATGTAATATCTTTTATTTCAAGTTCATTGGGAAATATTGAGTTAAAATAGGAATGAATGATGTTAATGGATACAACATCATCAATATACTGTGGGATCATCATTGTTCGGGAGAGGGGGGGGGGGCAATGTTCGTGGCTTTCGTGGGTAACCCTTGTCCACGAATTTATATTCCCACGAACATATATATAAGCATAATATTTATTTACGAAACTTGCTAATAGCAAAATTACGTCCCCACGAACCAGGAAAACTTTGGCTACCCACGAACATTGACCCCCACGAATTAAAAGATTCAACAGTATCTAAATGTCGAGTTGAAAGCCATAGCAAGTGTTTTATTCTTTTCTTGGACAAGCTTTTGAATAAAGTATGCTTCATATGAATATAAAAATAAGTCAGCCAACACAATTTTTGTTCAATCAGTCTGGAAGACCTGGTCCCCAAAAACTACATAGATATTGTCTATCAGAAATTCAAGCATCTTTTTAAGTCAACTTCAAAGTACAAGTGTGTGCAATCAGAATGGTTTTTAACAAAATAATTTTGTAGATTTCTGATGTCAAGGTAAGAAATTTTACAAGTTCCATTTTTGCTTGAAGAATCATCTGTTGATGTCAAAAAAAAGTCTATATTTTAATTTGTCACGAGGAATGGTTGAGAAATCGTACGTTTTGATATTATTTATGTTGGTAAGATTTTGTAGCCTCAAATTTTGTAAGAATTCTTTAGAGTTTTTTAGTATCCACATCTGATTCACACCGCTTCTGGAGTTTATAGTTGTACAGCACTTTTGAAGTTTCACCTTCACTACTGTAAGAATTTTAGTAAGGAGTAAACAAAGAGGCTAGGTAGAACATTTACTGGAGCCTGCTATATATCTTTGTTTGTATGGATTTTGTGAAGCTTTGGAATTCAGTATAAATACGGTAAATCGGTTTTGTTTATTCGGTTAATAAATATATCTAAAACCATATTATGATTTAGTAGTATTTCCTTCTTGGGAAGGCTGATGTGGGTGTAAGTAGGATTACCACATGTACAATTGAAACCCAGTTAATATAATGTGCCTTACAAACAAAGACAATGTTGTTACCTGCATTGTAACCAGATTAAATCTCCACTTTTCAATTTATGCTTGTAATACAAGTAATCTTTAGAATAATTAGTTAATCATGTTAGGGAATTTTTTTTATGATTAACATTATAATCTTTGTTATAGGTTACTTCACTAGAATTTATAAAGCTTATCTTACAGAAATTGATAAAACTATGCTGATTTATTAACAAATGTTCCTTAAATTTTTTTTTACAACCAAGTGATTTATTACTTAGCCATTATCAAGAAGATCAATATCTTTAAATAAAATGGTTTAATTCAGAAATGTATTATTTATAGTATGCCCAATGTTCTGAAGAAATTATTTTTAAAAAAGAAAAAGTGATTTATCTCTCTCTCTCTCTCTCTCTCTCTCTCTCTCTCATGATAACAAGACTAAGGAAATGAAGTGATAAGAATGAATACGTTTCTTACCATATTGCTAGCTACATATTATCATGTTTTCAGTTGTCAGTTACAGATTGTCCACACAATACATCTATTGATCTATATCATCTATATGTATAATCTATATCTGATGATAAATCATACATGAGAGAAGCCAAGTTAGTCCCGAAAAATTCAATATCCTTTTAAAATAACTAGATATATCCATTAACTCTTAATCAAATCTGATAGTCAACACAAATTTAGCTTTCCAAAATGCGTTAAATATCATCTCTTCGATCTATATGATGTCATAAAAAAACAGAAGTGTCTTTTCAATACTTTTATGTTGGTAAGACAATTAAAAGTATTAGACTCTATAAGTTATAACACAACAAGTGTAGGCCCCTTTACACTTCTGTAGATAAATCATGGTGATTGAGGCTTGTGCTCCCTCTCTTTTGAACCTGAACAAAAAAACCACATACTTTTAAGATGTTTCTTGCTTTTAACAAAAATTACACCAATTTTTATGTTTACCAAATTTCAATTATTTGATATACTAAATAAGAATACAAAATATAAATTTTTATCAGTGATTAATAAAAGTTTTCTTCAGAAGAAACATTAGCTTTCTTGAGACTTCATATGCACTCGGGTTTTTATTCTATGTTTAAGAAATCTTTAAATCTGTCCCCTTATTTTTTTAACATTGAAACTTGAAAAACTAAGAGAAATTAAAATTCGTTTAGTCACAGGCCTCTGGATTTCTATTAATAAGCCGTTAAATGTATGGCAAGAGAGAGAGAGAGAGAGAGAGAGAGAGAGAGAGAGAGAGAGAGCTGTAGAGAGAGCTTTTCAATACTTTTATGTTGGTAAGACAATTAAAAGTATTAGACTCTATAAGTTATAACACAACAAGTGTAGGCCCCTTTACACTTCTGTAGATAAATCATGGTGATTGAGGCTTGTGCTCCCTCTCTTTTGAACCTGAACAAAAAAACCACATACTTTTAAGATGTTTCTTGCTTTTAACAAAAATTACACCAATTTTTATGTTTACCAAATTTCAATTATTTGATATACTAAATAAGAATACAAAATATAAATTTTTATCAGTGATTAATAAAAGTTTTCTTCAGAAGAAACATTAGCTTTCTTGAGACTTCATATGCACTCGGGTTTTTATTCTATGTTTAAGAAATCTTTAAATCTGTCCCCTTATTTTTTTAACATTGAAACTTGAAAAACTAAGAGAAATTAAAATTCGTTTAGTCACAGGCCTCTGGATTTCTATTAATAAGCCGTTAAATGTATGGCAAGAGAGAGAGAGAGAGAGAGAGAGAGAGAGAGAGCTGTAATCCCTATCTAAATATAAATACACTGAATAAAGTTAGAGTTAGCTGCCCTTTTATATCTTGAATAATATATCTTTTACCTATCGGAATTTTTCATTTATAAAGGAACTAAAACCAATTTCCTTCTAATTTTTGTATTTGTTTTTTATAATTATCATTACGGGAGAAATAAATTGCTTTCATTTTCAAGAGATTTATTCAGTGCAGAATGGTTGTTGATGTGACGTCAGCGCATGGCGGAGGACAGTGGCAACAATGTTTGAAACCATGGAAGTAATGGTTGACTGTGTCATAATTTACGCACTTTTGAATTTTTTGAAGCAATAAAATACAAGATCGGACACAGATCAGCACGCGTAAGGTCAGACACTGTAATTCTCTAAAAATAATCGGCCTCGAATCGGCGAGGGGGTTAAAAAGTTGTTGCACACCAGGTTTATTTATATATAGATTGGGTACATATCTCTTCCATACATTTAACGGCTTACTGATAGAAATTCAGAGGCCTGTGGTTTAGCCTCTTCCCGACGGCTTATATTCTAAACTGGTCGCACGACTCAAAACAAATTTCAGAAAGAATGCCATTGAATCGGTGCAATTAAATAGAGTAAACTGTTCATTATAATTTTTTGAGACTTTTAATTTTTTAAGACTTTTTCGAGTTTAGTTCACCATATCTTTATGTGTCGACTATCAGACTGTATTCATTCTGAAAATCTGCGTCATGCTAATGTTTTGTAGGTCAGATTTATTTATTATTATTGACATTACAATGCAGAATAAGCGCCTTGATGCAAAGCAAAAGTAAACAAAGAAAACCGGAAGTCAATGATATCAAAATAATGTATGGCAAAATAAATTATTGCAAACAAATAGTTTTATATACAAATTTACTTACTTGATCAAAAGCATTAATATATTCACACTATATTTAATGAATGTCCTTGTGTATGCATATGAAGAAACACTGATTACGAATACGTTAAATCATTTTGTTTCTGATTGGTTCAATATAATCAGACCATGTATGTGTATTTATAAACATTACATTACACCATAAAGGACGGTTTTTTCCAACAACAAAAAAGTTTAGGAATACTAATCTATAAGTTTATATCATTTTAATTGATGTTTTGATACTCTTTATTTTTTCTTTGTTAGATCCATAGCTCCAATCTGGACAAAATTCAGATGGACGACCTGGGAGCTACAGTTCCGTACGTGGTAAAAAAGTTACAATTTACGGCGCACAAAAAATTGCGAAAGCAACTACCGAACTGTAGCTCCCAGGTCGTTCATCCGATTATTTTAGACCCGGAGCTAAAGACATGCATTTATTTCCATGTACATGTATGCGTGATTTAGTTTTTACTTTTTAATTTTTTTTTTTGGCACATGGTAGTAAATGTTTTTGTTTTATTACTAATTTTAAAAGAAAATTATATATACACACATCTATAATGTTTTAACATAATATGCTGGGTGATATTTCTGATATTTCTTCATTATTTCCTGATGCTTCGTCACTAGTAGTATATGCTGATAGTTTGTCTAAATATATGTATGTTGATACTGCAATACATGTTTGTACTTTGACATTACTATTTATCACTGTTTATGATGACATTTTGTATCATTGTGGGAATGTTTTATTTACGCAAAATGGACTTAAATGATACTTTGCCAGGTACATGCAGATTAGTCCGTACTGCGTAGAGTAGAAAACTGTGTCAGTTAAGTATAGAGATCGCTCTACAGTAAATTCCTCCCAACAATAAAGACAATTCAAACACTGTGTCATAGCTGTAAAGACTTTCAATTACCCTGAGGTCATATGCTCATAACCAACACTTGAGAATATGCGTACCGTGTGTATAACTATATTGTATTTATGGTTCATTGTTTGATTAAAAGTAGACTTGTTTGGAGTTCATACATAAAACACGCTACTTTTTATTTTATTAAAATTTGGTCTATCCCACCTTTTCCACACTGATTCATAAACATTTAAAGTATATTAAGTTTATAAGCTCTGCTGTATAATTATGCATTAAGGACCATGTGATTAAATTAAAGGATAAATAGAAATTATCATCATACATCAACGAACCAGCATCAGATTAAGATTATAATAATGATTTGTATACTAATAGTGAAGAGGTAATTTAACATAATTTTATTAATGTAAAGCCAATAAGACTCTCTGGAAAATGCTAAATTACATTTATATTATATTCAGGTTTACAATGACCTAATATCGTCGTCACCTATTGCCATACTTATAAGTCTATAAACATGACGTGTTTTTATTATAGTTTATATCCATTTTAGACTATTTTGCATAGAAAAGGAGGGGATCAACCTTCTTTACGTTTTAAACCAATCCAAACCGCATATAACAAAATATAAGGATTATTATAAATATATCACCAAATAATTGGCAAGTACTAGTATCCAATAAAGACGATTATGAAAGGTATCAGTATACAATAAAAAGCATCATAACATAATTCTATCAATTTTAAAGCGTTCCAGAAAAATTATTTAATTATCTTTGTAGCTTACGTCGAAGCTGTACATGTACTTTTAAAAAATTCTTACACAGGGAAGTTTAAATACCACACGTTTTTATCATATCTTGGTTTACAATGACCTAATCATCTCGTAACCTCGTAACTCATGACATATTTTTGATTCAATAAAAATTACTCTGTTTCTCATAGAATATATTAAGCAATTTGAGTTTTGGGTACGGTCCGACAAAGGATCAATAAACAAAATACAGCTGTCTGACGAAATTAAAGTAAACAAAATTTAGGCATTGGGCTCAGTCTACGCAATTTTGGGACATCCTTTGGATATTTTGTCGGGTTCTATTTAATTTTTTTTTTCCATTAATAAGCAGTAAAAAAATATTAACATGTATATGCAATTTTGAAATCAACATATAAAAAGTCCACTTTTGTACATGGAACATTACAAATCCATAGCATTATTGAACAAGATTATTTTAATGCAAAGCATCAAATCGGCCGTCAACATTAAAAACCATTCAAATATATTTGCATTATGGTAAATGATAAACAATAATGACTTTCCGCACAGTATTTTCTCAGTCTGGGAACGGGACGACACTGAATCATTCTTAAATAAATTGTTTACTTTTATGTTACTTTCGTGAGGAATTTATTAACTTGGTTGAAAAAAAACTCTACAGATATTGACGAATGAGCTTGAGGGTAATCAAGGTCATTGGTGGGGTAAATTTGTTAATGTCATTACGTGACATTTACTGATTTGGTGTCATCCAGTTTCCAGTCACTACATGACTATATAAACAGATCAGGTAATACTGACCCGGTAAACGACTTGACTCAGTTACTAATATCACATCCTACACTGATAAAAAAATTTGAGACTACCTTGACAAATGCATTGCTCCATCCTTGAAGATCCGAATGGTCCAATTAGCTTGACATGGGATTTATTAATAAATTGGCAGAAGGGGTTATTAAGGTCTTCCGTTTCCAACGGAAGACCTTACTATTATTCTGAAAAATTTTCAGATTTCTTATTATTTTTTTTTTCTTCTAGACGCCAACTTTGATCCTTAATATCTCGCTCGTTTGTTCACCGATTGTTTTGAAATTTTCAGGTCTGATAACATGCCGCGCGATGTTGGCGTTGCATATTTTAGTTGATGAAAATCCCCATCCGGTTTAGAGTTATTCCCCTTTTAGTAAAATTTAACGACTTCTTTTGTCCAGAGGGTTTAGCTTTAACGATGACTGGCAGAGTCTCAAAGATGGGCTGGTTTAGAAGCTGATACATTGAATTTGTGCGAGATATATTTTATTTATTATTTACATGCAAATAAAAGGAGTGGTATAGATGTTGAAACAAAGGTTGGAAAAAAATGCAAAAAAATTCGCGTATTTTCCGTTTTAGTTCTCTACCTGATAATAATTTGTTATAAGATGTATTTTAAAAGTTTTTGATCTTACCGAGCCCTTTCATTCGGTATACAGAAAAAGGGGCTGGCCCCTATAATTAGGGAGTTAGAGGCTTCAAAAGTTTGTTGTCAATAACTTGTAAAGGATTAACAATTTCTAATGCATTATTGAAGCAAAGTTGTGAAGAAATGAATCCCGAATCCTTCCGTAGTATTCAATTTTATGTTTTTGTAATTTATAGTCGGCATTTGCAGAAACAATTTTTGTCAGTTCGGTCCATTTTTGTGGGGGTGTGCACGTTTAGGAAGTTATGAAAGGGCTTGTTGTAATGCAGTAATTGATAGATGCAGCGCGTAAAGATGATTCCACATTAATGTTTTTATTGATTTGTACAATTTCATTTCATTGAGATGAGCGTCTTTGATGTTATTTTTGTTGTTTGTTTCAAAACTGTGCCCCTCTCTATATATAGATGCATTACGAGACTCAGGTAACCGATCGATAGGAGAGTCGCTAGCTGTATTCAGGCCGTTGTCTAGACGACGGTGCATGTGCTTGTAGAGCGGGTTGTTCACATGTTAAACGCCCCACTGTTTTACTGTAACGAAGACATCTTGAATTGTTTCAGTACTGGGAGATGTGTTAATGAAATGGTTCCAATGCCTGATAATTAAACTTTTACTACAATACACGGCGTCATATAAAGTATAATGTGTAAATGTAAGGTGGCTATTTAAACGAACACGGGATTGATTCCCATAGAATGTTTTTTTAAAAGCATAACAGAACATTTATTTAAGATAGAGATACTATTATCATCGTTGAGATGATTTTAAAAATTGAACTTAATACTCGACTATTATACAAATTCAATCCTAAGCCGCTAATTTTAAGTATGGTTATTAGGGATATTACTTATGCATGACTCGTTCCGCGTTTTAAGCTATTTACAAAACATCTTCAAACGAAAACATCAAGCAGCTTTCATCAGCAATTTTTAAATTATTTAATACATACACAATTTTAAAGATTTAACTAAATAAATTGAGATTTATAAATGTACTCGATCGCTTTCTTCCGTGGAAAAAAAATTGCATCGGAAATATGTTGGTTAATGTTCATCAAATACGCTGTAGCCTTAGCGATCGACAAAAAATAACAAATTGTACATTTATAGATTGGTTAATTAACAAATGTTCAGACGTGCAATGTGTTTTTTACAAATTATATAAAATGTAGACTCAGTGATTGAATTCTGGAAGTTTCGAAATGGCTTCTTGTTATCCACTAACTGATACATGCAGCGCGTAAACATGATTCAACGTAAAATTCCCAAATGCTTGTATTAATATATTTAACTTTATTTCATGAAAATGAATTTCTATGACTTTGTTTCAGTTGTTTGTTTCAAAACTGTGCCCTCTCTCTATGTCCGAGACTCAGTTAACCGATCGATAGGAAGAGTCGCTTGCTACAAATAGACCGTCGCCCAGACGACAGAGCATGTGCCTGTAGAGCTACACATGTTTAAAGGACGCCCCACTGTTTCACTTTGTCAATAAAACGGTTCCAATACAATACATGGTGATTAAACTCAATTTTTCTACAATACATTACCCTCCTATGAAGCATAATGTATATTACTGAATTAGAAATTCAAAAACGAACACGGAATTTATTCCAATCGAAAGCTTCCTTTTGAAATACACAAAATGATGATTTACGATGTAGATAATATTATTATTGTGGAAATGATTTCTAAAAAGTGAACTTAATATTCGTAAATATCACTATTAGAATCAAAAGTCGTTAATTTTTAGTTATGACTCGCAATCCCCATTTCGCGTTTTTAACAACATGTTTTCGCAAAACATCAATAGACGGATATATCAAACAGCCTTCATCAGCAAATTATAAATGATCTACATACAAAATATTAAATTGGTAATCAAATGAGATGTGATTTAAACTGTTCCCGCTATCCTCTGTGGAAGAAATTTGCATGAAAAAAATCTGTTCGATGTCAATTACGATATAGCCTTAGCAATCAAAGGAAATGAACAAACTTTATATTGATAGATTGACAAATTAACCAACTTTCAGACCTGTAATGTGGGGTTTTTTTTTTTTGTTTTTTTTTTTTCAAATTCTATGGAAAATAGACTCACTGACTGCATTCTTTACTCTTGTAAAATTGTGTGTTTTTAATCATGCGTATACACTATGAATATAATTTGTAAGTATGAGTAGTCATATCAATAATCAGTTTTAAGCGTTGATTTTAAAGAAGATTTTGTTTACATGTAAAGCAATGCTATTAGGATGATACAGCTTTTAAAGTCGGACAATGTATATTTGTGAGGGTCGGACAATATCCGGTTATGCTTGTTCTAGAAATAGCAGAAATAAGACGACGTATTATTTAGCTTTCCTAAAGTTTTGCACAACTAAACAAAATGAATTCATATATTAGAAGCATGTATTATATAGTAACCTTAGCTGCATATATGTAGCTCTCGGTCTGAAATGAAAAATCAGATTGACTAATATCCGATTTCTTTTAGACCGGGGGCTACAGACTTGCAGCTGAAATTATCGTTATAATTACTTTCTGTTCATATATTCATTGTGGAGACGTAATGATCCAAGTAGTAATAAGTCGTTTAAAATAGACCAACGTTTATACATATATTGTTTTCAATAAAATTACTTCATTATTTCAAGCTTATCAATGAGCCTGTGAAATGTAACACAGTTTACATAAGATAACGATATTCAAGGCCTTTCCATTATTTTCAAGCAATCAAAGAACTCTCAAAACAAGAAGATAAACGGAAGGTAAACTGCATGCATAGAACATGTATGCTCTTGAGTTTTCATATTGTTTGTTTGTCTCTCAAAAGTTCCTATGTTGGATTCGTCCACGAATAATGGTGCGTAAGAATAAATCTGGCGCGAAGTCCTGTTTTATGTTTAGTGAAATTTCCATAGGTTAATTGCAATAGAATCTTCCATTGGGGTGTTGTGTATTAAATCCATTTAATCGTTCAAAGTTTTAAATTTGTTAACAATGATATATATATAAGATTCAATGTTTTAGAAACTATTAATAAATCTAACACACGGTCATTTTTAATCGGCAAAGATGTGAGTGTGTACATTTAGTAAGACGCGCTTCCTTACACCCTATTGAAAACGAATGAAATCGTCCAGCATTTATCTTACCCTGTATGTCAATGTAAACTATTCATTATAATTCAACCTCAATTAGTAATTAACAATGTACATTCCATCTTAGTACACAAGTGTACCATAATACACACTTCTGTTGCGTTGACCCCCACCCGCCATGATATCTATTTTAAAATCAGGATTACATGTTCGCAGAAGAGAAGCTGAAACTCAATGTCAGCTATCAGTTACCGATATATTTTCCTAGGAAATGTATTTCTCCATTCATTGGTTGTAACTGATAATTGTGAAAACCATATAGGAATGCGTGATCTGCGCATATGATAAGAACTGCTCGAAACAATATCTTTTTTTCCAGATACGTTTGGTCTATGATGAGAAGAGGACTGATATGCCGGAGTTCATATGGGGAATTAAACATTTTTTTATCCCCCTCTTCATCAACAAGAGAAAATGATCCCGATAAAGATTATTTAAAATAAACCTAAAAAGGTTACATATTCATCCTACATCCGCGCAATATTGCTTTTTCGATCTTTAATTGTCGTCGTTGTAGATTCATAATTTTACTTTAATCATGATCGGAATTTATTAACGGTATTTGGTAAATTTGTTGAATTAGTGTTAAAACATTAATACATGCATGCATACGTCAGAGAGAGAGAGAGAGAGAGAGAGAGAGAGAGAGAGAGAGAGAGAGAGAGAGAGAGAGAGAGAGAGAGAGAGAGATTTTTTCTTTAATATCATAGAGTATCAAAAACTATGTTTGTGTATAAAATCGAATGCATTACAAGTACATGTATGGTATACTAAATAGAATGGAAAACTGCAAAAAGGAGAGAGAAAGAACAAGCGTCAAAACATAAGTCTAAAGTCCCATACTAATTAAAATGTATCAGGTATAGGCACTTGCACGATATAGAACCCTTTGTTGATCATTGTCGTTTCATTATCGCATAAATAGAACAAAAAATATCAAATGATTTTTAATGGCATTTCTTTTGATATTTATAAAAAACGAAATTAACTGTTGTTCTCCAAATCTCTTTGTGGTTTTGTGAGCTTTAAATGGAAGCTCATACTGTGCTTGTCTTTTGTATTTAATAAGAATGCGATGTGAATCTTCTTTTTTCATGCAACGTTTGAGATAAAGCAATGAGGAGTTGTGTCGTAAACTTTAAACCAAATTTTATAACACCCTTAAATTAATACTAAAAAAAGTGACCAGTATTTGGAGATACTTGTGCTATTTCGGGTTTTTCATTGAAAAAGAAAAACCTCTTGTTCTCATGAAACTCACGAGTCGTTGATCTCAAAGGGTGCGCGCTCTCCAGAGGCCTGTTCAACAGAGCGCGTGCTCGCAAGCGCTCGCCAAAATTCCCTATACCCGCAACACAAATTTTGGCGAGCGCTCGCGGTCGCTCTCTCTTTGATCAATGAAATTTCACATTTTAATTTTGAAAAAAATGATTCATTAAATGGTAAAAATGAATATAATAATTCTTCTAATGATCATCGTATCGAAGGAAGAATTAACCAAAAAACCTCATCAACGCGAAACCTTAAATCTCTTTTGACGTCACGATCTGCATTCCATTCGATACATCTCAGGGAACGTATCACAACTTTAAAAGAAAATCATATTGAAACAGTACTAACACCGCCTATTTCCATCAGATAGATGCTGACGCTAATGCTTTTATTCACATCAATAATCAATATCGATTAATAGACTGATTTAAAGCTTCGCTTCAAGTTAAAAAAAACTTTAATTCATAAATCAGTCGTTGGAGACTCTCCCTGCTAATGTAAAAAAATTATGAAGAAATTTTAAAACAACTTGGCACAGGTGAAAGATCAACAAGATTTTCAAATATTTACGTAAAATTGTCAACGAATATATCATGCTTGCGATACCGACGAGTATACCCCAATTAAATTATATCTAAATTGCTATTAATACTAGTATGTAAAAATGTACCTCAATTTATTGATTTCATGACATGTTTTAACAATATCTTTAAAATAAGAAAATTCTATGTCAAGCCCAAGCAAGAGCCTCAAAAAATATGACAAAAAAAGAATATCTATTAAAAATATTTATGACTTATTTTCATCAATCACCGGCGCCGCTGCGATATAATTCGAAAAATTGCAATGTAAGGATAATACCGGTATCCTCACGTGATAACAATGCACATTTGACGTCACAAAAATGCAACAAATATAATGTTTAACATTGTTGGCAGTATATGTCATTCAGATTTTAAGAAAAACTCCCGGACAAGATATTTAATGGTTGATCTACAAAATATCGTTTTCAAGCCGTATTTCTTTACATTGATGCGCATTTTAACGACCCAGCTCCGGCGGAAGACCTACTCGTTGCTTTGCAACGAGCTCGTCTCTAGTTTCTAAGTACTTTTTTTCTGTGAGACACACGCTCGTTTTGATTGGTTCTTCTTTTGTTATGTGAATAAGCATACACAATTCATAGAGACTAAACTAGCGATTAAGTAAACTAAGCATTATAAAAATGGCCTTTACATATTTAATTCTTTGTGACTTTTGAAGCTTTTCTTCTGAGTAATGTAATCGGCGATAATTTGGCATGGTTATATTTTTCCATTTATAATCCTTACAATGCTTTCTCACGAATCTTCTATTGGTCAGTCAAATTTTCAATGTCATTTGTCAAGTTATATGCAGAACACATAGCTCAAAAGTCTTACGTAGAAATGCTCGTGCCATGTTTATGTTTACATTTGCTCATAAAAGAGGAAAAGTTCTGTTTTATGCAGATTTTTTTCTATTTGCCCTTTTTCTGTAAACACAAATTTTAACTAGATTTTATCACGTTCAATTTTGTTAATAACCTCATATTTTCTAATCAGCACTCAATATGTAAACAAAAAAATTTTTGTTTAGATAACAAATAATCTCTCGCACAAAACTCGATGACAGACACTCAAATTGTGATTTACTATTGCAAATACTTCAATAAAGCATTGAACTGTGGTTTCTTTAACATTTATGGGCATCAATTTTCGTGAATTTAGAGAATATTTCATTTCCAAGTATACATAAATTCTTGACCAATGATTTCTATATAACACGTTATTGGGTATTGCACTTCCATAAACGCAAAAATTCAAGGATCAAGTTATCTAAGAAATAAACAAAAACTGGTATTCATTGGATATTGAAGAAACCATGCACAGTATAATTTTAAACAATGAAAATAAAAAGATTTTGTTTAGCTTAGATCGTGCCCACGACCTATAAACAGTATCATTTGAACATGGAAGTCTTTTTCTTGTGCATTCTAATATAATTTCATGAAGGGGGATTCGAATATGCAGGTCATTCTGCGACAAAAATGAAATTTATTTTTTCTTGCAAATTACAGAATGTACATTCACGGTCACTTCTATGTTGGTTTTTAATTGTTTCTGAAATACACTGTTTCGATATATTTTGATATATTTGCATATTTGAGACAATTTTTGGTGTTTTAAAAGATATATTTTTGTTAACAAAATCTATAAGCTATTTCCTTTTATACTTTAAATTTTGATGAATTTAAATCACTTCACAACGACTCTATCATATTCCCTCTGTTGGCTGAGGCAATATTAATCACCTGAAAGTGTTGGTTTTTATCAAGCCAACAAGACTTTAAGCTCAAGGTTTGGTTTCATATCCATACATTTGACGATTTTGATAATTTCTGTTTTTGTAAACATCGCTATAACAATGAAGCACCCAATATCTATATAACAGATGTCCAAATATCCGCATTCAAACTAATTTAAATACATGTACATTCTCAAGTAGATTTAGTCATTCGGCAATAAGAAAATCGAAACTACAGTCTTAAAATATTAATAGAAATGACACATTATGTTATTTCGCAAGGAATGTGACATTGACTTGCGCGAGTTCTTTCTCCACTGAAAGGGTCGAAAAACTAGTAAAAAAAAACCGGCCGTCTTAAATTTACTTATTCTTACTTGGGTTTTTTTTTACAGGAATAACCATTAAAATCGAAACAAGTTTTTAAGTTGTGTACATTGCATAAATAATATGTCTCCTCTGTAAACCGAAAGCAATTATGTGAATTATTTATAGAACATGCCAGTAAAATGATAGCTGTTATATACATTCTGTCGACAGTATTTCAAATCTACTGATTAAATCAATTTTGATTCTAGAAAATACATTTCCTGAACATAAATGTTAACTATTCATTTCTCCTTTTTTAATTATTTAAAGATTTGTTTGTTGTTAAGTAAGATGAATGAAATATTTGAAAAAAGAAGAACCAAATATTTTGAAAAATGGATCCCTAATAAAAAAAAACGTATACCTTCAACATTGTGAATGACATATTAGAAAAAAGCATAAAGGCACTTGTTATAAGATTAAAAAATGTATTACATTAATGATAACATTTTCTAGAACAATCTTTTTTTCCCTTACCAGTATTTACACAATAATAGATATCGTGTTTTATGACTTGTTGACTTAGTTGACCTGGCCCCTAATATTCAAAAAAATAGACCAAATTTTAACAAATCTTCTTTTTTACTCCAACACCTGTGGGGAACAAAAATAAATTCATGGTGATGATGTCCATGAAGCCCTCTACTACAATTGTGAAATTCATGGCCCGTGAGTCAGTGTTTCAGCCCCCAGGGGGGTCAATATGGCCATGAACTAAATTAATTAAATATAAAATGTATTAAATCTTAGAATATTCCTCTTCTCCTCTCATATATATTTGAAAAAACCTAAATGCATGATTATGTTGTTGATGAAGCCCTCGTCCAAAATTGTGAAATTCATGGCCTTTTGCTCAGGGGTTTAGGCCCTAGGACGTGGCCAATATGGCCATATATATTTTGAAAAACAAATTAAATGCATGATTATCATGTCCATGAAGCCCTCATACATAATACTCCCTGACAGGTCCAAACATCTATTGGCTATGGTAATCAGGTGACCGTCAAGGTCTGTGGGCCTCTTGTTTCTTTACCTCATTAAAATAATAAGTGAAAAAGAGATTAGGGAGATTAAGCATGTACAGTTGGATAAATTATTCTATGTAAGTTTTAAATAAATTCTGTTTGGAACATTTCTGAGAATTCTATATTTACATATTTAAGATAATTTGGGGCGACATTCGTTTTAAAAGATATATATTTTAAAAGTTTTAAAAAGAATATATTAGCTATTATCTAATTTTAATACTTTAAATTTTATGAATTTAACACACTTTATAATGAGTACATTATATTGTCTTCGTTAGTTGAGGCATTATCTATCACATCATTCTTAAGGTTTTTATCAAACCTATTAATCTTCGAATTTAGTTATGTATACATTTGATGATGTTTCTTTGTTAACATCGCCAACACAATGAGACGCTTAATGTCTATACGACAGAAGTCCGCATCCAAATTAATCGAAAAATAATGATAAGACGAGAGAATTGAAATTTTTCACGTAGATTTAATCCTTCGTCAATAGTAATCGTGTGTTGAAAATCATATAGTGAGTCTGTGATAAAAGGTTTAACGTTAGGTCCCACCAACAATTATGTACGTTTTTAAATCCTTACAGTATTTTTAGAAATGACACATGACTTGTTATTCCATGAGTAATATGACACTGATACACGCAAGTTCTTTCTCCGTTTAAAGGGCTGAAAATCTAGTCAGAAACCCCGGCCGTCTTAGCGTTTTTCTTCTTCTAGCTTGGGTTTTCCCATCGGAATGTCCCATCGATACCGAAACAAGTTTCAGATGTCTATATTTCCCTCTGTAAATATAAATCAAATGATGTGACGTATTTATAGAGCATGTCAATAAAGTGATTCACGTTAAGTGTTTTTCCACGGCTACTGACTATTAGAAAATACATTTTTTAAACAGAAATGATATCTATTCATTTCTTTTTGTTTCATTATTTAAAAATTGTATTATGTTGCGAAGTACATGTAATGAAATAATTATTTTAAAAGCAAAAAAAACAAAAAACAAACACAAATATTTTGAAAAATGGATCCCTTATAAAAACATATACTTTCAAAATTGTGAATGACATATCAGAAAAAAGTATCTGAAGCACATTTGATATCAGATGAAAAATATATAATATTCCACTTGAGTAAGAGCAAAACTGAAGAACAGAATAGCTGGATAGATTATTTACAGAGACAATTAATTAGTTTCAGTTTAGGTTGTTTGGATTTTAAAATTCAAATCAAAACTGAAACTAATTACGTGTTTTTTAAATTAAAAAAAGCCACCCAACTGTACATGTTGCCCAATTTTTTCATAAATACATCATACAACCGTGAGTGACTTTTCCACACGGCAAGCAATGTTCGGAGGCTGTTCATGCATATAGAAGATATTAATCGCAGACATTCCATTTATAGATAATTTGTTGTAGACAAGAATGGTTTAAAACACTTGTCCGCTTTTTTCAACTGAAAACGAAATCAATGCAATTTTAATTCACAGAAGGTATGTACTCCAGGTAATTCGGAGCTAGATACTTTGCGATTGTATTAATACTATACTAAGAGGTAAACTAGTGCCTGTGAAACGTCATTTTTGTGGGGTCTTTATTATTTCAATTATAGATCATGTGATAAAGAAACTTTGTAAATTTGCATTTTCATATCTTTTTTTCTTGTTTGATGATTAGATAGATAGATAGATAGATAGATAGATAGATAGATAGATAGATAGATAGATAGATAGATAGATACCCTATAACTGCGAAAGGATAATTGGTCTGAAAAATGACAGGTTGAAACGATATATATTGCCTTTTTTCCCCTTTTTTCTTCTTTTTTTCCTTTTTTTCCAAAACCTCTTTGGTCGAATTCAGTTCCATAACCATACATGTATATGAGACATATTTTATCTTTTCTTTATATCTGTAAACAGAAAGCCCCCAATGTATTTCTGACATCAACGAATCTGCAATGCATATTTTTCACTTTTTTTAAATCCCAGAGACCAATAATAAAATTGAAGGCAAAGGTAAAAAATGATTTCGCAAACACGCAGAAATAAACCATGTGGTGGTTTTGGTCAATATTGATAATACAAATACTTAATACGTAACTTTATTTTATTATAAGTGTGTGGTAATAGATTAGACGTACTAAAGTCACAACAAAAATAACATATATTTCTTAGAGTCTGAACTATCCAAGGTTTTTTATAATTTACACTGTAACGGTTAATTCATTATACATGTGGGTATAATACGTAAGAGAGTTGACTCCAGGTGGAGATCTTAAAAATCTTATTTTATTTCTTTGCCGCCAAAATACTTCACATTTTTTGTAACCAACAAAGGATATATAGAATCTATTAGCCATTTCCTTATTTACTTATTTACGTTTTGATGAATATGAAACACTTTATAATGAGTCCTTTATATTGGATTTGCTGGTTGAGGCAATATACTGCATACATGGAAATATTTGTCCCCGTTTTATTTTCGCCCCTTTCGCCCTCGTTGCATTGTCAGCGTGCGAATTTAAGACTGAGCGAATTCCAATGTCGCTAATTATTTCTCTTTAAACAATACTCGGTCTGGGCGAATTCAAGACGGGCAAAACTTTTTGCAAGTGCAGATAATTATATGGGGCGAAAATAATACTGTATTCAGTATATCACCTCAATCTCATGGTTTTTATTGAACTAAAAAACTTTAGAGCTCAAGGTCGAATTAAGTTTCATATTCATACATTTGATAATATTGATCATTTTTGTTTCCTTGTAAACATCGCCAAAACAATGAAGCACCCAATGTCTAGTATATAACAGACGTCTGCATATCCGTATTATTTAAGGAATACGAAATCATTCTTTGAGTATTTTGAGGTGATAATTTTGGTCGGGGCGTGATCAAATCCAATAAAGTCCGATGGGTTTTATGATATATTTGATCACGCCCGACCGAAATTATCACCTCATTATATTCAAAGAATGATTTCTTAATACTTATATTTAGATAATTTTCAGCAATTGTACGATTAAATATTTGAATATAAACAAGCAAACCTTTCAATAGCTACTGGCAAAATCAATTTTATTTTTAAAAAATAATTTTCTGAAAATCATTGTTATCTATTATTTTTTATCATTATTATTATTTAATATTATAATATGTTGTGAAGGACATATGTGTAATGAAATATATTTGGGAGAAAAAAACAAAAATGCAAACATTTGTTGTTTTAAAATTGGATCTCTAATAAAAACATATACCTTCAATATTATGAATGCGTATCAAAAACAAAATATTAACGGCATACGATATTTTAAAAAAAACTATAAGTGTACCTTGTATAGAGCATTTATTTTCTACTCTAAACCGGAACAAATAATATAACGTGTTAATAGAAAAATTTCAATGAAGTGGTTCACATTTTATGTCTTCCATTGTATTTCTATAAAAAACACATTTTACTTATGAGTATTTACTATCAACATGTTTCAGTGCATTTTAATCGAATTTGGATACTAAGTAGGCATGGCAAGGTTGACGATCTAACAGAGATGTTTCAGGCAAAAACAACTCTAATACGTTTGCGTGGATTTACTTCTAAGTTAAATTAAGGACAAAGCTTATGACTATAAAGATGGCAAGAAATACTAGTAACTCTTTTCAATCACATTATATTATATGTGAGTGGAATGGTGGAAATGCCTTAGATTTATTTTTATCAAATGCGATTGAATATTAGAATACATGTATATAATCGGTTGCAATGAATTTAAATAATCCGCGATTCTTTTAATATTAGTCCAACCAAGATGGAGTCAATACCCAAACCATTATCTTGAATGCATAAGGATACGTTAATGAAAGTCGGCTTTGTTACTGTAACAGCAGGATTGTTTTGCAGCAAAACCCAATAGATGGGGGTGTAGTTTTAAATGTTTTCAAATTTAAAATTTGCAAGCAAAAAAAAAAAGAAAAGAACAAAAACACCAATAAAACAAGAGAAAAGCTGTCAATGTGACAGCAAACCGGGTTTTCTTTTTTGTGAACAGTATCCATAATCCATTTGTCAACCCTGAATTGATAAACACTACCTATCAAAGGAAATGGGGTAATCTATGTGCAATATTTTGCCAAAAAATAACTAAGTTCAATAGGTGGTATTTTTCATAAAGAAGATGGGGGGATAAGATAGCGCAAATGCCCATTTGGTTTAGTCGTAAAAAACAATTTTTAAATTTTTTTAATTAAATCTATTCAAATATATTGTAATACAAGTTTGCAAAAGCACAATTTCTAACTATATTCAGGTTTTTTTTATATATTTAACAATCCATAAGAAAAAAAAATGCATTAAATTTTGGTGGTATTTAACCTACAACATAAAAACCCTAGTCATCTAACCACTGAGCCTAAACAGACACAAATAAGTATGCTATTTAAATGCTATATGTGACTTTGGCCACGAATTTATGGACTTCTATTATTTTTCCAAAACGTTCATTGTTGGGATACAAAATGATATTTTTAATGTATAGTGGGTCATCTCTCCACGTTTTTGTTGATTGAAATCAGTCTGTTTTCAATAAGACCTCATTTAGATTATGACAAAAATATGGAGCCCAGACCCACTCTATAAAAGAAAAGGCCTTGAAGTTCTAAAAAATGACACTATTTGGAGGTTTTGATATGTATACCCAGTTTGAATTAACACATTAAAAGTATTGAACATATTTAAAGGTTAAAAATCGATGATATGTTAAATATATATTGTTTTAAATAAATTTTTTATACAAATTATCGGATTTGTTGATATTTTAATTTTTCAGTATCTTATCTGTCCGTGTATAGTGAAAAAAATGACAATAACAAACCGTCAACCATCTCAAAAATCCATAAAACTAAATACAAATTCAAAGCAGAGCAATACGGACCTCCAAAATAGAGGTAGGATCAGGTGCCTAGGAGGAGTGAGCATCCTCTGCTGACCGGTCACACCCGCCGTGTGCTCTTTGTCGTAATCGGGAAAATAAAAACCGTAAAAGTCCGTAGACAATTAGGTAATTAATTATGGTCTAACAATTAGAATGAAAAACGTCAGTCAGCATGCGACTCAGTGGAAGATTGTATTTGCTGACAAGGTCGTCGTATCGACCATAGAACTTACGAAAAGATTACTTTAAACGAGACTGTTGATAGTCCTGTTTTATCAACTTGTTTGTCAGTAGCTTGCCTCGTCTTAGAAACTGTTCATACGAAGAGCATGCCCTTGCGTATCGAATTAACTGAGAGACAAAAACACCATATGCAGGTGATGAAGGTATATTACTACATAAGTAAGGAAAGTTGACTATAGAAAAATTGAAGTCATCGCGTTTATCATAAAGTTTTGTTGTTAGGTTACCATCAATGTCGTTTTCCAGTAAAATATCCAAATATGAAACAGATGACGCTGACTCTGTGGTATCTTTTATTTCAAGTTCACTGGGATATATCGAGTCGACGCAAGTATGGAAATAACAATTGTTAATTGATAATACGTCGTCGATATACCTAAATGTTGAGTTGAAGGCCACAGCGAGTGATTTATTTTTTTCACGTACAAGTTTTTGAATAAATTCTGCTTCATAAGAATACAAAAATAGGTCTGCTAACAATGGGGAACAATTGGTACCCATGGGAATTCCAACAGATTGTTGGAAGACTTGATTTCCAAAAACTACATAGATGTTGTCTATCAGAAATTCAAGCATCTTTTTAATGTCAACTTCAGAGTACTTGTGTGTGCAATCAGAATAGTTTTTAACAAAATAGTTTTTTAGATTTCCAATGACAAGGTAAGCATTTTTACGACTTCCATTTTTATTGAAGAAACAACTGTCGATGATATCAAAAAGTCTGGTTTTAATTTTTAAGTTTAAGTTTTAATTTGTCGTAAGGAATGGTTGTATAAAGCGTTGAAAAATCGTACGTTTTGATGCTATTGATTTTGGTAAGATTTTGTGACCTCAAAGTTTCTAATAATTCTTTAGAGTTTTTTAGTATCCACATCTGATTCACACCACTTCTGGAGTAGATTGTTGTACAGTACTCTTGAAGCTTCTTAACTTCTGTAAGAATTTTAGTAAGGAGTAAAGAGAGAGGTTTGGTAGAACATTTACTGGAACCTGCTATATATCTCTGTTTGTAAGGACTTTTTTGAAGCTTTGGAATCCAGTACAAATAAGGTAAATCAAATTCATTTTGTTTATTGGGGATATTAAAGGTACTCATAACCGATTTATGATTTTGAAGTATTTCCTGCTTGGAAAGGCTGTTATGGGTGTAAGTAGGATTACCATGTGTAGAATCGAAACATAGTTCTTTGAAAATGCAATTGATATAATGTGCCTTACAAACAAATACAATGTTGTTACTTGCCTTATCAGCAGAGACCAGTACATACTGATCATGCAATCTACCTAGTTCTTTTCTCACTTCTGCATTATTGAAAACAGAATGATATATGGTTTTCATTTGACCTCTCAGTCGTTTAATACGAAATTTTAATATACATATGATGCTTTTAACCCACTCTGACAAGGTATCAAGGTCTTCTTTTTCGGATTTTACCTATCGCTTGGCGTAATCTTCAACAGCATTCATGATATGTATAAAATTACGACGCCATGTGAAGGATCTAGGTTCCCTAAATTTTGGTCCTTTCATAATAAGTGATTTTAGGTCATCGTTATTAACTAAATTAACATCACCAGTAATGACGTGTCCGGCAGGACTATAGTTGTAGGGTGAAGAAGAACATGTACACGTTGGAGGATTATCTTTCAGATGTTAGGTATTTTACACGCCTTATCCACCCATCTTCTTATCAAAAATCAAAATCCAAGTAATACGCACATGCATCTCTGATATATGTACAATTGATCTGCAAAACAACAACGTTCTATCTTGAAAACTGAAGGAGGAGTTATCCGTAAAATATGGGTACCCTTTTGGCAGCCCGCCATCTCGCCTGCCGGCCATTTCAAAAAACGGATTTTGGAAAACCCGTTAAAAACCGATGTTTTTCTTTTTCTCTTCATTGGTTTCTTCAGATAGGAATCAAAACAAAATTATTTTTCCATTGTTTTATTGATTTATAAGATGTTTATCTGGTACCAAACACCTCGCAAAGCTTCTTTCAGTTCTTTTTGCTCTTGAGCTTTTTAGTGGAAGCTTTCTTCAACTTTGCCAACACTGTCAAAGTGAAACTACACATGAATATATTGTTTCTATAAGTAGTTATATATTAGGTTATATTAAGCTTTATAAAAGTTTTTATGTTATCCGTAAATATAACTTATATAAAAATGTATATGCATAGATTTCTAGATTTGTTTTGATGTTTTATGCTGTTATCAAATTATAGTTATAGGATTTCCGAGATATCCTTATTTGAATGAAATGACATCAGTATATGTTTATAAACAAATGACTAAAATATCTGAGTCATATTTTTTATAATGTATATATCAATTGCTATCTTTTTATTTTTGAATTTAGAGAGAAAATTCACTTGCCTTTGCTTCCACAGTGTTTTTGATTATAACAATCTTTTTCCTTATACTCAAGAGACGTGCCCTCGCAGAGTTTTCCTCCACAGCGGGGTTGGGGGTTGTTGCATGATCTTTGTCTAATTACTATCATCACCCCTTTCCCACAAACTCGTGAACATGGACTTATCGGGTTCCAATTCCCCCATGCACTCCAACCACCGTTTTTCAACACATCTTAAAATTTTACCATCTTCAGGAGTGAGTACAGACATTTTTAAATCAGTATGCCTATATGAAATTCTAGTATCCATTTTCATGGAAAACTTGATTAAATGATAAAGCAAACTACATGTATTTCATAGACTTGTTCATATGTTACATTTGCTTTATAAAATGAAATAAAGATCAGTAAATTAAATTCTTGAACTTAAAAACAAAAAAAAGTAATTAATAATTGCAGTTTTCTCTCACATAGCCAATTATCACAAGTATATTTTTTTACCTTTAAGTTGACATTTTCTTGAATGCTTCTCCATACCAGAACCATAACAATTACTCCCGCCATATTGGGGGTATGGGTTATTGCAGTTTCTTGTCCTCGTTCTTGTTTGTTCGCCGATGCATCTGTTGCGGCTAGATGGTGCACATTTATTCCAGGAATCCCAAATGGACCAATGACTCCAGCCTCCGTTAACTGTTTTAACAAATATGCTGAATTCATTCCCCGAGTTTGGCAACTTTTACCGAAATTGATTTACAGATTTCAAAAATTGGTTTTGTTTTATTTTTTTCTTTTATTTTTATCTATTTATTTATTTTTTGTTCTTGTGGGGTTTTTTAGGGGGGGGGGTGTTATTTACTGTATATACATATCATATTTTAATTTTGTATAAATGACTATAAGTACCGGTTTTATCATGTAAAATTTGATTTCAAAATATATATCGGGATATTTAAAGCTCACGTTAAGTTTA
The DNA here is from genome assembly GCA_020458035.1 of Magallana ariakensis. Taxonomy (NCBI): domain Eukaryota; kingdom Metazoa; phylum Mollusca; class Bivalvia; order Ostreida; family Ostreidae; genus Magallana; species Magallana ariakensis. The sequence continues at coordinate 63,121,459 of CM035812.1, read as the reverse complement.
TCGTCATTGACAATTGTTTGAAAACTAGTAACAGATTTATAAATATTCTACATACGTTGTTGGTGTTTAGCTTACTTGGGCATGGTTGGTAACAGGTGTAGGTTTCGTGGTCAATAAAATAACTACAATAAGAAGAAAAACGTTTAAAGATTTTTGCAATATTTTGATTTTTTATCCCATATATACATGTATATATGCATTTTGTAAAAGAAATGCATAGTGTGTCAGATTTTTTTCATGCATTCATCTCCCTCTCTCTCTCTCTCTCTCTCTCTCTCTCTCTCTCTCTCTCTCTCTCTCTCTCTCTCTCTCTCTCTTTAGAGTTACAACATATAATAAATAAAGTAGAACCTGCTATGTTTTGTACACCGTTTCTTCCACCACCAGCCACACCTGACCGTGTACTTGTGGACCTTTTTCGAGGACCTAGTACAAGTAGTCGCGCAGCCTGTCTCTGTTCTAAACCGAAAACAAATATTCCATTTGTTAAGTAGTAACAACATCATTTTTTTTGTCTTTATCATCGGACTAGATGTGTATTTTTTTTATCATTTTTTTAATTTTTGATTAATTCATTATATACCGATCGATTCATGCAATAGATAAATTATTATTTTTTTTATTTGACATAAAAAACTGAATTTCAATTTTCCAAATTAATTAAATTAGTTATTTATTATTAAAATTATTTATTATTCTTAATTTTTAGCGGTTGGGTGGTTCTAAAAAAGCTTTTTGTTCAAATACATTGCTTCTTCATTCAATTTCGAAACTATCATACCTACCTTTCAATGCATAACATTGCCAAAACAGAAAGATTCAAAATCCACGCGATTTTCATTTTTTTTCTTTGGTCTAGATGTGAATTTATTTTTTGGAACACAGTCTGAGACTGTCTTGAAGTTGAAGTTTCACTGGGTAAATAGCGTGACGTATCGTGCATGCCTTTATATACTTGGACTGTGAAAATAAGTTTTTGCCGAAACATGTGGCTGGCAGGTCAAATAGATACATGAGAAACCAGATATTTTAATGTCCATGTACTTGTAAAAAAAATCAATTCGATGATATAATCATCTAAACAATATGTTTAATATTTCATAGTACGAACAGGATTTTTTTTTCTTTGGGGGGGGGGTGTCAACTTAGTATTCCTTTTCCTTTATCATATACTAGCAATATGGCATCTTTGCGAGCCAATGGTTATTAATTATCCTATATTGCTTTCACTGCGAATTTGATATTAGGGAAAGCGTTCCAATAGACATTCTATATATTAATCTTATCATAAAATAAATATGATATTATATCAAATTTTGTGAATAGATAATTATGAAGTTTGTTGTTGTCATAATTTTGCGACTTCCTAGTACGCTGCTACGATGACTAAAAATAAAATGCTAGTGAGCAAGACCTGCTAGAGTGAATTATCGGGTTCGTAGTTCAATTTTGTATTATTAATCGGGCTCTAAACAAAATCCACGAAGTGAAAGTACGACATAGGCCTACTGCTCTGTGCTAATTTTCGTTGAAATGGGAATTTGTCTGCCGTGTTTAGGTGGTCAAGCTGATGATTATGATCAACCAAGCCCTGTGAGTTCTTAGATAGGTTAGAATGCCTGTAAAATGCATTACATAGGTATATTTAATGTAATATTCATTATTAAAAAAAACATAGGTACATGTACATGGCCTTGACTGGCTTGAGCTGTTGAGTTGTAGAATATTACTATATATAGTATGTAGGATCTTGTGACTAAGTTACATATTCAAACCCTTTTCTTGCTTCAGATGAATTGACTTGAAATATGAATAATTTATATAAAAGAGTAGTGTCTTCCCACAAATGTTTATTTAAAAATAAACTTTGGTGTAATGACTAAAAATAAAATTTGGTGTTATGACTATAGTCATAACACCAAATTTTATTTTTAAATAAACATTTGTAGGAAGACAGTAGGTTCTTAACTAGGTATACAAAATCTTGTTCTCTTTAAAAGAGAGTTGCATGGACAAGTATATTATTGATGAAGATGAACAGAAGGCTATTCTTGTCCACTTCTCTAAAGAGTATAGCAAAAGCTGGTTAGGGTAGTTATGCATGTATTTTATACTTCAGGAGACAAGGAGAAGACAAATGGCTGAAGCAGCTGAAAAAAGGAAAAGAAACGATGAAGGGAGGGGAGTAAAAGATCCAGAGGCCTTAAAGCGAAAGCAGCAGAGAAGGGATGAGATAGAAAAGAAAGCAGAGCAGTCAGGAGGGGGTGGGGAAGGTGGAGGACTAAGGGTGAGGGTTTCTTTGTACCACAGACTTTATGCATTTCTCTTCAACATTAAATGTGGCCATTGAGCAAGCAATCTAATTAAAATTAGATGTTAGATCCGCTCGCTTACTCGCTACACAAACATCTAACAACATCCCATGCAGGGTCACGTCAGTGTGACCTTTCAGTTAGCCAATGAAATCACGACTCCAAATCTTTGGCTGAGGGCACAGAACTCCTCTGCTTTTTTTATCGACATACGTAGATGACCGAGGTGTTCAAAGCGAAAGAAAAACAAAAATGGGGCACAGCCCATGACAACGAGGAAAACTTGTGTTTTAGGAGATGCCTGTATTATATGTGGATTTTCGTTTGTCCAATACGAAAAGACAGCTGATGGGACTGATATTATTCACAAGTTCTATCAAAATAAACTAAAACTGAACACAGAAAGAATAGATTGTATACGGAAAGTAACCGAAAGATCGGATTTCGATCTCGAAGGGTGTAACGCGGGCGTTTGAAGGAAATGCTTCAGAAATGTCGTCCAAAATGCACCCCAATATCTCTTCTTGTTCTTTTTTAAGGAGGTTGGATCCTGCGATCATAAGTCTCTAAGTTTTTTTCTGAAGTATTTTTTAAAAATCTACATACATAGCTAAACCAAAATTCAAAACAAAATTTTGGGGTCTATATGCTCCTTTCGGTGCTAGAGTGTATTTAATATGACCTTTCTGCACTGAAAGTGCAAATTGCACATAAATCGCTTTTTCCTCAATAATTTTTAATCGGAATAAACCATGGCATCTAATACAAATTTATATTGTTTAAAATTAATAAAATTAAAATAATCATAAAGAAAAAGTTTGCAATTTCTTCACCTAATTGATATTTTGACCTTTTTGCACTGATAAAAGGCTGTTTTTATCCATTAACGATTCAACATGCAATAAAAATATTTAAAAGTCTCAAACTTTTTCTCAAATTTTAATAGACTTGTCAAAAATATCTTACAAATTTAAAAAATAAAACCAAAAGTATGGGTCTATGATGTAAATTTTGAGATATAGCATTAAATAAGCAAAAATTGGAGTTCATTTTTTCTTGACTTTTATGAAATATTAGTTAAATGTGCTAATATATGTCGATAGAAATATTGAAATATTGTTAAAATGTGTTTTTTGAAACAACACGAAGATAATCCAATGCATAAAATAGCTGGAAATTTGGTCTGCACTGAAAATAAGGAAGCTAAAATTACAGTATTCTAAAACAACTGCGTTATGAAAAATGTTCATTTCTTCTTAAAAACCTTCCGCCACAAAATATAGTCCCTTACTTAACTCTGTAAATATGTAATTTTCCCTTCACTATTTTATTCAAAATAGTTTATTTGGCATTGTAAAAGAGGAATTTACAAGTAGAATTAATATATGACACAGATTTTCCAGGCTAGAGGTGACCCAAAATGGCTACCCAAAATCAGAGGATCGAACCTCTTTAAGCTTTTTAACGTTGAATAACTGAAGCACTTCTTCGGACGCCAATTTGAAACTTCAACCGAGTTGATTTTAGAAACACGAATCTGATTGGATAATTCAGAAATGTTTATTCATATTTGAAAGGTCACACTGACATGACCCTGCATGGGATGTTGTTAGATGTTTAGATGTTTGTGTAGCGAGTAAGCGAGCGAATCTAATCTAATTTTAATTAGATTGTTGAGCAAGATTATTAACTGGGTCTTTGAATTCAGTCTTTTTAAATATTTACATGGTCATTATGACATGAATATAAAAATAATGGCAGTCTTTTGAATTTGTACTTTGATTCTAATGTGTTGATATGTATTTTTCTTTCATCTCACAGTGGCAAGTTAGCTAACTCCTACATCATACCCAGGATATGGCAGCATCTACAAGTATATTGATGTGTTGGAAAGGAAAGTGATATTTATCTGTTGTTTTCTTTTCTGGATGTATAGATACAAACATATTTATTTAAGAACAGAGAACAAAACCACCTTATTTATCTCATACTGTTCCTTTATTTGTTTTTTTTGTCATCAGTTTTTTAATGATGTTTTTCTTTAAGTATATTGAGTATAAGAATGTATAAAAAAGTTTTGTGAAGTTAAGAATGGATTACATCCCAATAACTGCCTTTTTGAGCTGGTGTCTGATGAGGTTTTCATGTCAAATTTATTCATAACAATTTGTTTCTTGAATGTGGCTTAATATACTCATTTATATCATATACCTATCATTTATGTTGTGTTATGTTTAACAATAAAAACTTTTACTAGATTTGATCTTACTAAGTTGTATATTTAATCAGTTTTTGTGTAAGAAGAATGATTTTAAATCTAAAAGGTTTACAAAGGCAAAGAATTAAAATTCACCCTTTGAAATATACTTTTGTTTATCTGCACATATTTATTTGAAAACATTTAAATTAGCTGTAATGTAGAAATTACTCTTCTGCCTAAACCTAATGAAAAAATAAAAAATATTAATGAAAAATTCACCCTAACACAAAAACAAACGAATTAGCATGTTTGTTCGCCAATATTCTATGATATATGTTCAGAAATTTCAGATTGTTATAAGTAATAGATATATCGTAAATTTTCGGCTGTTTTGCGGTGTATTGTAAATAACACTTGGTTTGGGTCATGTCCCTGTATGACAGTTTGTCAAAACATGGCGATTTAAACCCATTTTGAAACTGTTTATATCGCGCATTCTTATTGTCCATCTCTGTAGCACAACGCTTGTAGCTTTGATGATTTCAAATACTGCGGGGAATTTTGTTTTAATGAATAACGATAAAATTTTAAAAGTTGTTTTTTTCTCCCAAAACTGATTTTTTTTCTGTCATTTTCAAGTCGAACACATGCTTAAAATCCATATCTTTAATTAAGTTATTTAGAAGTTCGGGTTTGTAGAATTATTCCTTAGGGTGTGTAGGACCCCTAACCTCACTCGACGTTGTATATATAAAATTATCGTGGTATCTTAAAAAATGATGCATGCATTTGATTTTCAATTTTCCATACGTTTGACCGATTGAAACCGTAGGATATTGGTGGTTATTGGCTTATAGCGTTCTTTGTCCCGTTATTTGTGTTTATTTATGACTACGTTAATACAAAGAATTCTTGGTTTCTAAAACACAGTGAAATATTGAGGATATTAAACTGTTCGTATTTTAATAAATGCAATTTAGCAAACTGCAATTATGCCGTAATAAACGTTTATCCGCAATAACTAAATAAAACCTAGAGAACAAAATACTAAATCTGTATTTATGCTGTTTTGATAAAGTTTTTATTGACCAAATTTTGGAAATATTTCGAAGTTATCTTTGGAATTAATGTTTAATTTCCTTTCAGGATTTATCTTGTTTAAAACAGAACAAACATTTTCTTAATCTTGATTTATTTCTACGGAATGGATCGATTTATGTCAATAAAACGTTAGAAATGTTGTCCTCGTGTCAATAAATGACATATGTTGAAGAAAAACACAAGAAAAATATCCAATATTAAAACGGCACACAAATATTATTACAAGACTTTTTTCCCTAACCGTAATACTGTCCAAATGTGACGATGTTGTTAATAATCTATGGACTCCGTGGATGTATATGTGAGTAATTTACTTACATTTTATATTCATATCTTGTTTAGCAGTACATTTTGTTTTCGGGGGGGGGGGGCCTTTTGGTTTTTTGTTTTTTTCTCGTTTTTTTTTGGGGGGGGGGGTAATTTTTCACACGTCAATATTGTAAAATCTAATGTAATTTCTATATAGCCTACTCTGATCAGTAAAAACGTAAAGGCGTGAATAACTAGCTTTTCGAATCACTCCTCCATGCGAGTAAATTGCACAGTAACGTACGAGACATACATTTTCTAGGGCATGGTACTTTACTTATTTTTATTACTATTAAAAAATACCCGAACCTTACTTGTCCCGTGCACCATTAACAGGCAGAAATATTACCCTACCTACCTACCCAAAGTTTAATTAATGAGTTTGAAGATGACAAACAACTTCAAAAATACCATATACCTTGATATATCATATTGTTGACGTTTTATTAGAGAAACAGATTTGGAAAGATATTTTAAACTATTAAATTCTTGGATTGATTCCTTCAATACATGTAACAATAAAAACTAATACCCCGTCACTTCCTTTTATTTGTAAAATGTAAATTGTAAACTCCTGAATTAATAAAATGACACCCAATTATGTTCGTTCTGTTGTTGTCATCTTTTATAGACATCTATCTAACCTTGCTCTACCACGTTTACACGGTCGTTTCCCAAGAGCCTGCTAAGTGCTACAGCTGGGACACGTTCCAGCAGGGCCGACTGGAGGGGAAGGTCATGCGAAGGTTGTTTCAGACGGGGCCTTTTACCTGTGTCAAAGAATGTCTGCTAAGAAAGAATTGTAAATCAATCAACTATGATCATGGATTTCATCTATGTGATATCAATCATGGAAAAGCATTGAAAACCTCACTAAAAGTGGGCGCCCTTTGGCGATACCTGGAGAGACATAAAATGGACAGTCTGGTAAAATTTGCAGTACACTTTGTCCTTATCTTAAAGTAATGTTTGCTTTCGGGATTTTTTGCGGTTTTTTTTTTCGTTTATTTTAATTTTTCGTAGGTTGATGTATCCCCTTGCAATGGTTCAATTTGTACAAAGGGGGAGAGATGTGTGGTGTTGGCAGACAATTCGACAACCTGTAGCATTACAGGTATGAAAAATACTACGAAATTGTGTACCGGTATGTATTCCAGTGTTCATTAACCTACCATCACATCCCCAAATGAAAAAAAATAATAAATCACTACGAACCAGCGAAATTGTTTTTTTTTAAGGAATAAGGAATCATTTTCTGAGTATTATGATGTGATAACTGGTCAGGGCGTGAACAACTCAAAAATAATCAAAAATGATCAATAATGATAGATTTGATCACGCCACGACCTAAATTATAACCTCATAATATTCAAAGAATGATTCCTATTTACATGTATATGATTTTCAGCAATTGTACGATTAGACATTTGAATGTAAATAAGCAAATCCCGCTTGTGTCCCAATTATACGTCATTTGAAGTTATTGGACTGTCTAGTACAAAATCAATACGTAGTGTTATCCCAGGCAAAGACACTGAAAAAGGTAAATATTCCGATTTCGGAATGTTAAAGTGCGCATTTATTTGAATTGTAAACGCTGTTTTACATACCAGTATTTCGGTACTGCATTTATGTGCTGTGTTTTACAACAGAACTTACAAATAATTCGTTAACTCTTTCAGGCTTCTCAAAACACAGGATATACCGAAACCCATGTATATCCAAAGTATTTCAATCTCTTTTAGTATATGTGATATGGTTCCAAGTAAAAAAATTACCTAGATTATGAATATTAGCCTTTTAAATCTGTCGTTAAGTGCATTGAAAAATATATCATTAGCTGTAGTACATGTATAATTACTTAAAGTTTACAAAATCCTACGTTTTAAATTTAGAATGTTCGCAGCACACGCAGCATGGAAAAGAACTGGTGTTTTTACAAGCGACCCCTGAGCACAGTCCATTGGCTGTAGGGAGTGTGGTCCAATATCTCTGTTCTACTAATGACACAGTCCACATAAAACGCCGATGCCAACAAACGGGCCACTGGAAAGACCTGCAGGACCCTCTCGAATATTGTGGTGCGCGTCTTTGATTTTTTTAATTTAAGTCCCGTTCGACATATTTTCGCTATCCAAGGTTAATGATTTGTTCCTCTCCTCTTCAACCGTGGCTTGCAAAGATAAATCATTTTAATAATACCAGTGTTTCACTTCACAGAGAGAGAGAGAGAGAGAGAGAGAGAGAGAGAGAGAGAGAGAGAGAAATTATCTTTTGAGATATGCATACAATTGAGCCATCAAGTCTTATTTGTCTTCCACAAAACTGAAAAGAATCATTGTATTTTTTATACTATCGGCATTGTACTTGCTGTTAACATATAAAACTTAACTAGAGATTGCACTTCTTCAATGAGAAATCACTTATTGATACATGTATGAAGTACATGTACATAATAATTTTGCAGTGTCAACAAAACAGGAATGGAAAGATTGGTGAACACAAACCAAGCAGTGGTCTTCAGAATTGTGAACATTTAAGGACACATACACTGTATATTCTTCTAAATTCATGCAGTGTACTATGTCTTCACCAAAGAAAGAAATATGTCTATGTTCTGTTTGTGATCCTATTTCAGATCTTGGTGTAAATTGAGGATCAAGTTACTTTAACAACTTGTTGCATGAAGAACCTTCTTCCAAATGCATGTTGTACATGAATAACATTCGTATAATATATTAATAAATCTCAAAAGAACAATCATAAAGGCTGAGTTATAAATTTATTAAATTCATATAATCAATGAAAGTTCAAATGTCATGTTTTTACAACTGATTCAAACTGCAGTCTCCAGAGAGGCGTATATTCCTGATTTTGAAGCATTTTCATTACAAAGGAAAAGCACAAAAAAAATGTCTGCATCTTTTGTTCTAATTTTCAGTTTGGCATATCCATGAAATGGTTTGATCTTCAGGGGTTGTTCCAGTATTGCCTTGGCACTGCTATTACAGTAAATGATGAAAGAAGGGACTGAAGCACTAAATGAATAGTCTTGCTTTCTGCTGATACTAGGATTTGGCTTGAGAGGCTTGTCTCCTCTTCACGTCCCAGTTATAGACCCTTGCCATGTCTACACGAAAGTCAAGGAACTCTACAACATCTCTATGTACAAGTTCATTTTAATTTCATACACCAATTTCACTGATGTTTACATCCATTATTAAAATTACTTTTTTTTTTTAATTTCTTACAAAAATTAATTGTTGTTCATTAATGAGTGTAAACTTTCAAAACGTACTAATACTGTACTTGCTTCTCCATATACAGTGTATGTATAGTTCTGATTGGAATAACAATTATATTCAGCACTTAAATTAACCTCATAGAAATTACAGAAAATAATAGAAATGTTTTTTTTCTAATTAGTTCTCATAATATGTAGCAAACACATGCAAAGTTTATATTGCAAAACTCCCCTATTGCTTGTAAAAAGCTATCAAAATTGTAATATAATTGTTGAATGTTCTGGTTCTGTGGTAACAATTTTGTTGTCACACCCCTTAAAACTATCAATACAAATAAATAATAATTGTTGAAAATTATCTTATTTTAATTTTATCCCTAAAATACCCATTTAATCTTTTTCTCTGGGTTGTTAGATCTGTTAAACCAGTCAGTTTTAAATACAAATACACATTATTTTTAAATGTAGTGTAAATATTACTCAAAATTACAAAAAAGAGATTAATCAAATCAATGAACTTAGGTGGTATGGAACATCTTTCGATATAAATGTGGAGGAATTTCATTATAATCAAAACACTTTCATCGTTTTAAATTTTTCCAATTTTATAATATTTGACCAAAAATATGTTTTAAAATTTTTTGGAAAGGTAAAAATTATAAAAGCCCCAGCAGGATTCAAACTCATGACTTAGATATAGTTATTGAACGCTTCAACCCATTGCGATATGCTGTTAGGTAAAAATTTGTAAAAGAAAAAGTTTATAAAATTATGCTTGATTTTATTGCTTATTTCAATCGGAGGTACGTCACAATATGGAGGTGTCCCATACAACCTTAACAGTTATCTTTAATCAAAGGGCAGATAAATTGAATACAAACTTAAAAAATAATAAAATAAAATAATTGGGGAAGGGAGCCCAAAACAAAGGTAGTTCGGAATAACAGATCCATAAATTTTTTAATGCCTTACTAAAGAAATAAAATAAACCATAAATCAAATACACATAGCAAACTGCTTTCTGTTGTTCTCATACTTCTGCTTGCGACTATTTTGTAAAAGGATACTGACTTCCAGAGTTGTAGTCTGGTCTCGGATAAAACTCAGATCATCTTCTACCTGGGATAAGCTTTTATTGGCCGCCTCCAGATTCTTCTCTAGTAATACTTTAGCATCCTCTATGCCATACTCTAACATTACATTAGCCTGAAATAACAAAGATGTGCTTCAGCAAAATATCTAGATGATATTATTTCTTCTGGTATTACAAATGTGGATATATAAACAATGAGGTTATCAAACCATGTAAAATGTAATTCATGATTGTGTCACTTATTTTTCATTAAAGATTATTTCAGCATTCAAATTGCAAACAATGAAACATTTTAAAGGTGTTGGTATTAATACATGCATGTGTTTAAAGACCAACTATATTTATACTTATTTAAGCAAACTTACCCCTAACCATAAATTAACATTTTCTGTAGGTGGAATTCTGGCTTTAGCATAAACTTGATCAGACAGTAAAAACCTAGTTTCCATTGGATCTGTAGTGTCCTGTAAAATAAATGCACAATCGTAAAAACAACATTTCAATTAAAAAACTTATACCAACAAATTCAAAAGTAATATGTTAAATGAAATCCTATTTCTTGAAACTGACACATAGTCCTGCATAAATGAAATGATGACTAGTTGCGTACTGAAATACTGAACATCACCCATCATTGTATACATGTTTTATGATGTTTACATATAAATATTAGGCTTGAGTTTAATGCCGGCTACGTCACGTTACAATATCTATCACGATATGTTAATGCGAAACACCATGAATCATGATATAGTTGTCAACTATTAGATAACCTGATATTTATGTTGCCTACCTCTGTACGTAATAAGATGGCATGATGCAAATATGTCAACTATTCAAGGTATCCAATCCATATTAGGACCTAATTTTTCCAACCTTGAATATCCATCATGAATTTAATTTTAAGCATTTTAGAGTAGAAAAAGGTTGGACCCTTACGATCATAACGATGGATGTATTGCGGTATCGTTACAACTCTAATAATTACAGTATAAAGCGCTTCAGGCATTCACAAGATCAAACTCACCTTTCTGGACTGTAAGTGTTTCACTATATCTAAAGAAGTTTTGATATCTGGAATTTGTGCCTTTAGCCTGGAAAAAACCCACATATTTTTCAATTTGAAATACTTGAAGGTTAACATACATTAGATAAATTGGGTATAAATGTTAACAAATTATCTTTTGAGCAAGATATAAAATCTGAGGATTACCGGTATACGTACATAATGGAATATATTTTAACCTTGACCTTCAAGAAATCTAGTTCAAGGGCATGAGTCATGGCTGTTGTTAACTTTACCATTGTTTTACTTTTTCATTATTGAAAACTTGTCAGTATATACCTGGCCTTTTTGGTACTAAGGTTGTATTCCATGAACTTGTATTTGCTATGTGATTCGTCTAATCTCTTTAACACTGTCTCTGCAGAGTCATTTCCATCTCTCTTCATGAAACTATCAACATCTTCCTGAAAGTTAAAACATAATGAAAACATGGATTACTGATTTGAGAAGACCAACATGAATTTGGGCTGATTATTTATCACCCAATATACAATCACCCATTTTTAAAAATAAGTTCACTACTGAAGAAAACAAATAACAGTATTATTCTATAAGTAAATTTATAGTATTTAGTAATAACAATATTATAATAGTAATATTTATGAAAATTGAAATACTATCACATTTCATATCATCATTTTCATGGGTTGTTAATGATTTTCAATGTGACAGCTAATGTCCCAGATGATAGGAATCAAAATAAGACAGATTAAAGAATGAGACATTGTAGCATTCTGATGGAATCAATCTTTTTGAGACAGACTATTAGTAAGTTTCTTTATGCATTTGATTGTAAACTTTTTTTAAACATCCAGGCATAAAAAATACCAGTAATGCATATAAGGTTTTAAAAAAATTAAAAAGTTAATTCATAAAGTACATATGCCAGAGTCACTTCCCTCTTGGATGTCTTGTTGTACTTTTTCCTCATGAAAGCATAACCAAAAATGAACTAAAAATTACTCCCACTTGAAGGTAAAATAGGGTCTAACTATGACCTGTGATCAACCTGATCTGCACTCGAACTTACATTCCATTCATGTCCAAGCAGGGGCTGACAAATACATTTTTTAAGCACTTGCCCTCGGGCAAGTGGCTAGGCAAAATTTACTTGCCCTACCTCAATATCTACTAGCCCGACCAAATTCTTTATTGTGATTAAAAATATACAATACACATACCGTACGATGTTTTTGCCCTTTATTTTTAATTTTTCCACTTTTAATACTCTTCATAATATAAAGTTTTGATTCAACATTGCTTCCTCTTGGTTTTCTCGAGAATGTGTTAAAAAATCAACACATTACATATTGATATTTAGTTGGATTTTTTGTAAAGGTAAAAAACAAACATTTTATTAACAGTTTTGGGTGCCTTTATAATTTCTTTTACCTTAGGTGAACGTCTAAGATAATAGGTGACAAGCGCGAACGCATGTTCTTGGCCATGGTTTCATTAAGGCCGCAGAGATGTTAAAAATAAAGATAAAATGAATCTTCAGCGAGTTGTTTAATTTAAACTAATTATATATAATCATATTAGGCCTACCCTGGTAATATTTTAATTTTTAAAAAGTTCTAGGCTATGATTACGATTAGCGAGTGATAACAGGCACACATCTATTTTTAACATCAGTTATGGCGGCGTACATGGAGACGGTAAACACAGCTCAAAGAAGTTGATCATACAATAAACAGCTCAAATTGATGTTAATTGCCATTTTATAAGTATTTATCTATTAACAGATTATAATCAAAACAGTTTTTGCAATTAAACGCTCTAACAAAGATTAAATTAGTTTTAAACATTACGGTAAACAAACACAAGAACAGTAGTACTGAATAACAGTAGAGAGAATTTAACTCATTATGATAGCCCGTGCTGCACCTGGAAAAAAAACACGTCAAAATCCTATTGTGGTGTATAATTTAAGCACCCTTAGATCGTAAAGAGTTTTCTAGAAAAAAAAGTGTGTATTACATTCGGCGAAATACAGTATTTTCATTTCCAGTACATATGCGAAAGTTTAAAAAGTCACTTGCCCACGGGCAAGTCCCTATCGATTTTTTACTTGCCGGATCGAAAAAATCACTTGCCCCGGGCGTCGGGCAATCGGATTTGTCAGCCCCTGCCAAGACCAACAATGATGTCAACATCGTAAATAAAATTAAAACATCAACACTGATATTGGTTCTGATTTGTTGTATTACAAAGTCTATGATGTTGATATCCATGATATTGTACAAAAATGAATTTCAACATTGATATCATTCTTGATAATTTGTATTAGCCAAGTTTATGTGGGCAAATTGATATCCATACAATATTGTTGATATCGACACCAAAGTAAGTCAACAACATGCAGAAAAAAGTTTCATTGATTATGGTGTTTTACATTTGTGAAATGAAATCATAACGATGTCATCTATATAGACCCAAAGCAGGGTCCTCGTTTAGAGCCGGCACCCGGCGATTTCTCACCCCCTACATGTAGCAAATTCGCCGCTTACTATAACTGTATCTAGTTTTTCTTTCATATCCTATCATAAAGAAGTATATAACGATATAAATATTCCACAGATTCTAAGTAAATCGATCCCAATCCAGTGCAACATAACCAATAAGCACATCAAAGAGATCCAAAAGCATAAGATAAACTAAGAGGAGTCTTTTCACAGATTTTTGCTTTCTCTAGACTTATCATATGCTTTCGGAATATCTTTGTGATTATGTGGAGAATTTATGTCACTCAAAGGTAAACTTCCATTGCTTTTGATAAGTTTGGCGATCAAGTATCTTGTACATTTCGACATGATGTGTTAATTATGCGGCACACAGATGTAGTCTGACGAAAGGGATAAGTCATTTGATCATTTTTCAATCTAGATCTCGTCTAAAAACGTTAGATAATTTGGAAAACTTGTTTAACACATAGTTTGAACCGAGGACCTCCTATAAATCCAAGATGGCGAGTGTTGTCCCTTTACTTTTTTTTTTTTAATGTAAATGTTTATTATACATTTTGAGATATATTTTTTAATCCTATAATATTCTAAACCTGTTTAGTGAGTAGTCCTAAGTCCTAACTTTATATAAAAAAATAATAATAGGGATCATTTAATAAACAAATTTAAAAAAACTAGGCTATGTATCTGTAATTACCATTACAAGATGCAACTGTCAATATTGTGTTAAGTGATAGCATTTTTAAATAAAATTTTATAATGGCAATACGATTACTAAATACAAGACCAAGCAAGTTCAAACGTAGTCATTTGCTAGTATAGCCACACATGTTATGCAGTGTTATGTTCCTAACCACAATGTAAATAACCATTTTTGGCACTGTACTTTTATTTACTCATATAATATCAATCCAACATATCTGAAACAAGAATAATTGATTTGACTTGAACTGTGTAATTTACCACAAATTCAGCTAGGGGTATTCCAAGTGCGCCTTTGGTGTCACTGTTTTGCACAGGCGTGCTTGTTTCTGTCGCCATGTTGAATGCGTAATCTCGTCTACGAGAGTTTAAACTTTCGGTGTACCTCCAGAATGTACTTGTCCTGATTATTATTATCAGGAGGCGTTCCGAAAAGAAAAAATATGGCGATGTTGAAGGTAATATTTTGGTTTAGAATAATATATGATTTAATTGCTTTAATTTTTGTGGAAATATATTTTTTTACGATTCTCCATTTATTGACCAATGTCAATGTCACTGTGTCGTAATTTGCCACATCAGAATCCATTGTGTTAATTTTAATACGAAATTAAGATTAATAAACAAACAATATCCTAAGTAATAACCATTTTAGGAGCACATTTAAGAACATGATAATGGTATTTTGATTCGCCGTTATAAAAAAAGTCCAGATGTTACTGGTTATGTCGCCCCAGATGATATTACCTTGTACGTCTTAAATTTAAGGCAGTTCTGTTCAACATTTTAGATTTAGGCTATAGATATTGCATTAGATTATGAAACCCAGCAGAGAGATTGTGAATCCATCAAAAAAAATTTCTCTTATCAGTTTTGTGAAAGTGCATATAATAGAATCAGTAGTACTGCTATGCTTTTAACGTTCTAGCTAAGTCGGTAGAGCATTGTGTTTTTTAACCAAAAGTATCTCGAGTCAATGAGATTTAGCCTACTGGCGTGCGACCAATTCTCACCAAGTACTATTTATCGCCAGTGCATTTTTACATCATTTTCCGTATTTTATTTCATTTGTTAATAAAATGATGTAACAATGTACTGGCGAAAATTGGTCCTCAGCAAAAATTTGTCATATGCCAGTTTAGTTGTGGACATCCCTTGATCTGTCACAGAATGTTTTAAATAGCTTGTGCAAAGACACATTGAAATCATGTTGCCTACAATACCATTTAAACGAAGACTGTCATTTAAGTTATTGACTATTGAAATAAAGTGGGTGTTATTAAGATAACTAACTGAAGAGAATTAATAACATCAGGTTAAAATACAAATGATAATAAATAGAAACAAAATATGGATCTTCCACTGACAATTGAAAGAAAAAAATGCAATGGAAGAATCCTAGCTTGTATTCATTTAAAAAAAAATATATATAATTAATCCAATGATGAATGTATGGAAATATAATATGCCAGCAGCTTAAAGCCAGGAATTGACAAGGAATAATTGAATAACAATTTTGCTAAAATATATATTTTAAAATTTTTCCAGCAACAGGGCCAATCACAGTTTGAAGAAAGATGGCCTACAATGCGACTGACAGCCCTCAAGTTGTTACGTCAGGAACCGGTCACAAAGGCAGAGTGGCAGGACCTGTTTTGGTATTGTTCTATACCTACATTGGCTATCATATGATATAAAAAAAAAGGATACATACAAAAGAGATTTAAGCAAAACTCTTGCTATAAGTTTGAAATACTAAATTCTGTGATAAATTCAGAGTCATGTCTATCATATGGAGCAGCAAAACACCATGGTCTTGAAGATTTTGAAAAATTTTCATGTTTAAAAACATTACCTTTTTTCAGTGCGGTACATTCAGTTTGCCTTTGGGATGATAAAGGACCACAGAAAATGTATAAAGCTTTACAAGATGATATTCTAGATTTCATCAGGCATGCACAAGCTGTAAGTGCTTTTACTTAAGACATTTTTTTACACTCATTTTTGTCATACTGATAAAGAGAATTTACTACAGTCATAATTTGGAAAGTAATTTTCTAGTTTACTTTTCTCTCTTTAATATATCACAACAAAGATACAATTTAAACAGAATAGGGCTGTTGCAGATTATATTTTATATATCTGAGTCCATGGTCTATTTTCATATTTGAATTTAAGGGTATATAATAGTGTGCCCTTAAATGTTAAATTTCTGTGTTTCAATGCTTTACTGATAATGATAATCTATGTACTTTGTTTTACAGAGAGTTTTACAACACCAGGAGGATTCATCTTTACTGAAGGCTTACATTGCTGAATGGGGGAAATTTTTCACCCAGTGTGATTATCTCCCCAAACCATTCATGCAGCTGGTGACATCACTGGCAGGGAAACCTCATGGGAGTGTCCAGCAAAAGAAGACACAGGGGGAGGAGAGTCTTGTCAGAAAGGTTTGTGTGAGAGAGAGAGAGAGAGAGAGAGAGAGAGAGAGAGAGAGAGAGAGAGAGAGAGAGAGAGAGAAATGTTATTACTTGTATTATTTGTGAAGACAAATTAACATCATTTTACATGGAAATCATTTGTTTAATTCACTGAGAGAGAGAGAGAGAGAGAGAGAGAGAGAGAGAGAGAGGAGAGAGAGAGAATGTAACTTCTTTCTTAGAAGATTGTGAATTGCTCAACAAATTCATTTTTACTAATACATTTATCTCAGCAAAGAAATGAAGAACCATTGTGTTGGATCCCATTTAATTATTTTTAAGTCACTACATTCTAGTAGTTCTAAGATGTTTCTTTGTTAAACAGTTGATGCTGGACAGCTGGAATGAGAGTATCTTCTCAAACATAAAGCAACGACTACAGGACAGTGCCATGAAACTTATTTTTGCAGAAAGAAATGGTGAAGCTTTTGATTCACAGCTTGTGATAGGGGTCAGAGAGTCTTATGGTAAGATCATTTAAACTTTCTTAAATGTAAAACTATATAAAAATTTTCATATATAATCATGAATGAAAAGCAAGTTGATTATTGCTTATTTAGATTGCTTTTAAACACTTTAAAGTCAGGCAAATATTTACTTATTTTACTAAGTCAAACAAAGGTGATTGTGGTTGACTAACTTATTCCTGGCATGGGTTTTTTTGTAGTGAATCTGAGCTCAGATGTTGAAGACAAATTAAAAATCTACAGAGAAAATTTTGAAAAGGCTTATCTAGAAGCCACAGAAAAATTCTACAAGTTAAAAGCCCCTTTATATTTGGAGGCCAATGGAGTACAGAATTACATGAGATACGCCGACTGTAAGCTCAAGGAGGAGGAAGCTAGGGCATTACGTTACCTAGAAACGGGCTGGGGGTGCAACTCCGTGGCAACAGTGAGTAGATCAGTCAAATTTGAGTATAACTGTAAAAGCACCATATTTGGTCAAATTAGTGGAAATAAGATTCTCAACAAATTAGCAAAGTATTGATTCAGTGCATTTCTACATGTGTTAGAGATGTACACTGTTCTTGAATTAGCAGAAGCTGCTCTCCACTAATGACCATAATAGAATACAACCAATTGTAATTCATTGACAGTAGGAAATTGATATAGAAGCAAAGGTAGTAATTCAGTGAAAAAGATTGAAACAAATACACGTACATGTATGTGTGTAGGTGTTCAATCAAATTGTTGTGTATGTATGGATCGAAACAAACTTGACAAAGTGACCCATGTGCTCTACTCCTCCGGATGAATATTCATGAATATGATCAAAGAAAAATGGTTTATCTGTTTTTACCAAAATTATATCCCATCAATTCTTTCACTACTTTGATTTTGAACTTTTTTTCCCTTTCAGCTGACAGAGTGCTGCGTAAACGTTCTGGTTACTGCATTCAAGGAGACAATTCTCAAAGAGTGTGCCTCAATGATAAAGAACAATGAAACAGAGAGTAAGTCACTTAGCTTCAGATAGTGCGTATCCTCATTTATGTTCGCCAGTATGTAAAAAAATAACACGGGTCGAAAATAACCCTGTATACAGTATAATTCAAACCTGGTTATTTTGCTATACTTTGTAGAGCTCCGGCTGATGTTCAGTCTGATGGACCGTGTTCCTGATGGCATCACACCAATGTTACACGACCTGGAAGCTTACATTGTTAGTCAGGGTCTGGCCGACATGATAGCTGCTGCTGAAACCATCACCACTGTAAGTTAACAATTACTAGAGGCATAACTGTAGCTCTGTTGGGAAAAGTTGGGTTAATAGAGCTATGGTTCATAACTTCAAAAACTTGCAATTTATTGCACATTACATCATTTATTTTTTTTTGGCTTATTTTTCTTAATTTCCTTACCTGTAAATTTGATGTGAACAAATTCTAAAGACACTTGAACGCTTATTACAACTTCAGAATTTCGTTTAAAGAATGTCTGTTAGAGCAAGAGTTTCTAGCAGCTGGCTGTTACAAAACCATAATTCGTAAGAAATATCTGATAATACATGTAAATGTATTAGATATGAAAAAAATATGTGTTTTCTTTAGGACTCTGAGAAGTATGTAGAGCAACTGTTGGAGTTGTTCAACAGATTCAGTACCCTGGTAAATGATGCCTTCAATGATGACCCCCGATTTCTTACCTCCAGAGACAAGGTAGGCATTGCATGTCTGCATATTGTGTACTACATTTAATTATTGTAATGGAGGATTTTCATTAACCTCAGATAAAATTTCAAGAGAACACCAGTTGTGATTTATTAAATTAGTTTGCTTTTGTGTAAACAAAAATATTTTGAATGTGAGTAGATTGCATTGTGCATCTGTAATACATGTTCATGTATATTTGCAAACTATCTATGTAAGCAAAACAAGAAGATAAAGGATATTTTCACTGTACATGAAGAGTGTAT
This sequence comes from Magallana ariakensis, assembly GCA_020458035.1. Lineage (NCBI taxonomy): Eukaryota > Metazoa > Mollusca > Bivalvia > Ostreida > Ostreidae > Magallana > Magallana ariakensis. The sequence goes on along the minus strand of CM035812.1, from coordinate 63,102,069 downwards.
ATTTTAAAAATTTTAATCATTTTTTATTGCATGTGTCTGTATGCTTGTTTTTTAATTTTTGCAGGCATATAAAACTGTTGTCAATGATACCTCTGTTTTCCGATTGGAAATTCCCATGAAAAATAAAGGGTAGGTCACCTGAAGGGGTCAATACATACATGTACAAAATGTTTGTTAATCAGTGTAATTGTTGTGTTTGATAATGTTGATATGTAATTTTAGTGTTATACATGTATGAGCTTTTGAAAAATCAAAATTATGTCATTTGCAGACTCAAGAAATTTGATTTTATTTGTAGCATTGGTGCCAAAACTCAGCCAGAGTCTAAATGCCCAGAACTTTTGGCCAATTACTGTGATATGTTACTGAGAAAAACTCCACTCAGCAAAAAACTAACATCAGAGGAAGTGGAAAAGAAACTCAGAGATGTGGTATGTAAAAGACTTCTACATTGTACTTCCCTTGAGATAATAAATATTTGTTGGGCATTATTGGTTATTTCTGTCTAATTCTATGGCTGATTCAATTGATTTTCATTAACCATGAAGTACATCATGTAAATCACCTGTATTCATGAGAATGTAAAATTGTAAAATGGGAAGATGTAATTTTGCAAGATTTACTATTTGTCATAATAAAGGCAGTGTATAAGTCCATTTTCTGATCAGTGATTCTTTAAAAAGTATTTCCTATAATTTAATGCATTACAAATACATGTTACTTTTAAAAAATAATGCTATACATGAACCTTGCAATCAATGACAATACTTTGAATTTAGGAGAGGGCATTTGTAGAATTTGTAGAATGTGCTTGTTTCCCATATTGACCTTATCAATATAATACCATTACATGTATATATATGATTAAACTCAATGATACTTTTTCATTTCAGCTCCTGGTTTTAAAATATGTACAGAACAAAGATGTGTTTATGAGATATCACAAGGCCCACCTGACAAGGAGACTGATATTAGATACATCAGCTGACAATGAGAAGGAGGAGAACATGGTGGAGTGGCTAAGGGTCAGTAATTATTATACAGGAAAGTTAGTGCTAGCAGTTATTGGATAAAATAAAAGGCATTGTGGATTTGGCTTGAGTAATAATTTTGTGAGGTTATGATACAATTTTTTTTTAATTTGAGACCTTGTAAAACAAATATATGGTTAAGAAAAATTGCAAAAATGTAGGTTTAAACTTTGTGTAAATATTATTGATATTTGTATGTATGGTAGTCTTTGCAGAAAAATTGTCAGTGCCGCTTAATATTACCTTAAAAAGCAATCTCGATGAAAAACAGAGTAACACAGGAATAATGTATATACATGATATCATTTTCAGGAAGTGGGCATGCCTGCCGATTACGTGAATAAGCTGGCCAGGATGTTCCAGGATATCAAAGTCAGTGATGATCTCAACCAGGAGTTTAAAGATGCACACAGAAACAATAACGAAGGCATTGCAGGTGAGATACAGAATTTTTAAAATTCACCCAACATTTTTATGCATGTACATGTACAGGTAAATATCGGTATCTCGAACATGGGATATCTCGAATACCCCGCTTATGTCGAAGTCTTCCGACGGTCCCGGCCGTTTTCTCTATATAAATGATTTAAAAAACTCCTGATATCTCGAATACGGTAATCTCGAATACCCCGGTTATGTCGAAGTGTTTGAAAAGGCCGAAGCCCTAATTTTACCTGGTTTATCTCGAAGTGGAGCCATTTTCCCGGTCAGTTGAACATAATTGGTGTCATTACTTCACACATTTCTGCCCGCGGCAATTTTCACACCTTTTACAACTAGTGGTATATCAAACTGCACAATGTAAGTTAATTAGGATGGTAGCTTGGGTGTTTTTTTCATTTAGTACCTTTTTATAAAATTCAAATCAAAACACAGCCTTGATTACCAATAATGTGTTTAATAAAACACACTGTGTGGGGAGAATCTATCTAGCATTAATAACTGCCAATTTTATAAAAACAATTAATTACGGAATCGAGTTTATTTTTTTTTTTCATGTACGCACCAAAAAAATGAAGCATGATTGGAATACGAAGATTTAAAAGAAAACTTATTTAAATTTAACAGAACTAGTCCATGTATTGAATACGCAGGGTGTAAAGTAACTTCCGGTTCGTCGTACACGGGTTGTTTTCAATGTGAGTACTAAAGCTGTGAGCGTAATGAGTTAATATAAGATATGTTATTTCACAAACGAAAATGAAATAAAAATATGTGAATTCTGATTCTTGATTATTGGTGGCTTTTTAAAATTTTTCAAATCCGTATTTTTCGTTTCCCATGTGATAAATTTCAAACGTTACATTGCAAGTGCTTCTTCCAATTCAAAGTTCTGAACGTCGATAGTGAAGAGGATGTGAAGTCGTATTATTAAAGGAATATTGCTTTTATAATTTCATTGCTTTTACAAATATTGATTATATTTCACAAATAAAAACACACAAACTAAAAATATTTAATCAAATGGTTGATTTTTCGTTTATGAGTAATAGAAAAGTTCAGTATAGACCGGTACTAAAACACATGTTGATATAAGAACATCACGGAATTAGAATTGGAAAGCCACTTCGGATATCTCGAACCCCCGGATATCTCGAAGTTTTGTTGAGGTCCCCCCAAGTTCGAGATACCGATATTTTACTGTACCTGTATATTATACTTGATCTGTCTTTTAACTAGTCAATTTAAAAGTACTTCATAAAGTACATGAATGTAAATGCCTCATTACATGAAAGTCAAAGCTTGTGTCTTAAAACTGAGCAGTTTGTTTCCACTATTAAATTAACCTTCATTCCAAAACAACTATTATTTAAAGCAAAGGACTATGTGCGGTATTATGCATTTTTCGCCCCAAAAATTAAAGTTTTGTAAAGAGCTTTAAAAATAAGATAGTTAAAATATTATTGAAAATAAGGGTGTAAAAGGTTATCACCACAGTGACATCAAAATGTAGAAATGACCTCATGAAGATTGCCTTATTTTGATAAATTGATGTTTTGTAGCAATATTGGTGTTTTCCGATGGTTTTGCGACTGGGAAACGTCGAGCGCAGGCTTGTTCAAGTACCATGTTTTAGTATAATGTGTATAATTATCTGAAGAAAAACATATATTAAAATCTTATTTGTCAATGAGCAGACCTGCGCTCTTTACTTCCGAATGCAAAATATAAAGCAAAAATGAGAATATTTTCCATTTGTTTGCAAATTTGTGGGAAATAGTTCATTTAGGTGTTGTCATAGATAAAGAGCGAATGAGCAATGATGACTAAAATCAATATTAAAGTGATAGGTGTCCACTGTACATTGATTATTGAAGATTTGATTTTTATATGATACTATTTAAAAATGGGTTAAAATTTGGGGTAGATATTTGACCATACCGCACATAGTCCTTTTACATTAAATAGTAAATAAAAAAGGAGTGACAAAGTTCATCAGTTCTTTATGTCTCTTTATAGATTCCATCAACATAAAGATTCTGAATGCTGGGGCGTGGGCACGCTCCAGTGACCGTGTGACAGTGTCTCTACCCATGGAGCTGGAGGATTACATCCCTCAGGTGGAGGAGTTCTACCGCCAGAAACACAGTGGCCGCAAGTTACAGTGGCACCACCTCATGTCCAACGGAATTGTAAGTTCCACATTTGATCAACTGGTCAAGGCATATGTACTTACTTATATCTGATGTCCAACAAAATCATATGTTCATTGTTAGATTTTCTGGTCCCTGTTCGTGTACTTACAGGTAAATCTTAAAAGTTTTAGCAATATTGTTATACACTGTATTATGTGTCTGTTTCCTCTTCAGATAACGTTTGGGAATGATATAGGTCGGTTTGACCTAGAAGTAACCACATTTCAAATGGCTGTGTTGTTTGCATGGAATCAGAGGCCAAAGGACCGGATTTCTTACGAGAGTCTCAAGTTGGCCACTGAGTTACCAGACACAGAGCTTAGGAGGACACTCTGGGTTTGTTTTAATGTTTCTAGGCTCTGTGTTACTAGTAATTACATGTAATTCTCAGCTAATATACTTATCCGCATACAAAAGGCACATATGGCTGCCACCAAGACTCCCCAGTGTTGACATAGGACTCCCCAGTGGTGACATCAGGACTCCCCAGTGTTGACAATCTGCAGCAGCTTTTACAATTTCTCCCCCAATCTTTCTCACACAGTTGATGTTAGAGGTGGTAGTTCTACTCCAGTTTTCTTTCAGTCTTCTTTGGGGCCATTGCCATCATCTAGTGTTCATTTAATAGGGGACTGTTTTACATACATTTATGTCATAAATATACCGGTCTGGGTAATCTTGCAATCATTAAATGTGAGCTAAATTTCTTTTAACTTATTACGTGTAGTAAGGTACTATAAATATTCCCTATATATTTCATGTTAAAGGAACATGAATTTATTTATTGTTTACTTTGTGTTCAGTTAAGAGAATGTTTTGGTTAATAACTTTTTTATTGTTCTCTTGTTTAATAGTCCTTAATAGCCTTTCCAAAGATTAAGCGCCAGCTGTTACTATGTGAGCCTGATGCTAAGTCTGCCAAAGATTTTGATGATGCTACTCAGTTCTGGGTCAACCAAGAATTTGCACTCATGTAAGTCACAAAAACATCATAAGATTTCATTAAAGTATTTGTTAATGTACCATGGCATGCAGTTAGGGTGATTCTGTTTGGATGCTTCATTTTTTACAGAGACCGAAAAGTTTTGTAAAAGAGATCATTTGTATACATTTTGCTTATGCAATTGTATGAGGAAAAAAATAATATTTACTGGTACAGTCATTTTTAATGAGATGACCGGGGGTTTTTTCCAGTAAAAATGGGAAAGTTCAGAAGAGAGGCAAGATCAATCTAGTGGGCCGCTTGCAGCTGTCTACAGAGAAGAGCAAAGAGGAGGACAATGAAGGAATTATGCAGTTACGAATTCTAAGGGTCCAGGTGGGTCAAAGTTTCTCTAATGTTAGTGCGAGATAAATTGTCACCCTGCAATATTCAAGAAACAAGTACAGTGTACTGTAGATTCCTAATTAAATGCGAGGAATTAATATCCGCGTAGAATCGCGAGAACCACACTTTGCAGATTCTTAATTCTCGCCTTTATTTTTTTGAGAGATGTTAACTAATTGAAACAATAAAAAAAATTTGACTTTCACGATTTTATATTAATGTGATTTGATAAACAGCGGTGGAAACGCAGAATTAAGTACTCACATAAAATAAGGAATCTACCCTATGTATTTTAAAGAGGTCTCTGTCAGCTCCTTACATACATGCATACATTGTGAAGAATCATTTAAATGCATTGTCAGAAATATACCTACACAGTTTTAAATATTGATGGTACCAGTAATACATGTACATGTAAATGTAAAGATGGTGTCTGGTGGTTGACAATTTTTTGTCTCATTACAGGAAGCGATTGTCAAAATTATGAAGATGAGGAAGAGGATAACCAATGCAGCCTTGCAAACAGAACTTGTAGAAATATTGCGCAATATGTTCCTACCTTCCAAAAAACTAATCAAAGAGCAAATTGAGTGGCTCATAGAGCACAAATACATGAAGAGAGATGAGGAAAACATAAACATGTTCATTTACATGGCTTAAATTGTGATACAGTATTTAGGAATTCCAGAAAATGCAGAATTTATTGTGGAGCGCATGGTGGAACTACAATGCAGCAAAGCAGCACAATAGTTTGCTGTGTTTATGCTGCATTTATGCTGCTGTAGATGAAGTTTTTCAGAGAAAACAAGTGTCTTGTTTCTGATCATACAGCATGTGTTCCCTGGCACAGAGCAGTGATTTTATCCACCTCATTTTCATCAGTAGACATCTCTCCTCTCAATAAAAACAGTAACATGTATTTATATATAAGATCTGACAGTTACCATTTCTAACTTCGGGATTTAATTTTCAACATTCTGTATCTGTAGTTTATGAGTTTCCAGTGTACAATTTCATCTCTTCCATCAGATGTCTGTCTTTCTTTTCAGTCTTTGTACAATATTTTGGAGAATTTCTAATGGAATGTTATTATTATTGGAGATAATTCGTATGTGTAGAAATATTGTTCAGGGTGCAAGTCCAGTGGTGAGAATGATAGATGATTTTGCGCATGATTTTTTGAATACATTTTTAAGGATATTCTAGCAGTGGTCTACATGTATTTCCTGAGGGCTTTCATGAGTAGATTTATTACACGTTTTCATTGGACCTTTCTTACGGAAATAAATTTGATGACATACCTTTCGTACATGTTCATATACACATACATTTCGAATACAAATGAATGCTGGATCCTCAAAATGTTGAACATTTTTGTTATTTACAATGTACCGGTATTCCTTTTTGTTGATAAGTTTACATCTGTATTACATGTGTACTTTATCAACTGTCTTTTTTTTTTTAATTACTTAAAGGATATGGCGCTTTACATCTCAATAAAAATAACAGATAAATTTTACCTGAAGAGTCCAAGTACCCAACATGTCATTGATTTGTATACTGATTACCACAGAAAAATGTCTACAAAAATGTGTACAGGTTTATATGCTTAATTATGGATTTTTGTCTGCAAATCTGTCTTTTATAAAAACTTTACTAAGGTCAACCATGAAATAATGAAAGTAAAAATTCTCTTTAATTACTACACATAAATTCTTTCACATCATAGATAGATGATGCTTGTACATGTCTAAGTTCAAGCACAGTATACCAGCTGTTACTTTATACATCAGTGTACATTGTAAGTTCAAGAATATTGTTCTGTAACGTGTACACTGCAAGTTAATATTAGTTATTATTTGTGCTTGAAGGAAATATTGCATGATATACTGAGTGATATTTTAAAAGAGAATGTAAGAATTTGAATGCATGTGTATGTTAAGGTAAAAATGTGATGTGCAAAGCGAGTTTTTGTGTAATAAACTAAAAATTACATAAATGTACATACAGTGTCTGCATTTTCCTTTCAAGAGTGAAAAGTGAAATGCACGCTTCAATCTGAGAATGCTTTTAATTCGGTAGTCTTACCAAACTAATTAGCCATTATGATGTGGCTAAATCACATTGTCAGTACATGTACTACTTACTGCTGACTAAGATGAGGAAAGCAGAGCAGCAAGATAAAAGATATCAAACATTTCTAAAGAGTTTTAAAAAATCTTAAGAAATATCACAAGTAATATAGAAGACTTTATAAATTCAATGGCTCTATTTTTGTATTATGTGCATGTATGAAAGCATGCTCTGATTAATGTATGACCTTAAAATTAATCTACTAGATTCATGAACATGTATCATCACTCAACTCGCAACTCGATTCCCTCTGCACCGTCATGTGCTTGAGACGTCTACAAGGGATTTCCAGGGATATATTGCCAGCGTCTTGTTTGGATGATCTATGATATTGTAATCATCCCAGTTCTTTTCAATATTTTTTCATTTGAGATGGTGTTTGGCCAAAAGATCTTTAGGAAATGTACTGCCAACATTTTGAAATTGAATACATTACATGTATATACATGTATCTATCTTAAAAATACTTGATAAATCAAGAAAGAAAAGCACATAAAAGCAAATTCTTTGTGATTTTTTAATGAAATGATAAAATAGCAACTTTCATACAACCACTCTCTCAGCACAGACTCCATACATGAATTGCAATAAACAGATAGTGACAGAAACTTTGATACAATGTGACATGTCCATTCACTCTGTCATCAAGAGTTCATCTATTCCCCAGTCCTCGTAGCTTCCATCAGGAAGGAATCGGCGAATAATAATGGGGATTTTCCTGGCTCTACAACACAACAATAAATGATTAGTTTTGTTACTTCTGTTTGATTTGAACATACATGTATTTTATTGTATCTATACGACATACATGTACATATACAAATGGTTAGGACACAAGTTCTAACAACTTACGAGGTCTTCACCATTAAAATCGAAAAATTGTTTCTGTTTAAAATAAAACAAATTTACTGGTGGAGATACAAAGTATAAACTTATCAAAATACCAAACAACACCACACTAGATGCTGATCATTAATGTACAAAATATATCAAGTTGGGTTGCTGTGAACTTATGAATAATGAGAATCGATCAATCCTTTTGACTTCCTTGCCAATGATCATGAATTGAAAAATTCTGACATTTATTTCCAAAATTAGTTCTTATTTATTACCAGCTCATTAATCAGTGATTCATTTTGAAAATGGTCTTCATGGGTCCAGAGAACGGTCCCCTCTTAATCATAACTTTGAGTCAGAAGTGCAAAACAATAAGTCCATATTTTATTCCACAAAGAACATGAATATAAACCAAGCTATATTTATTTAAAATCAAATTCTAAATGTCCAAACTAAGAGACAGGCTTAGGACTGTCATTGGGACCCTTCCAAGTTTTCTGTTTCTTTATAACCACTATCGTTTATTTCACGTTCTGGATCAGCTTTTCTTTCAGCATGATTCTCCTTGTTTTTAATTTCAGATTAACTGCCACTTGTCTACTTTTTCATGAACTCTGGTTAATCTATCCTGGTTTGGGAGTAATTTAATCTTCTTTTTTTTTTGGTGGCATTGTGATCAACATCAATTTCCTCATCGTAATGTCATGAATCTTTGAATCTCATTTGTTAGAGCACTAAGTGTTGACCAATGAGATTTTGGCATTTGTAGTGTCTTTATTATCCAGAACATTAGGGGCGTCTAGTAGGTTTAGAAAGGAACAATGTTTTGGAATTTCTTAGCGGGAAAATGTATTTGTGTATTTATAAATCTATTGCGTCCTTTGGAATGTATATATAATGAAATCATGCGTCCTGAGCAATATTTGTGCATATTTTATGCAGAATGCATGTCAAAATGAATCACTGATTAATAATATCGATACTTGACAATTCATAAATCACTCTCCAAGTGAATAATTTCTATAACTTGTGGAACTTACTTGAGTTCTTTCATGGCAATCAGTAGTGGGTCAGTTTCTCCTTCTAATTCCACCATTACAGGTGCACACATACTATGGCACAAAATCAACATCATTTGAAAAGTTTTGAATATACAAAGAATAATGATTGTACTACATGTAAATGGAAGTGATACTAAATGGTGAAATAATGAGGGGAAAGAGGTAATTTAAATTGGAAGGAAAGTCAATAAAAATGCAGTAGAATTGAGATTAGGTGTCTTGAGCATTCTCTCAAATACCATAGATATAGCAAAAAGAGTTTGAAGCCCAAACCACTGTTTCTTTTTGTATTAATTTTAACATAATAATTGATAACTCAAAACCTTGGATAACACAACGTTTTGAACTTAATATATGAATATAACAAAGTTTGCAGTACTTTCATCAGGTGGGAGTAATTATCATATTGAGAAAACCTACGCAATCTGCAGTGCCCTTGTTCCTAAGACCCTTGCACGCTCATATTTGGTCATGTATGGAGTTGTGATTCGTTTCTGGGGCTCTACTGCTTTACTGGCTTGATCAGCTGGGAGAATGTCTATTGGGTCACCATCCTGTAAAGATTGTGCATGAATAAAGTATATATACTACTATATTGTTCCTAATCCGATCCGTATGAGAACCACCAACAAAGAGCTGCCAATGTTCAACATTATGAAATGGGTATCATTTTTTATAGTCTGTCCCAGGTTACTGCTTCCCTCACCTATTGACAAATTTTAACAAAAATACACATACCAATACCTTTCAAACAAGTACAATTGAAATCAATATAAGGAGAACAATCCAAGATTTCTTCATTGAGACTTCAGCTATTTTTACCCAGAAAAATTAACAAGAACCAAAAAAACCTGCTTTTTGAGGTTTATAATGGGAAATGTTTACATCTTTTCTCCATTCGGAATTACTCTGGACATCTCGTAAAATTTTTTAACGTTATAATCCGGGTACTTTTCATGTCTGCTGCAATGCAAAATCCCTGCAGACTTTCTATTTTTGGTTGTGTATTGAAACCTGAAGCAAAAGTCTGAAGATGGGGCGTTTCAAAACAGATAATCCAGACTTTTTTTTTCATTCTAGTGGGTAAAGGTAGTTTGGACACAAAGGTATTTATGAGTATTGAAATATTAAGCAAAAAGTGGCAGAAGCAGAAATTTGGGACAGAGTATAGTACTTACATCATTGACAACGGTTTTTAAATATTAACATGGATTATTATTAGAGATGAACAAAATTTTCTATGAAAATATTAATACACATGTATTATGTAATATTTAAATCAAGAATATCAACTGACATCTTGTGTTTCCACTGCTTCATCAAGAGGTTCGTCATCATCATCAATATCATCATCAAAGCTGAAACAGAGAGAAATGTCCTCTCATAATGATAGCAAAAATAAACTCAGACTGTTCATAAAATATACTACCATTTTCATCACAGGATTCTAGAATAATTAACAAATATGATCTAAAATTTTTGTTATGAGAAAAAAAATGTATTGTCAATGAATATGCCAGTTATTGCGTGAATACTAAACAACTGTCAACGATGTTGATATTTTTTCAAGAAATGTATAAGATATTACAAAAAAATTATTAAAAAGCTTAACATTTACTCGGTTTTGAATTTCAACAATTCTATAAAGAAAACAAATGTGTGCTTTTATAAGCATTTTCGTGTAAAAATTAACTTCAAGACAACTTCAATTTTACGACCAACGTATATTTAATTAAAACCCCTATTAAATGATATTTCTGTTCATTATATTGATTGAATCGGAGATAAATTGCACTTACTTGTCGACATCGTGTTCATCGTCCGCCATGATAGACGCAATATTTGTCTGTGTCAGACAGGTGCTTGTGAAAAGTAAAATGCTTATCAAGCATGAATATATTTCCGGGTTTTTACGCGAAGAAAAAAAGAAGAGAATTTATGTTTTAAAAAATACACCCATTCAAAGAACCCTATTTTTGATATAGATAATTATATTTTATTAGAACCAATGAAAAAAATCAAACTTCAAAAAGGGTTATGATAAAAATTCCATTCCAACGAGAAATATAAAAGATATTCAATCAGAAAACAAAGACCAAGAATGCTTCAAAAAAGCGCTCACATTTCAATTAAAATAGGAGCAAAACGTCCCGTTACCAAACAGAGGCGGATCCAGCAAAATGGAAAATGGGGTGGGTCCCATCGATGAATATCAATACGTGTACCCACCAAATTGACGATTGAAAAATTCCAAAAAAAAAATTTAAAAAAAAATTAAAAAAATTAAGTACCCACACGATTTAATGAACTCTAAGTTCGTAAATGTTTGGTCACAAATAGAACACACATCACAAATTCTTATCCAAAGAGGATACATCTTCACGCATCTTGCACCAAGAATGGCCACAGTCTCTAATATTAATGTTAATATAAATAATGTTGATTTTAAATAAAGAGCCATAGCCGAGTGGCCAGCAATGAAATAGACAGGTCTATGTCACATTGCTGTTTGACACAACTACACAAAGTCCAAGCTCCTGTTAAAATGGTTCTAAACAGGCTTACGTCACATTGCTGTTTGACACAACTATAGTATACCCGAAGTTCAAGCTCCTGTTATATGGTTCTATTTAACCACGACATCTTTTTTCTTTTTTTGCCATCTTCGTACGCTTGCAGAACCAGTAAGCAGCTGACATCAAGCTGTAAACAGTGACGGTTGTCCGACGGTATTGATGGAATTCTCTAAGAGCTTACTGCCAGATGTCATCTACTGACCATGCGCGGATCCAGAAAATTTTTCCAGGGGGGTCCGAAGGATAATTGTGTTTGCCGGGGGGGGGGGGGGGGGAGGGTCCGAGGCATATTTGCGATAATTTTACTATGTTAATTTAATAAATTTTCATTTTCCAGGGGGGGGGGGTCGGGATCCCCCCGCCCCCCCCCCCCTAGATCCGCGCATGCTGACTGTAAATGTTAATTACAGCTGTCAACTGCCTATTCCTTCTTTTTGATGGATGTGCAAGCTTAAGGTTCTCCGATCCTCAGCCTCAAAGAATTTTTTTTAATGATATTTTTCTTTCAACCTTTATAAATGAAATCAAATGAAATTTTTAGATGGTGTCCATGCATTTTACAAAGTTATTGCAAATTTGCCTACGATGGATATAATAGAATAAAGAAACAAGTTCAGCTTAAAAAAAGTCCTGTTGCATGGGTGGCTAGAACTCTTTACCATCATGTATATGAGTGGGAGTGCTCCGTGGATCCACTACGCTAAGCATGTAGTTGGTGACTATAATGGTTATACTAGCAGTAGAATACTAATTAAAATTGTCTGTATGAAAGTCAGATTTATGGTACGAATATTAAAAGAAATCCGGATAATTTAGAGTTATCGAACATTGCTGAGGATCGGAGATCGTTAAAAAGATGTCAAAATCAAAAATATATTTATTTAAATATTACAGTAATTTTATTTAAACAATAAAATGCTTTCTTTGGTGATTCATTCAAGATATGAAGATAACCCGCGTTAAATTGTTTCTGCAATGATCGCAACCTTCATAACACGCATGAATCATCACAGAAAGCATTTTATTTATTTTGATTGTAAGAAGTAAGTAAAATTCACTAAATTACTGATAACGTACATCAGTACATTAGCTAAAAGAAACAGCCTCACGCCAAACTGTCTCCTATGGGAATTTGAGTCTGACATCATCATGATTATTTGATTTTTCTTAGGTCGCTGTAGGTTTCGACCAATCGACAAATGGGGCGTGTAGATTTCAGTCCTGTCAGATTCTTGTCAGTTTCAGTCGCTGAAGGTTTCGACCAGTAGATAAACGGGGCATGTTAGATTTCAGTCATCTCTGTTCTTATATAGCTATATTTTCATCTATACTGATCGAGTATGATTCCCTCTATTTCTTACGGAAACCAGACTGAAAAGTACACGCCCCGTTTATCGATTGGTCGAAATCTACAGCGGCTGAAACTGACAGGACTGAAATGCACACGCCCCGTGTATCGAATGGTCGAAAGCTACAGAGACCTAAGAAAAATCACGGACTGCACGAAATAATAATGATGATGTCAGACTCAAAGTCTAATAGGAGGCGATTTGGCTGTTTCTTTTAGCTAACATACTGATGTACATTAACAATAATTTAGTGAATTTTACTAACTTTTTATAATCAATTTATTAATTAGTTAAAAGAAAAATGTAAATATAAACAATAAAATGCTTTCTTCGATGATTCATGCGGGTTATGATGGTAGCGACATTGCAGAAAAAAAATTACATAACCCGCGTTATGCATTTTTTCTGCAATGTCGCCATCTTCATATCCCGCATGAATCACCAAAAGAAAGAATTTTTATCTTTTAATGAATTAACTATAAGTTTCCGTGAGAGATTGAGGGAATCATACTCGGTAGATGTAAATATTTGTTCCGAATCCGCAACTTCTCAAACGATAGTGGATTGAAATCATCTTGTAATTAGAACGAGCCAACTTAACCGAAACAGTCTTCACTCCCCGTAACCTTTACTCATCAAATGATATGCATGTTGAAACTATCTACATTTTGCACTCCACTCGCCAACTACATAAATATACTATAGTATTTTACATTCTTGGCATTAAGCAGACAGCATGTTGTAAACGAATGCCATAAGTTTTGGATTTTTCCTGTATATTTCAGAAGTAAGAGCACTACACATAAGGTAGTCCAAAAAACTTTTTGAGTGGCGGGTTCTATGCCTCCAAAACTGCTGAAATTTTGTTTTTCTCCATGTTACAATATTAAAATATACTATAATTGAAATTTTGCTTATTTTTAAGATGTTATAAAGCAAAAAATTGAAATAAAATTACCAAAAGTTAGTAAAGTTATTTTTTTTTTGTTAACAATCAAACCATTGTGCCATCTCCTTTGTTCTTTATCCCCCCCCCCCCCAAAAAAAAAAAAATCAGTTCCGAGAATGGTACGTTTCAGTGAGTTGCCATATAACCATATATCTAGTATTTCTAGTAACCTATTAAAACGATAAGTTTACATGTAAACAATCTTTCCGATTCAGCACACAATGGTCTTGTTATGCAGGTGTCAACTTATTTTCTTTGTCACTTTCGTCAGATTTTAAATCAACAATGAAAGGACTCTTTGAAGAAGCAAAACTAAACCGGATACAAATTTTTTCAATTTTAATATATTTTTGCTTTTATGTACATACTTCTGCATTGGAAATCTATGATCTGCACAAAATAACATTTGATTTGACAAATGAAGATAAAATATTATTTCCCCTGGTATAAAAAAACACTACTGCCTAGAGTTGCATATGATATATCCTACCAGTTGTTTTAAAACAATGGCCGTCTGACCCTCTAGATGGGCGTAAACCAGTAAAAGTTAAATAAATAAACCCCTCTAGAGGCCCCCAACACTGGGCATGATATACAAAAATATGTATGTACAGTAAAATTTGATTGTAATGTACAGCACTATTACAAGGAACGCTCAACTCAAAACCATTCAACATAAATAGATGCTGTGAATGCATGAATATCAAATTCTTCTGTTGCATCCTTTACAAGAAGGAGAGAGTTAGTTAAGCCCGATACAAACACCTTGGTGTGCAGTACATGATATAACAAGTGCAGACAGATAAAATAGTTCATTTTGGGAAATATCAATGCAAATTAAAACAATTAAAAAAAAGAAAAGAACTAAAAATATTTGACAATTAATTCTTTCAATATTTTACCATTCCAACTCAGTCCCAAATAAAGCCTTTCAAACAAAAAGTGCAGAGCATCATCTATCCATCGCAGGGGAGCGATAAAACAAAAAATGCCGGAATACAACTATGGCACATTCTATTTGGTCCATTTTTCTTGTCCTGGGGGGGAAGGGATAGAAACAGTAGAATAACAATGTTGAGGAGCATCAGCTAAGCTGGTGGTTCAATTTAATCGTTTATGAATAGCAATACCACAAAGTCTGACATCAGTACATCTCTCCAATTTGTCCACATACACTCGGAGTATGAACACACTGGTTTACATGTTTGTTTGTTTGTTTTCTACAGAGTATATCACACATTGCTATTTTCAGAGACTGTCTCATCAGTTGTGAATCATACATATACATGAAATTTGTGACCCGATATCTCATTTTCTATCGATATTAACAACCCAACTTCCACATGCTTAGCAATTCAAGGTGCAACTTTAGATTTTACAGAGTGAAAACTAATAAAATGTCACATGAATACAATACAAAAACAAATCATTCAACTCGGCAAAACTAAAGGTGTTCATAAATATGAAACGACAAAGATTATGCTGAGAGGAGCCAGCGATGTTTAAGAGTATATTTGTAACACATGAGCTTTCTGTTATAGAGCTATGGAAAGCACCAACCTGTTTAAACAGTAATTATTGGTAAGAAGTTGTAGTGGTAATACCGGACCCAGCTTATGACTGCAAAGTGATTCAATTTAAAACTTAATGTTAAAAAAAAAATAGAAATAAGATATTCATGCAGACAAAACCGAGAGTAATTTCAAGTTACACATATATGTTGGAATACTAGTACCCCCCCCCCTCCACCCCCCTTTCCCCATAAATGTATTTAAAAATAATCCTGCAGGGGACAACTTATGATGTGTCTTCTGCAGACGAGGTTGATATATAGCGACAGTCAACAACTGGGTCCTGTACCATCAGGAGACCAGTAACATTTATCACAGAATATTAATCAGGGACCAGTAATTCTTACATCACAGGTCTACAGTCCACGGCAGACTTTTGGCAGACTATCTACAAAGGAATACATCTTTACACACAAAAAAAAAATCATCTATGTACAACCAGCATTGTCTACTGCAATACTGCAGAATCCATTGCATTTCATCATTATTGAATTTTTGTCTTACAACTATACAACATATAGAAAACAAAGTTGGCTTATAGTTTCTTCTTGCTAAAAATTAGAATGACCTTTATCAGCAAAAATACTGTTTTTGTGTCCCTCAACATAAATAATAAAACCTCTCAGAAATAATCGTCGATATAAATTCTCATACAATGTAAGTTCTCTGCCACAATCATTCACATCCATGCGCTGACCATGCTGTGTAAGGCTGTATAAAAACGCTGCCCTGGGGACTCGCTCACACAGTACTAGAATAATTAAAATCCAATCTAACACAAGTGTTCTAGATCAAACTGGTCCGTTTTGCAGGGTTGGAGGTGATGAACTTGGTACGGTGTCTTTTTTTTCTGGTGTGTCTTTGGCTTGAGCTCTGCAAAAAAATAGTACAATGTATGCCAGCTTTATTCTCAAAGGCAAGACAAATTTCATGAAAACATGAATGTATTTTAGTCAACATGCTTGTAACAAATTTGATTCAATTTTTTATGAAATTGATTTCCCTTAACAACAAATTCAATTTCATTACCTTAATTGTAAAATGAACTACATTATTAAACTTATCAGATTTAACAAACCATGTCTACAATAAATCATATTCGCTTGTTCATGATGCGTTGTTATTACCAGGTAATATTATTGACCATACATATAATTGGATATTTCTGCAATTCTCTATCAACATAAGTTTGGTTGCACTCAATGCTCTCCCTGTTATCTATTCTTTGTACACAAGCTCTGATTTTGTTTTGCCCCTCCCAGTAGATTATGAACCCTTACACATTTTCGGAGGATGGATTCTGTGTGACGTTGGATGGCTCTGGAATAGGACCGTTGGTCTCTGGGGATTTGTCCCCAGATCCCTGAAGATGACCCGGTGATTTCATCAGACCAGCACTGGTCAGGAAACTGAAGAAAACAACAAGTCTTAATCATTATCCTTTGCTATTTTATCGTAAAGAAAATATGTCCTTTTTAATGCTCTCTATCTCAGAGAAAAAAGATCAAAATATAAAAGAATGAAGTATTAAATTGCAAATAACATATATTTTTTTTTCGTATGGATTAGTTAAACAGAAAGTTTAATATCTGAAAAAAAACCTCAACATTTTATTATTTGTATAAAAAGTGATGAGACAGCATCAGTATTTGGCGATGAACATATGTGGATACTATAAATGCACACTAGAATTTAGATCTTTATAGATAGCATTAAATATATAGCATGTAAATTGAGTTCACAATTATACTGTGGGGTATATGAATGCCACAACACCTAAGGACAGGGTTCTCCAATCTTACTCCCACTGTGTACAAGCACCGCAGTAAACATTTTTGTTGCCTTGATGAAATATTTATTGCCACAGTTAAATTTCTCTACACCATAGTAAAATTTATATACACCACAGTAAAATTTTCTGCAAATAAAAGCAAATTAAGTGCTTGAAAGATAGATTTCCAAAAATGCATAGAACCACAGAAAATTTAAAACCAAGGAGAACCCTATTAAGGATTTGACATATTTCTAAACTAGTTCACATCAATCAATTATATCATCAAAGAGCATTATACGCTAGATTGTTCTTTATTCCCCACTGTACATATATGTACATGTCAATAAGTATAAAGCTTTTACAGAGATATAAAACCAGTTTCCTCCTATTCTCTACAACTGAAATAAAATTTATTCTCTTTCCATTTAAATACTATGGAACATTGGTCATTTCCTGAGGCTAGTTTTACTGTAAAGTCCCAAATTAATAGTTCTGTAACACTGTGATTCTGCTTATTGAGAATAATTCAAGTTTATTTTGTTTCCTATAATTAACAGACATAAATTCAGCTCAAGAGATCACCAATAAAAATTCACAAATTGAATGATATCAGAGTAACTTCAAATTTCTTAAGATTTATTTGTTTTAAAAAGGAATAGGAGAAATTTGTCTCTAAAAGCATGGCTAGTAAAGCTATAGAATAAAATAAAAAGAAATGTCTGAGAACTTAACAATCATCAAAAATTTCTGCACATGATTTAAACTGTTCCAAAGAAAATGAAATTGTTGTAAAGTTCTAAGACAACCATGGAATTCTTGATGAGAGTGTATATAAACACACATATATATGTTTGATCATATACCGCAAACCATTCCCCAAAAATCTCACTGCAGAACTATAGCACTTTGAGAAAAATTCAGGATGACACATCAAAGAGCCCATCTTCAGTACGTGTAAAACTTGAAATTTATAGCCCACAAAAAACATGCCAAAAGCAAGTGACAACATCAGAAGAAGGGTGTCCCAAGAATTTATTTTTGAGAGATGTGTAGGAGATTAGGGAAATATTTAAAAAAAAAAAAAAAACAAGCACTAGCTTTTGTGCACAATAAGTTGCAAGTTTCTTGCATGTACTGACATGAAGCTGAAGTCTGTCAACCAAAAACAAAATGTTCCCATAAAGCTAGTTCTGCAGGGTTTTTTTTAAATCAAGAATTCCAAAACTGCGAAAAATACATAACAGCAAGGTACCATATGGCCCATTGCACAACAAAGGAACTCACTCAAAGTTTTCACTAAGGGAGTCTTCAGTCCTAGTTAATGCAAACCACAAAAATGAAAATTTTATCATAAACATAACAATTGCCAAGCTATACTTCTACAAATATGTATATCTCCATTCAGTCAAATTCTTTGTATGTCGTCCTCAAAATGTCAGTCATTTTATAAATCAGAGACATGACACTGCATCTAGACAATGATAAACACGCACAATTATCACATTCATCAGATAACTACCTTTCTGCAGGTCCATCCACTGAACTGTCAGAGGAAGATAAGACTCCTTGGTCTGTAATGGGTGCTGGGTCAACAGAAGAGGAGGGGGCAGCATCCACGGAGCTCCCCTCATCCTCCAATCCAGAGGGCTGTGCCGGGGAGGTGTACCCAGAGGGGGAGGGGGATATACTAGGGGGCGAGGAACGAATTGCTTGGGTGGAAGATGAGGGTTCTTCAGGCTTTTCTGGACTGTAAATAAAAATGGCAAACCAACATTACACATCAATAAAAATTCTTTTCACTTAAAGTGATTCCTTGCATAAGATGCATGTAATTCAAGTTTACACATGACTCTAAATCAAGAAAGTAGAGATGTAACTGGTAAATGTACATTTGCCAAATTCATTTGGAGTAGTTTCACTGCACAAGATACATGTAATTTTAACTATAATCTTAGCTTAATCAAGAACAGTTATCAAAGGTGAATGTCCACATTGCAGTACCTGGCCTTTTGTTCTGGTGATGAGTTTGATACCCTGGGGGATTGGGGTGGGGATGAGGAGGAGACATCATCTGATGTGGAGGACACTTCCTCCTCCTGGACCATGCTGTCCCTCTCTGTCAGGTCCTCAGCCCTCAGCTCCTCAGTGCTGGATTCAACCTGGGAGCCCAAATCTGCAGGCGCACTACGTGCTACTGCAAGGGAAAGAATCATAACTGAACTCAGAAATTCTGATCAAAACAGAGACTCTTTTATCAGAGGTCAGTTAAGTAGAGTAAAACCATATTAAATTCTCAAACAGACATTATGATTTATATGATTTCTATAATCAAGTACAGAAAAAAAACTTGTAAATCCAACCGTTTGAATAACAAAATCAAGTAACATACAGAATACTTACAATAAGCAGAGGGTCTAGAATTGACATCATTGGTATCCATAGCTACAGGAGAGCTACTCCTCGGCCCTGGATCAGTGCTGTAAACAAAACCATATCTCAACATTAATTTCATTGCTACTATGTGAATAAGGCAGTCCTCTCACGCTCATTCAACTTTCTGCTCTATGTGGAAGTTGCAAGGTTTTACACTTGACTTTCCATTTGAATATGCAATAGTTTACATTTCCAGCTTAAGAGAGGGGGTTTCTTCCCATGTATTGATTCAATATTCCTACAAAAAACAAAATGCTTATTAAACTTTCTTACCTTGACAAATCTTTGATATCATTAAAGTCTGCCCAGTTGTCCTTGGCTTCCTCGTCCTGTGGGATCTTGTTGCTGAAGTTGGCCCATTTCTCCGTTTTCTCGCTCGATGATGAAGCTTCAGCGGAGGTAGAAGACTGACTCCAAGGTGAGGTATCCATAGCAACAGGCACAGATTCTGTTGCAACATCATCAAAATTTGCCCAATCTAGTGGAAGAAAATTTTTACCGGTATCTTAAAGACAAATTTCTCTCCTATGATGACACAGATTATACACCTTGCAGAGGTAGACATATACACTGTACATGTAAATTTTTTTAAAAAATTCATTAGCATGTGTCTTACTTTCACTATGATCAACATCCATTTTTTCGTTTGGTTGTGAGACAATTTTCCGAGGGGAGTCCAACTCCTCTTCACTATCAGTGCTGTCACTGTCATCCCTTGTTTCTGGTAACCGACTGAAAACACAATTATTGTTAAGACAAAGCTTTAACAAAACAGCAATAAGACTGAACATTACCTATTACCTACAACCAAACACAAATCAGATACTGGGTAAATTGTACTGTGGTTTCATCAATATTTGTTGAAATCCAATGCTCCTAAATTTCGCTGTGTTCATACACAAAATTGAATGTTCAGTGGAGTCCAATATCTAATAATATATTGTACTTATAGGATCACTGGCAACAAATTTTTGCATTTTTACTTAATCTATGAAATTTAATCTCATGAATATTAATGAAACCACAGTATATGCATAGATCATAATATGAGGACAGCGACAGTTTCTATTCACTTACGCGGCTCGGTTATGCTGTTGAGCATTTGGCGAGAAAGTGATTTCTTTTTCCTCCCAGATATCCTCGTCACTGTCATTGTCATCGAACTGCTGTATTCGCTCATTACAAGCCTGCTCAAACATTGAAGCTGCACTCTACAAAATTATAATACAAGCAATTAATGTTATGACTAGTTTATTCTGACTAGATGCTTTACAAATCTGAAAAGTTCCTTATTTTGATTTTTTTTTGGTTTCAATTTTGTATAGTTATGCCAAGCCTTTCAAATCTCAACTTACATTATCATCTCCAGTCTGTACATTGAAATCTATACTGGAAATGCGATCCCCAAATGGTGAACTGAAAAATTGTTTCAACTTGTTCATATCTCTTCAATCTTTGTAAATATAAATTCCACATTTCTAATACATCTTTGTACATGTATTGGGTTTTAGTTACAGTCATAAACTCATTAAACTGTATAATGTCAATGCATGCTAATAAACAAAGGTGGTTTCAACACAATCATTAAATACTATGTATCAATCACACACAAGAAAAAACATGCATTCCAACATAATTCCCACAACATATAAATAGAATAAATAATTTTGACAGTAAGTTAACAATTCTGATTTAAATTGCTAACGCCAATTGCAATCAAATGTACAGTCAGGGATGTGATTTGCATAGGAAGAAAAAGGAAATCAAATCACTCTGAGGGCTGCACTGATCTCAATGACCCTTTTGACTTTCAAATATACTTTTCTGTGGAAAAATCACATCCCTGACAATGAATGGCTGAAATAGCATTTAAACATATATCTGGGATAACACAATACAACGTCAACACAAAAATATTATTTCTAATGGTCACTTACAACCACATTCATCATCAACTCAACAAACAGTACCAGGTAATTGTACAATGATGTACACTGGATATCTGGAAGACGGACAACACAAAAAGCAGCCATACTTACTCGGCTTTCTCTTCCTGCTCCTGAAATTCCTCTTCGTTAAAACCAAACTGGTCAATGAAGTTTGAGGTCATCTGTTGCAGCTGGTAATCAGAGAAGGCCTAATGAATAAACCAGGCAATCATGTTCAATCCTGCCTTCTTAAGGACTAAGGATTGATTTTAGAAGAGACTTGATAAGCAAGATTAGGCAATCAGAAATAATTTTTCAAGAGACTAAGAAAGGACTCCAACTAGAACTTAATTTTTTAATCAAGCAATACTGTTTCATACAGCCTTCTTGTTTCTAGTTAACTACTTAATAGTTCAATTTGTCCAAAGCTTTAAAATTTAAATCTGGCAATCCTTTTTATGCAGTCTTTTTGAGATCTAAGGATTGATCAAATCTAGGTCATAAAATAGATCATATCTGACCCTTCTTTCATAAAAAGATTGAGTTTCACATAGACTAGGACTTTGTGTTTGTCCTTTAACAAGATGAAAGATGAATTTACACCAATAACCATGGACCTTCTTTAACTGAATACACAAAGAAGAAGAGAGATGACAGACTTGTAAACTATTCATGTTATAATCAACTCAAGTATACAAAGCTGTGATTTATACGATCATAATCTACATTTTAAGATTTTTGTCATGCTACTGTATATACATATGTACATATATAATGGATCAATGATGAAAATGAGCACAATGATCAATTTTTTATCCATAATTTTACCATAATAATGAACAACAAATTAAACTCAATTTTCATGTTTTCTGAAAAATATCTTTTTCTTGTACTTGAAATTTTCAATGTCTTTATTTATTGTTTTACCTTTAATATCAATGATTTTTTTAAACTAAATTTTGACAAGAGAAATGTCACTGACCTGTTGCATGGCGGCATCCTGAGGGAATGGAATGTCTCTAAAATCACTCTCTTCATCGTCACTACTGGACGTCAGTGGTCGACCTCGCATCTACCACAAAACAAAATCAGAAGTTAACCCGAGTACAATTTAAAGTTAACCTGTAAGTAAGGTAAAAGCAGATATATTTTTGGAGATTTTGTTAACATTTATCATGTTTATCATTTAATTTATCCCCCAATAAAAAATTTTATAAGGTCAGATTGCAAATCAAAAAAATTTATCCACAACAAAATTTTGGTTTAAATAGTGTCTAGAACTTTCTTTATAGTGGGATGAAAAGAAAATATTGGTTGTACAAAGCAACAGACATAACCATTAAAATAGTGTAAACATTTATGTATATTTTCATAAGATATAAATGATACTTAAATACTGATGGATATCTACAATGTAAGATAGGAAAATCGGTTTTATTTTTTTTACCGATTCCACAGTATTCCTCTTGTTGACTTCCAACAGAGCACCAGCCACAAAACTATCCCACCTCTCCCTCACTTCTTCTGGTAGTTCTGCAAAACACAAGTTTAATAAAATTTTTAAAAACTTTCTAAAAATTACACAATTCTTATGACTGCATACTGAATATCAACCCATTAGATGGTACACAAGACTGATTACCTGCAAATTGATCTTTCACTAATTCTGAATTCTCTCCCTTTTCCATCACAGCTACAATGTCATTTGCCATTTTTGTAAGATGCCCCATGTAGCCTTTTCTCCGACCCCTTTCTTGACTCCTATAGATGTAGAAGATATAGGAAATAATATACTTGCACTGAATTTCCTGGTGTTTGATATAATTAGAAGCCGGATTTTATTCAAGTTTTGTACATACATGTATATTAAGAAACTGTCACCCTACACTTAAATTCATGCCACTAAGGGTGACTTTTCACACATCATCAAAACTTGTTTTGGTTCTATCGACATTTGTTCCTACTATATGAACTGAGATAGAACCCATGAGATTGTACTAATTTAGAGCATAATTCAAGGACAAAAGGCAATCAAAACTCACTGTTGCTGGTCGTTCTCTTCCCAGACTTCCATAATTCTTTGTAATAAATTGCAATCAGTAAATAACTGAAAAAAGAATGAAAATCACATTACACAATACCAACTCAGAGCAAATCCATGCATGATGTACTTCTTCTCATGACTTATATAAATCAAATGCTAAAAATTACCTGTGCTAATAATAGATGCTCTTTCTTGCCATCCACTTCCACCGGAGAATTGTACAGAATAGTGTTCACACACTGACTAACATGGGTATGTAAAAAGTTATTCCAAACATAATGAAAACATAAATCCTGAAAGAAACAAAAAGTTGAAAGTTAATGATCATGATGTCCATGTAAAGGAAAAAAAGACACTTGCAATTAAGTTATATTAAGCTAAGCCAGTCAAAGATAAAAAAAATCTTGCTGTATTCATTGAAAATATTCTTTTCTTAGTCTTTTATGTCACCATGCAAATTACTTTTAATAATACAAGTCTGTTGACAAAAACTTCTGTTTTCATACAAATCTAATGCCCTCTTCAAATCCAGTCAGATTTCAGCAAACAGTTTTATCTTTTCCGATAATCACCATTAATCATAACAAAGTTAAAAGCATCTACACACTGTACTTACAAGTAAAACTTTAATTGTTCCTAAATTTGCTAACTCTACATTAACAGTGTGGGTATTTGTTAAAACCAGAGCAGCAATAAGTCGGACTGTCTGGAGACGTGTATTGCCAAGGGGTGGATCCAAACATCCAATGGTGGTAGGCATCGTTTCAAACCGTTGCTGTAAAGAATCATCTGATGTTAAAACAATGATATCATCACCACAATTTTTTCATGGAATCAGATATTGCAGCATTTTTATAAACACATACGGTCCATGAATCCTAATGCATATAAAAACACAATTTATACATGAAAATTATGCAATACGTGAAATTCATCAACTCAAAGAATTATGTTCTCTAGTTCTGTAAATATAGACAACATTTAAGTAGAATTTAAAGGATACTACAGTTTATGCATTAATTACAAATATTACCTCTCAGGGATAATCTAATAGAATACGTTTATCAGCTTAATAAATGATTTGATAGTTTGCATTCTTTGATCATCATGCTCCTACATGCTTATACAGGCAAAAAGTATAAAACAGTCTTTGCTTAACAAACCTTGGGGGGTTCAACCAGAAGACTGTGGAAGTCTTTGAGTCTGGGGGTAATGGCCAGTAGAACATTGGTGACCCCCTGGGCGAGGCGATCAGTGTCCAGTGACGTGATCTGATCGGTTGAACCCTCTGGTCTGTAAAATGAAGCAGAATAATTACTCTAACCAGTTAGAATTACAGTAAAACACGGTTATAACGAACACTCTTATAATGAATTGACGCTTACAGCGAAGTGATTTTCAGTCCCCGTGACTATATTACCGGTTGTAAACTTGATGGATATAACGAATTATGCTTATACCGAAGCAAAATCGCCCGTCCCTGGCGCTTCATTATAACTGTGTTTTACTGTACTTGCTTTGTCTACAGTCATTTTGAAGTTGACATTCAAATTCTACTAAAATAAAATTACTGGCTTTGTCTTAGGTTATTTTTAAGTTAACTTTCCAATTCAAAAGAAAAACTGTGACAATTTACCATATTTCTCTAAAAACATGATGACCTTGCTTCCATAATAAGAATTTCCAACTCATACAATACTTACCCTTGTTTTCTAAATTCTAGAAGAGTTTGTATCACAGATAATCCATTAACTATGACAGATTCATTCTTGCCAGTGTCCAACATATTGGTCAAGAGATCAGCGACATTGTCCTCTCTGAAACAAATTCAGATTCACAACAAATTAGTCATTTTCCTTTTTTTTGGTTCTTGATGACTCCTTATACTACATTACATCAATCAACTTCTTTCAGCTTTTATCTTTCCTTTTGTTAAAGACAAAGAAAATAGAATAAGTGATGGGGAGTGAGGTTGTTTGATAGCACAGCATAAACCAATTTGAGGAGTTAAAGGACTTACATGTATGTTTTACAATTTTCAGCAGGGGTGTGTTTATCAATAAATCAGTCTGATTAGGACTTACTGCTCTATAAAGTTCAGATGGGTGGGGTAAGGTGGGGTGGGTCTTTATTGATTACAATGCATAAATTAGTTTGAAGAAGTGATAAGGACTAAACTGTTCTGTAATATTCAGAAGGGTGGGGTGAGGTGGGGTGGGCATGTTGATATTGATATATTTTCAATCACTACAATCAGTTTGAGGAGTTGACGAGGACTTACTGTTCTACTGTGTTGAGGAGCGGGTCTGTTTCTCCTCGGTCCTGTAACTGTGACAGCTGTTCTCGACCGAGCCGTACAATATCACACAGGGACTGAGCCGCGTTACAGTGAACCTAGCCAAAACATAATATAAAACATCACAGCACTTGTCTCTGGTGATACAAATCAAAGCCGTCAAATAGAGGAAGAGGAAGCTGTTACAGAATATGAATGCCTTTATCTAAAGTGAGTCAATGTAAAAAAAAATTGAATTATGAGATATGACAAGAGTTTGTGTAAGGTTGGTCGAAGGTCATGTGAATAACATCTGTAACATTTTGATGTGAACTCGGAAATGATTGAATTACACTGTCAATGCTTCAGACCACCATGGTTTCAACTGAATAACACTTTGTGGGGGAGGAAGACACATGACAAGAGAACATCATCTACCTGTGTCGTTGCATATGAAATCTAATGACTTGTCAAAGAAAGCATCTTTAACTTTAATGAACCAGACATTTGACAGAATGTGGATGAATTCAACACACAGACATATTATTTTTTTTTAATCAGAAACATTACCACTACCAGATATTACAATATTGTAAGCAAGAGAAAAGTTACAAAAGAATGGTATAGAAAAAGGAACACTATTGAGTTAATTTTACTACTTACATCTTCATCTTGTGTGGGCACTAAACATGCAATCAGTTTTTCAACAATCTGTTTTTCATTCAACCACTGTAGAAAAGAAAGTAAGAATGAATCAAATTTAGGACAAATTTTTTTTTCTGAGAAAATTCTTCATAAATTCAGTAATGCTTGACTGTACCATCAAACCAATCTTCCAAGAATTGAATAAGATGTCAATGTCAAATTTTACACAACTGAACATCAAAACTGGAGTTATCACAAATTCTGGAAACTTTAATAAAAGGTAAATAGTGCTTTACAAAGGCAGTTTCAATAAAAATTGAAATTTGCAGGTTTATAATTATTAACAAATGTTCAAATTAACTTTAAGTGAATTGCTATGTGATGTCATTAACTATTTCAATGATTTGAATCGGCATATATACATGTATTTAATTAAAAAATTCAACAGGAAATATAAACACAATATATAAAAGTAAATCAAACAGAACTTTATTAAACAAATTTAATTAAAAAATAAAATCAGATGATGTAAATACTAGCCAAAAAGGTGGTTTTGTAAAAGTCAGCAATGCTTTTCTAAATGCAGAGGAATTATTTCAGACTGTAGCTTTAATTGGCTTTTTAATCTAAATCTGTTTTATTGACCAATATTTAAAATGGACACAATATTCTGCAAGTAAAAAGGGGGAAATTCTTGGTTTCCCAAGTTCTTATCATTTGATACTTTTGTTTCTTTTATCACTATGAAATATTGCTGCAGTAGATTATGAGTTTTGATTAACAAGTAGTAATGATTATGTAGTGTAATGCAACTGTTTTTATGTCAACATGTTTGGGAGCTCCTGTAATTAATACTTCACATCTGAATGTCTTAATGAGAAATAATTTTTTTTTATCAAACTTTGACAAACTGCAATTTTTTATACAATCTGTATTTGCATACAGGAATCTCTATCATCAAAAAGTATGTGCTTCAAACTTAATTATATTCTTGTTAGAGGTTGCATATTGTTCTGATGGGCAGACTGCTTAAATTAACTGTTGTTTTGAGATATTTGTAATTGTTTTCCTCAATTCCCTATAATAAATAGTAATCATTTACTTTCAAAGAAAGATTTTATTAACTTTATAAATATAACCAACCAGGTCCTACCTTGAATAAAAGAATTTGGTTTCATCAACTGAGTGTTTCAGTTTTGATATTTGAAATAGGCTAGTACATACAGTCACCTTAAATACATTGTAATAGAACTGTCCATTAGTTACCTCAAACAACTGACCATGTTGGGAATATATTGGAGTAAGATTAAGAGATGTAATACATTCATAATTAAATCAGCTTTTAAAAATATTTTCATGGTTAAAATGTTACATTCATGACACATAACATTTTCTAAATATTTCATCATCTCACATGACTTAACAACTATTGAATAAAAGACTTTTTTTATGATTCATAAAAACTAGCATTCCTATCATGTCGAAAAACTTATCTTTAATGACTTTTCTGGTATTTGACTCAGTATGTGTTCAGATGGCTTTATAACTGACACCGAATCACAGTGCTGTAAATGCGCCCCCCCCCCTATTCTCTATCACAATGTCATAAATGACCCCAAACCTTAATCATATTGTGAATGGCTCCCTAACTCAATCCCAATTTGGGATTGAGGTAGTGTGCTATTCACAATGGCAATGCTAAAAAGGCTCAATTTCTGTAAATAATGCTCTACCTTAATCATAAGGCTGTAAATGACACCTTCCTCAATCATTATGCCATAAATGACCCCCTACCACAATAAAAATGTTGTAAATGCCTGAAGACCTCAATCACTATGCTGTTAATGACCCTATCCTCAATCACAATGCCATAAATAAACCCCTACCTCAATCACAATGCTGTAAATGACCCTACACCAGTAATATTACTGTATATGACCCCTACATCAATCACAACTCTGTTTATGATGCTATACCTTGATAACAATTCTGTAAATGACCCCCTACCTCAATTGCAATGCTGTAAATGACCCTATACCTCAGTTACAATGCTGTAAATGGCCCTATACCTCAATTACAATGCTGTAAATGGCCCTATACCTCAGTTACAATACTGTAAATGACTCCTACCTCAATAACAGCCTTTCTCAGCTCCACCCACTCCACACAGGTCAGCAGCCTTAGCAGGAGGTCCATGATGGCTGAAGTACCGATGTGGTACAGCAAAGTCCCAACAAAATCCTCCTGAGATTTTAGGAAATTAAATATCTGTTGGAAAATAGATAAAAAATCATGGTATTAGATTAGTGTGTAAAAATTGATAAAGCAAAGACTTTTTTCTCACTGGTTTTACACATGTTAGGAGTTGGTGAGAGAATATACATAGTAGAAGAATGGAGTGATTCAACTGGGATTCAATGCAATCTATGTAAATCTATTTACATGAGCAATACAATTCTTTGATGGAATCTACACTAACAACAAACATTCAGTGAAAATTATTCATCTTTCAAAACATTGCTCCGCATTTGTGTTTTTCATTATAACTTTTTGTGTTAAGTTGAATGCAAAAAGTAAAAGTGGCACTTTTAGAAAATGGCATATTTTATTTTGCTATTTATCCTCACCATTTCACTTTTTCTTGTTATAAGTAAGCCCATGACTTTGCTAAAGAAACTGGCCAATAGAGGATTCAAAGGTTTTTCCATTTCCAAGAAAGCATATAATTTTTTCACCAATTCTTCACTATCTGCGAGGGCATCATTAATTTGTGATACATCAGATGTTAGAAGTTCACAGGCAGTGTTTGAATATCTGTAAAAAATAATAATAAACACTAATTAACAAACAATTTTCTTAAACTCATATTAAGCCATGAAAGATAGTGTTTTTGGTAATGGTCTTTGAAGCATTTTAGTAAATGTATGCCATCAGGAAATCTGCCTTCCAGCTTCAAAAGGAGAAACTTTCAAGTTTCAAATGTTAAAAAATGTTTAAAAAAATATGATATAATGTATCTACTTCTTTTCAATTCCGTGTCTTAATCATTGGGATTAGAAACACACTATTTAATCTTCAAGGCTAAGGCAAAATTATCAAGACTACACTATTTAGTGTCCATATTGTTTGAATGAAACATATGGCCATAACTGTATTTGATAGACCTTACTTTTATAGAAACCAAGAAATA